>PVKS010000111.1:184745-271583 GCA_004027875.1 Aplodontia rufa
AAAAAAAAAAAAAAAAAAAAAAAAAAAAAAAAAAAAAAAAAAAAAAAAAAAAAAAAAAAAAAAAAAAAAAAAAAAAAAAAAAAAAAAAAAAAAAAAAAAAAAAAAAAAAAAAAAAAAAAAAAAAAAGACCTGAAATACACAATATAGAAGGTGAAGGAAGTCAGAGAACTGATACTACCCAACTTAAAGACTGTAAAGCAACAGTAATCTAGATAGTGTGGTATTGCTGAAAGAATAAATAGATCAATGTAATAGTGTAGTGAGCCCAAAAAGAGACTGACACAAATAATAATTCACTTAGAAGCAAAGAAATTTCAATGGGGGCAAACATGGTCTTTTCAACAAATGGTTCTGGGAAAACTGAGCATCTGTATGTAAAAGATAAAATAGAATCTGAATCAAACTTAAATGGACCATATACATATAAATTATAAAACTATAAAAACTAGAAAGCAACCTAGGAGAAAGTCTGGCTGCCTTTAGGTCTGGCAATGACTTTTTAAATACAATGCCAAAGTCATAGTACATGAAAGAAGTAGTTTTTAGGTTGGATTTCATTAAAATTAAAATTTTCTGCTCTTCAAAAGACTATCAAGGGAATGAGAAGACAAATGACAGACTGGGAGAAGAGTTGCAAAATGTATGTCCAATAAAGGACTCAACCCCAGAAAGGGAACAATGAGATTAAATGGACAAAAGATTTAAACAGACACTTCACCAAGAAGATACATAGCTGATAAACTTCTGAAAAGATTAATATCATCAGGGAATTGCAAATTAATGATACCACCACATACATACTAAAATACCCCAAATCCAAAACTTCAATAACACTAAAAGCTTGTGAGAATGTGGAGTCACAAAAAGTCCTATTAATTGCTGGTGGTATTGAAAAACAGTACGGCCATACTGAAAGACTATTTGGTAGTTTCTTACAAAATACAAATAATGACAGGTGCTGGAGGGGCTGTGGGGAAAGAGGAACATTGTTAAACTGCTGGTGGGACTGTAAACTGGTACAGCCACTCTGGAAAGCAATGTGGAGACTCCTCAAAAAATTAGGGCTGGAACCGTCTTTTGACCCAGCTATCCCACTCCTGGGTGTCTTCCCAAAAGAGCTGGAATCAGCTTACTATAGAGATACATACAGCTTCATCAATGTTTATAGCAGCTCAATTTACTATAGGTAAATTATGGAATCAACCCAGATGCCCCTCACTTGATGAATGGATCCAAAAACTGTGGTATATATATCTATGGAGTACTACTTGGCTATTAGAGAAAATGAAATTATGGCATTTGCAGCCAAATGGATGGAGATGGAAAAAATTTTGCTAAGTGAAGTATCCCAAACTCAGAGACTCAAGGTCCGAATGTTTTCTCTCATTTGTGGAAGCTAGAATATAAGCAGAAACAGATTGTTAGATGGCTAACCTAACAATTACCTGAACATGTATGAATTCTTACATGATCATGGGGAACTGTGCTTAGGTTCCTGGGGGATGTAGGGAGGAGGGTATGGAGGGGGGAAGGGAATAGGAAGGACATCAAGGTGACCAGAGGGATGTAGTATAGGGGAATCTAACCTGAGGGGAACCTCTGACTTCCACGAGAAATCCAGTTAACTTGGGTCTTAAGTAAAGTGAAACACGGAACCATGGGGAACCCAAAGGCGGGAAACCATGGTCTGGCACCAATATTGGCTTGTTCTTTCATTACACTTTTGTTCTTGATTGTTTGACGATGAACACTTCCTAGTTGTAAGACCATGTTTATTGGATAAAAATTTTAAAAAATCAGCAGTTGCCAGGAGTAAGGGGGAAGTGAGGGATGAGAACAGAGTATTTTTTGTTTGTTTCTTCTAGGATAGTGGAGCTATTCTGTATAATAATGTGATGATGGACCCATGTCATTATCCATATGTTAAAATTCATAGAATGTACCAAGAGTGAACCTTAATAAAGCATGGCCTTCATGCCAATGATGCATCAATTGCTTCATCGATTGCAATGAAGGTACCACTCTGGTGCAGGATGTAGATGGTCAGGAAGGCTGTGGGGGTATGTGGGGAGGAATGCATGGGAAATCTCTGTGCTTTCTGCTCAATTGTGCTGTGAACCTAAAACTGTTCTAAAAACTAAAGTCTATCAGAATAGCAACAATAGATGTCACAATTTCAAATAAGGTAGTCCAGATAGGCCTAGCTAAGAAGGTGTCATTTGAGTCAGGTCTTACAGATTAAATTTAGCCATATCTAGAGAAAGGTCATTTCAGGTAGAATAGCAGATATTTAAGGAAAAGTGAAGCCTGTGTGGTTGGAGCTGAGCAAGCAAATTTGTAAATAGTAGATGATAAAGTCAGAGATCTGGAGGAGGAAGAGCAGGTTATGACAACTTGTGAGTCATTTAAGGACTGCAGTATTTACCCTGACTGAATGAATAACTTGAAATGTGGCTTTGCCACTACTTGCTATGTGACCTTGGAAAAGTTATTTTACCTCTCTGTGCTTCAGATTTACTCATATCTAAGATAGGGATGAAAAGTATCTAGGAGTGTTAGAATTAAATGAGTTTGTGTATGTAAATTACATAGATTAATCTAGTATTCATATCTTCAGTTTGAGCAGAGAAATACTTGATTGTGTATTTAAAATATGGCTGTTGTATTAAGAATATGTGGAGGCGTTATGGCATATTACTGGAAGTAATATAAAACTACAGATTCTGTAGAGGGCAATTTAGCAATTATAATAGAACTATATTATTTGCTCTCTTCAACTCAGCAGTTCCGCTTTTAATGATTTACCCTGAAGATACAACTCCAACAATATGAGAGTACATATTCATAAAATCATTAATTGTAGCATTATTTAATTACAAATATTAGAAACTAGTTGCCCAAGTGTTGGAGATTGGTTGAATAAGCCATGATATGTACAATGGTATACTATGCACCTATAAAATGAATATGAGAAGGTTTTTTACAAATGGGTATGGAGTTATCCAGGAGACTACAAGAAAAAAATTGCAGGTTCATATCCCTGATGAATGTAGACGCAAAAATCCTCAACAAAATACCAGCTAACAAAAATTCAATACCATATTAAAATGATTATACATCATGATCAAATGTCATTTATTCTAGGATATAAGAATGGTTCAACTCTTCCTCTAAAATTGTTTTTGTTACGTCTTTTGGTCATAGCAACGAAAAAGCTGACTGAAACATGACAACCCACAGTGAAAATTTGAAAACTTTTACTTTTAAGATAAGAAATGAGTGCCCAGTCTCATCTCTTATATACAAATATAACATAGTATGAGAAGTCTTAGTCTAAGCACTAGACAAAAAGGAAAAAATGAGAAAAAAAGCAGATGTCCTTCTTTACAGATGCCATGATGCCTCAAGATGTTTGAAAATTCATTTATTTATTAGTACATTAAAACATAAATTCAGTAAAGTTGCAGGATAGAAAATAAACATACAAAAGTCAGTTGTGTTTCTAAATTTTATTTACACTAGCACCAAAATGAAGTATTTAGAGATAAATTTGGCTAAGGAGGTAGAAAATCTTTACACTGAATACTAAGAATTCATGAGACAAATGAAAAAATATGTTTTTAGATTGGAGAAATTAATATTGATAAAATGCATATGCTACCCAAAGTTATTTACAGATTTAATGTAATCCCTATAAAAACTCCAATGGCACTTTTCACAGAAGTAGAAAAAGTAATCCTAAAATTCACATGTAATCTCAAAAGTACATGAATAACAAAGCAATCTTGAGTAAGAACAGCAAAGTTGGTGCCATCGGACTTCCTCTCCTGTTCCTTTCAGATCATATTACAAAGTTGTTATAATCAAAATAGTAAGGTTCCCAGCAACCAGGAAGGTTGAGGCAGGAGGATCACAAGTTCAAGGCCAGTCTCAGCAACTTAGGCCTTAAGCAACTTTGCAAGGGTCTGTCTCAAAAAAAAAAAAAAAAATTGGAGGGAGGGTAGAAAGTTAAACACTGCTGGGTTCAATTCTCATCGCAAACAACAAAGATGTGTTGAAGAGACAGATTTAACAACAGACACATAAACAAACAGAACAAACTAGAGAGCCCAGAAATAAACCCTCATAAATGTGGTCACCTGATCTTTGACAAGAGCACCAAGTGTCTATAATAGGGAAATAATAGTATCTTTGATAAATGGCTTTGGAAAAATCAGATATCTGTCGAAAAATGCATTATGCTCTTATCTTACACCATAAAATAAGAATTAATGGAAAATGGAGTAGAGACTTAAATGTAAGACGTAAAACCCATAAAACTCCTAGGAAAAAACTCACTAACGTTGGCTTTGGCAATGATTTTTTTTTTTTTTTTTTTGACATGACACCAAAAGCCCAGGCACGAAAGCAAGAGCACTTAAGTGGCCTGCATGGAACTAAAATCCTCCGCACAGTGAGGAGAGGACCTACGGAATGCAGAAAACACTTGTTAACCATAAAGCTGATGAAGGATTGATATAAAAATATAAGGAACCGGCACTACTTAACAGCTAAATAAATTAAAAATAACCTGATTTGGGCTGCTGTGGCGGCCTAGCAGTTGGAGTGCTTGCCTGGCATATGTGAGGACCCAGGTTCAAATCCAGCACCACATACACAACTAAGTGTCAGAGAAATGAAGGCCACATGAAAAAAATGCCGATTCTCTATTTCTCTCTCTCTCTCTCTCTCTCTCTTTAAAAAAAACCCTGATTTATAAATAGGAAAAGACTATGTTAATTTAGCTAAAGTTGCTTTAGAATACATTTCATGGAGGACAAGAGTTCACAAGATGCCTTTATTTCATAAGTTTTCAATCATAAAACCTAGGTGATGATATACTAGTTCTTCATTCACAGAAGAATATTAACTTTTTCTTGGAAATTTTCTTCCGAGTTGACTTCAGTCTTATCTTGGATAACACAAATATTTCCTCTGACTTGTTTAGTATAGAATTTTGGGGTATTGCCTTTTATTCAAATGCCAAAAGAAGCATAAGGTTTCTTATGTTGTCTGCTCATTTCTCAGTCGTTAAATAAACATGTGAAGTGTGGGAAAAAATTAAAAATGTGCAAAGGGACTGAATAGACATTTTTCCAAAGAAGACATATAAAAGGTAAACAGGGATAGGAAAATGTGTTTAACATTACTTATCAACAGAGAAATGCAAATCAAAGCCACAATGAGATATTAACTCACACCTTATCAAAACGACGGAGATAACAAGTATTGGCAGGGTGTAGGGAAAAGGGAACTCATACACTGTGGGTGGGAATGTAAATTGATATAACTATTATTGAAAACAATACAGAGATCCTTCAGAAAATTAAAAATGGAACTATCATAGGATCCAGCAATCCCACTTCTGAGTTTATAACCAAAGGAAATGAAGTTAGTATGTCAAAGAGCCATCTGCACTCCCATAGCCAAGATGCAGAAACAATCTAAGTGCTTATTCAGCCTTAAAAAAGAAAGAAATCCAGCCGTCTGCAACAATATGGATGAAGCTGGAGGGCATTATGCTAATTAAACTATGTCAGAAAAAATTCTGTATGATAGCAAGTAGAATTAAAATGAATCAAATTCATAGAAACAGAAAGTAGAACAGAGGTTTACAGGGACTGGGAGCTGAGGATGGGGTGATGGGGAGATGCCATACATTAGGGTACAAACGTTCAGTGATAAGGTGAATAAGATCTGAGTATCTAAGATACATCATGGTATTATAGTTAATACCAGTGACTATGTGAAGTGATGTGCTCATGAGCTTGATGTATAAGTAAATTAAAACATCACCTTGCACACTTTAGATACATATAACTTTTATTTGTCACTTGAATAAACCTGGAAAACAAAACCCAGACATAAGAGAAGGGGAAAGAAAAAAATGGAAGCTGAAAGCAAATAAACATGCAAACTCCACCTTAGTCATAGGGACTTGCAGGATAGGGAATACTAACATATAAATTCTTAAAAAATTTTAGGAGCAGACACACAGAGATGAAAAAACAGACCCCAGGCCTCAGGTCCAGCGCCGGCAGGCACAATCATGATACCTGCACCCAAAACACCCCTCTCACCTACCCCAACCCACCCAGTCACTGTGAGTGGAGTCCAGGTCCATGCATGGTCTGGGGCTGGAAGGAGGGCCCACAGCTGACCCACCCAGACACTGGGTGTGGGCTCCTGGCCCCTGGTCTGGATAGGCTAGGGTGCCCAGGACACTCACCTAACAAGGACCCCTGCTTGGAGCCAACCCATCCACCTGCCTTGCACAGGCCTCAAGGCTTGTTGTGGTCCAAGGCTAGCAGGTGCACCTAGGAGACGTCCCCAAGGACCCCCTACTGTAACCACCCAGCCACAGCCTATACCCACCAGGTCCACTGCCAAGGATCCCAGGTACCATCGTGATGCATAGGAAGCACATTCCAGCCTACCTTGAGATACCAGGACCCAGTGACGCACCCCTGCTGCACTTCTACAATCCAGCAGGCTGCCCTATACCTCCAACAGATTCCATCCATGCCTTGGAGCCTAGGATTATTAGGAGTATTAAAGTCTCCCAGTATGTTGGGGGTCCATAAGTTTTTTCATGTTATGGAGCATTTTTTCCACATACTAGGGAGAACTGGTATTTGGAACATAGAGATTTACTATTGTTTTATCTTCCTTATGTACTGTTCTCTTTACTATGATGTAGTGGCCTTCTTTATCTCTTCTGATTAGCTTATGGTTGTAATATACTTTGTAAGATATAAGGATTATAATAACCAGCTTGCTTTTGGGGCCTTATGCCTGGTAGAATTTTTTCCATCTTTTCACCCTCAATATGTGAATGTCTTTAGCTTTAAGGTGGGTCTCCTGTAAGCAATATATTGTTGGATTTTGTTTTTGATCCAATCTGCTAATCTGTGTCTTTTGATTGGTACACTGAGGCCATTCACATTCAATGTTAGGATGGTTATGTGTTTGTGGTTCATAGTCATGATGCTTTATTAATGAGTTCTGTGCTGTCTTGGTTTTCCTTTGTTAGTGTATTTTTTATTGAATTTCCTGTTTGTTGGTTTTGAGCATTGTTTTCTTGTTCTTCTGTCAGAATTTATCTTTGAGAATTCTTTGTAATGTTGGTTTTCTGTTCATGAATGCTGCAAGTTTGATCTTATCATGAAATGTTCTTATTTCCCCATCAAATTTGAAGCTGGGTTTATTGGGTATAGTATTCTTGGCTGCATGTTGTGATCACTCAGACATTGAAAAATCTTCCAGGGTTTTCTTGTTTTTAGAGTCTAAACTGAAAAGTCAGATGTGATTCTTATTGGTTTGCCTCTGAATGTGATTTGGCATTTCTCTCTTGCAGCTTTTAATATTCTTTCCTTGATTTTCCTGTTATACATTTTGAATATGATGTGTCTCAGCTTCTGTTTTTATTAGGCCTATTGGATTTCCTATGTGCTTCCTGGATGAGCATATCTGGCTCTTTTCTAATATGGGGATTTTTTTTCTTCACTTAAATAAGAATATTCTTTATGGGGCTGGAGTGATGGCTAAGTGGTTACAGCACTTGCCCAGCATGTACAAGTACACGGGTTCAAACCCCAGCACCCATGTACACAACTAAGTGTCTGAGCAACAAAGGCCATGTGAAAAACTCAATAAAAATTGTTTCTCTCTCTCTCTCTCTCTCTCTCTCTCTCTCTCACTGCCCTCTCTTTAAAAAAGAAAAGAAAAGAAAAGAAATTTATTTGTTGAACAATCAAACATGCTTCTAACAAAACTATATATATAAATTCTGAAAATTAGATTTACCCTCAAGAGCTCCCCCCCCCCAGTTACCTACCCTAATTCCTCCCTTCCTTCCTAAAACATCTCTACAAATGCCTTAGGTTATATGTCACTTCACCTTTTCAGGATTTAAAACATGATAATTAACCTCCTTTCTCAATGGCCAGGGTCTAGCTCTAGCCTCCACAGATGAGTGAAAACATTCGACCCTTGGTTCTCTGGGTTATGCTGATTTCACTCAGCATAATTTCTTCCATAGTTATCCATTTACTTTCAAAGGCTGCACTATCATTGTTTCTAATTGCTGAGTAGAACTCTATGGTATATATGTACCACAGTTTTTGGATCCATTCATTCAGAGAGGGGCATTTGGATTGTTTCCATAATTTAGCTATTGTAAATTGAGCTACTATGAAAATTGATTTTGCTGTGTCACTGTAATGTGTTGATTCTAAATCCCCTGGAAAAATATCCAAGAGAGGAATAGCAGGATCATATGGTGGGCTCATCCCTAGTTTTTTGAGGATTCTCCACACTGCTTTCCAGAGGGGCTGTACCAGTCTGCAGCTCCACCAACAGTGTGTTAGAGTGCCTATCTCTCCATAACCCCTCCAGCATCTATTATTGTTTCTTTTCTTCATTTTGCCAATCTGACTGGTGTGAGGTGATATCTTAATGTAGTTTTCATTTGCATTTCTCAGATTACTAGTGATTTAGAGCTCTTTCTCATGTATTCATTGGCTTGATCAATGTCCTCTGTTGAGAAGTTTCTATTTAGCTCTTTGGCCCATTTATTGATTGGGTTGTTTGTGTTTTTGAAGTTTGAGATTTTTGAGGATTTTATAGATTCTAGATATAAGCACCCTGTCAGAGGAATCACAGCCCATGATTCTCTCCAATTCTGTAGGAAACCTCTTGACTATTTTGATTATTTCCTTGGCAGTACAAAAGTTCTTTAGCTTTATGGCATCCCAATCACTGATTTTTTATTTTACTTCCTTCACTTTAGGAGACATGTTGAGAAAGTCTTTGCCTACTCCCAAATGCTGAAGTGTTGGACCTAATTTGTCTTCCATCAGTTGCAAGGTAGCTGGTTTAATTCCTAGCTCCTTGATCCATTTTTATTTGATTCTCATGCAAGGAGAAAGATATGGGTCTAATTTCAACTTTATGCAAGTGGCTGTCCAGTTTGTCCATCACCCTCAGCTAGAATAATACTAAACAGAGAAAAGCTGAAAGCATTTCCACTAAAATCGGGAAGAAGACAAGGCTGTCTGCTCTTGCCACTTTTATTCAATATTGTTCTTGAGACCCTCGCTGGAGCAATTAGGCAAGAGAAAGAAATCAAAGGTATAAGAATAGGAAGAGAGGAAGTCAAACTCTCCTTTTTTGCTGATGACATGATCCTGTATCTGGAAGATCCAAAAAACTCCCATCAGTAAACTGCTTGAACTTATAAACAGATTTAGCAAAGTGGCAGGCTACAAGATCAGCACCCAAAAATCAAGAGCTTTCTTATACACTATTATTAATAGGACTGATGAACAAATCAGGAAATCAGTCCCATTCACAATATCTTCAAAAAGAATGAAATATTTGGGAATTAATCTTACAAGGGAAATCAAAGATCTCTACAACGAAAATTATCTGTCATTGAAGAATGAACTCCAGGATTACCTAAGAAGATAGAAAAATGTTCCATGCTCTTGGTTAGGCAGAATTAACATAATAAAAATGACCATTCTGCCAAAAGCTCTATATAGATTTAATGCAATCCCTATTAGGATACCAATGTCATTCTTTTCAGATATAGAAAAAGCACTTCTCAGATTCATTTAGAACAATAAGAAACCCAGAATTGCCAAAACATTACTAAGCAAGAAAGACAAAACAGGCGGTTTTGCTATGCCAGATCTAAAACTATACTATAGAGCTGTAGTAACAAAGACAGCATGGTACTGTTACCAACCAATGGTATAGAATAGAAGACCCAGAAACAAACCCTCAAATCTTTAAACATCTGACTTTTGACAAAGGGGGACAAAATAGTACTCAGTGCATTCATTGTCAGAAGTTCTTTCTTCAAAAGCTGAGGTTCTGTTTTCTATAGAAGTTAGTTTATTGTTAAATTCTTCCATTGTTTCTCTGATGTGATTTACTGAAGTTTTAGCTGTGTTACTTCCTTTTTCAGTATGTCTATATCGTTGATAATAGTTTTTCATCTCTTGAGTTTTCTCATTTAGTTATTTCTTTAAATCTTCTTTTAGTTTATTTTCCCTTTTAGTAATCAGATTGTTGATAATGTTTTCTTGGTTTTCACCCCTGTGCCTGTCATTGGGCTCCTCCGTAGGTGAGTTGTGAGTTTGAGATGAATCTTTTCTAATTTGATTTCTCATTTTCTCTGAATTGAGGTTTCCTGGGGGCCTGTGCATTGCTGGGCAGGTTCGTCAGCTCTGGGAGGGGTCCTTGGTGGTCTTTAATTTATTATAGGAAGTAAATTACAATCCATTATATTGACCATTTCAAAATGAACAGTTCAGTAATTTTTGCTATTTTCACAATATTATGCAACTATCATCACTAATTCCAGATCTTTTTTTATCACTCTGAAAAAACCCTGGACCCCTGCTAGTGACTTGTCTTTTTTCCCATACTCTGACAAGTACAGATGGTCCCCACTTACAGTGACTTAACTTAATATATTTTGACATTTAAATTTTTTTGGTATTTTTCTTTTGATATAAAAGCTATACACTTTCAGTAGAAACCATTCTTTGAATTTTGATATTTTCTCAGGTTAGTGATGTATGATATGGCTCTTGGGATGCAAGCTAGCCACAGTTCCTAGTCAGCCACAAGATTTCAAGGGTAAACACTTGACTCTGCAGTGTATTGTGTTGCTAAACTACGATGTTTGGTTTTTGACTTACAGTGGGTTAATCGGGATATAACCTCGCCATAAATTGAGAAGTATCTGTGTGAATCTTGATGACTTTACATTGTTTGGCTATTTCATATGATTCAAAGAGAATCGTACAGTAATATGTGAACTTTTGCATCTGGATTTTCTCATGGAGTCTATGTTCAAGCTTCATTCATGCTATAGTATGTATCAGTATTTCACTACTTTTTATCTCTGAATAGTATTCTACAGTATGTATATGCCATATTTTTTTAAAGAGAGAAGGACAGAGAGAGAGAGAGAGAGAGAAACAGAGAGACAGAGACAGAGAGAATTTTTATTGAGTTTTTTCACATGGATTTCATTGCTCTGACAGTCGTGTACGTGGGGGCTGGGGTTTGAATCCGTGTACTTGTGCGTGCTGCGCAAGCACTGTAATCCCTGAGCCACTACTCCAGCCCCCATATTTTGTTTATCCATTCATCAGTTTAGGAACATTGGGTTGTTTCTACTTTCTATATATTGTGAGTAAGGGTATAAACATTTATGCACAACTTTTTACAGGGAAATATATTTTCTATTTCTCTTGGGTATATTTAGGAGTGAAATTATTGACTCATAAGGAAATTCTACATTTCATATTTTTTGGAACTGTAAAACTGGTTTCCAAAACCATTTTTAACCTACCATTTAGTAGATTAAAACCAGCAAGGTTTGTGAAAGTCCTATTTTCTTCACATTTTTTTAGTTTGATTTGCATTTCCATGTTGACTAATGATACTGAGAATATTTCCATGTGTTCATTAGTCATTTGCATATTGCAGAAATATCTGTTCAGATTCTTTGCCTATTTAAAAAGGCTTTTGTCCTCTTACTGTGAAGTTCTTTTAAATACATATTCTAGATACTAAACCCTCATCAGATATATGATCTGCAAGCATTTTCTCAAATTGTGCAGGCTGTCTTTTCACTTACTTCATGTGTCCTTTGAAATAGAATTTTTAAAAATTTTTATGAAGTCCAATGTATTTGTTTCTTTGGTTGTTTGTGCTTGAGGTGTCGTATCTACGAAATTATAACCCAATCCATAAATTTAATTCTGTGTTTTCTTCTAAGAGTGTTACAGTTTTAGTTGCCACATTTAGATCCATTTTCAGTTATTTTTGTATATGGCGTGTGAAAGGAGTCTGTAGTACCAAGGGACAAAAGATTTCTATTGTTTAAGTCACCTAGTGTGTGGTACTTTATTATGGCAACCCTAGCAAACTAATAATCGAGTGTTTCTCAGTTCTGTTATTCTTCCTTCATTCCTAAGGTATGAAGATTCCAGGTTTTCATCTAGTATCATTTCCCCTCAGACTGAACAACTTCCTCTAGTGCTTCTATTGATCTATTTTCAAGTTGACTCAATCTTTATTTTCTTTATTCTGCCATTATGCCTGTAACGGGGTGAATGTTGTTCCCTCAAATGCATGTTCAACCAGAACCTTAGAATGTGATCTTATTTTGAAATAGGGTTTTGCAGATGTCATTAGTTAAGGATCTCAAAATCATCCTGAGTTTAGGGTGGGTGCTATGTGCAGTGACTCATGTCTTTATGAGAAAGGAGAAGATTATTTGGATGTGGAGACGCATAGAGGGAAGACGGCCTCCTGAAGATGGAGGCAGAGACTGGAATGATGCTGTCACACACCAAGGGCCCCCAGGAACTTTAGGGGCTGAGAGCAAAAGAGAGGCAAATAAAAATTCTCTCTTGATTTCTGATTGCTTGCATCCAAGGCTGTGGTAAAAGAAATTTCTGTTAATTTTAGTTACCCAGTTTGTAGTAACTTTTACAATAGTAATTAAGAAGCTAATACCAATTTGTTTTTATTTAATTTTTTTCATTTTGAAATTTGTACTTGATTCCTCTTTATAGTTCCTAATTTTCTGCAGAAAGCTTCTACTTTTGAATTTATTTCATGAGTATATGCTTATACTTTGTGGAACCTAGTTATGATAGCTGTTCAAACTCTGTTAGAAAATCACTTCTAGCATTTCAGTTTATGCATCTTTTCATTGTCCCCTGGTCACCACATTTAACTGGTGCTTTGTATGTGGAAAAATTTTGGATTATATCCTGGACATTTTGAGTATTACTTCTGTTTTCTTTTCACAAGAAAGCAACCTAGTTGGTTTCAGATTGCAAGCTTTGTTTCTCTTTCTTCACTGTTCCCACGGTTCCCTAGGTGAACCTTTGCTATGCTGTATTTGTGGGTCCCAGGTACACACAGCTCTCAGTCACGCAGCTCATATGCAAGGCAAGTTCCCTTCTCCAGCTCTTCTTTTTGGGTTTCCCCCATGTACTCTTGGCTTCCCAGGGACCCCATTTCCAATTCATCTGGCCAGACAGACAAGTTTCTTTTAGAGTTTTAGTTTCCCATGATCCTGGCACCCAGTTCAGCACAACTGACATCCTCAGGCAGAGTGGTGAGATAAAAGAGCAAGAAAAAGGTAGCAGAAACCTAACCCCCAGCCCTACCTCGCCCTTCACAGTAGAGGGTCTCCTTTCCCCATTCCTCCGGATAGAAAAGAAAATGTGTTTCTCAAAGTTTTAACTGCCAGAGCTGCTGCCAAACAATTCTCCAATTGCAAACACTCTAGTGGCTGATCAAGGAGAGAAAAGAAAGAGAGGAGGGAGAGAGAGAGAGAGAGGGAGGGAGAGAGAGGGAGGGAGGAGGGAGGAGGGGAGGGATAAGAAAAGAAAGAGAGCCTTTCTGTATTTAGGAGAGGGAAGGGGAGGGGAGAGGAGAGAAAACAGGAGAGGAGAGGAAAGGGAGGGGAGCGATTAAAAAAAAAGAAAGAAAGGAAAAAAAGAGAGGCGTTGTGTATTTTCCAGCTCATGATGGACCTTTCCTCAGTTCTCTGGGCAGAAAGCTGAAGTTTCTCTCTGTTTTAATTTGCTCACACCTGTCACTCCATTCCAATGGAGGGGGTCAAAGGAGAACTAGATGATGGAAACCAAGCAAGCAGGAAATGCTCTCTTGTGGGTTTCTTCTTCAATGTTGTTTTCCCTGCTTCACCTGACTGCTACTGTCTGTTTTTAGGTAGTTGCTTTTCGTATTTTCCAGATGTTTTAGTTGTGATGTTTGGTAGTTTTTGTTTGATGTTTAGTGAGAAAGAGAGACTATAATCAGTTTACTTAGTCTATTCTGTTGTTGGGAGTAGGTGTAGCTTCTAAAATTTCTCTGTTTTATCTTTCACTTCGACATGACTGGACAAAGGTGTACTTTAAGGTCTGACCTTAGAGTGCCCTCATCATTGGAAATGTTGGGTACTTTTATAAAAGCTCAGTTATTTTATTTAAATATCTTGACTATACTTGTAATTATATATGGATTATGAGTTTTACTGTGAAATTTAAACCTAGTTAATGTAAGGACATCCATGTAATTGTGATGTTAACCATTCCTGGCTTCTTTGTATATTAGATGTATTCATGTTCTTCTAGTATGTAAGTCTGTTGAAAGGAGAACACTTCACCAAGTTGGGTGTTCTCCAGACTAAAACTGTATGTAGCAATAGTCTCCTTCAGATTTACATAGAAATAGAAAATTAATTGGGGCTTGATTTATGTCATCTAATGTTCTGTACCTGGATAAAGGCAGCCTTTTAATAACAAGAAGATATACATAGAATTTTATGTTACTTTTTACACTGGGATGGGAATTTAAATGTATTTTTGAAAGATAACAGGAGAGCCTGGTCTGTTTAAAGGCTGATGTTGTGAAATACGGAAGCATTTTGCCACTTTTCCACAAAAGAAAGTTAAAAACTCTCTTAAAAATAATAAAAGAAATCTTGAATATCTATATAGCCAGTGGAAAAGATTCTGCTCAAAGACTTCCCAATGCATAGACTTGGGAATTATCATTGGTAGATCACTTATCAACAGTGTCTGGCACCGAATCTGGCTCATTTACACGTTTTTGTAAAAGTGAAGCTCTAGCACTTATTCCAGTTAAGTTTTCTGGTTGCACAGAATTGAAGCCAAGTCCAAGAGTGAAAGGGGAAGTAACTACATGGGTTCTGAACTCATGGAATTCAAGAATGAGAAACAAGAGTCACAGTCAGGAAACCTGGCTGCCAGGGTGTTCGGAGAGCCCAAGGGGGCTTCTTTCCCATATGCTTGTTTAGTGTGGACTACACAGGGCCTCAGATCTATTACTCTTTGTGTATTTGCTTAATCTTCTCTTTCTCCATTCTCTGTGTGTGTGTGTGTGTGTGTGCGTGCGCGCACTCGTGTCTGCACGTAGGCACTGCAAACTGAGGGGGAGAGGAAGATTTCAGCTTCTTAGTGACAGTTTTGAGCCACTGCATCGACTTTGCCCAAAGCTAATGCTGCCCTGGGCATGAACTAAATTTCATTCACATGAATCAATCCATTTTGTGTTCTGTTTTCATTCGAAATGGCTCCAATTGCTAATGCACCCTGGAACAGCATTAGCAATTCTTCCTGTTTAAGCTTCTGTCAGTTTTAAGATTCCGATTCCTTCTCTTTCTCTAGCCATTTCTCACCTGCAATCTGTTGTCTACATCTGACTTGAAATTCAACAGACATGAATCCTGCTTTAAAATTGCTTCTAAGAAGGCAATTCCCAGTTTCCATCTGTTACAAATTGTAGCACTTAATGACCCTGTCGGGAAGCTTTCCCCTTTAAGTCCAACTTCCTTGCTTCTCTGAACTTCCCTGGTGTTCCCGGGCCTCTTCTCTGGTGGCTAGTGATGTAAGGAACTCCACGTGTATCTTCCTTGCTGATTATGAACAGTTCAAAAACTTTGACTTCAGTCCACCTTCCCTGGCTTCTCATGCACAAATGTAGTAAGGACACATTAAAACTTATCTGACTCTATTTGTATACAGGCAAAATTTTCTTTAGATATTTCCTCGAGAATGTTCTATATCCCATTCGTTTGTGGTTCAGTTTCTTCCTGCATCCCAATTACTCTTAGCTTGTTTCTTCTCATTTTATCCCAGATGTTTTAAAAATTCTGTTCGTGTTCTGTGAGGTGATTTTTTTTTTTGTCGTCATTCATGCGCTCATGCTTGCTCAGCCTGTCCTCATTGTCAGAAGTTTTCTTCAAGAGCTGAGGTTCTGTCTTCTGTAGAAGTCCATCTATTATTAAACTCTTCCATGGTTCCTCTCATGTCGTTGACTGCAGATTTTAGCTCTATTACTTCCTTTTTGAATATGTCTATTTCTTTGATAACAGTTTTCCATCTCTTGAGTTTCCTCACTTAGACCCTTCATTATAACTTCTTTTAGCTCATTGTTCCTTTTAGTAATCAGATCGTTGATAATATTTTCAAGGTTTTCATCTTGACCCCTATCCATGACATCCTTTTTAGAGGAATTTTGGGTTTGAGGTGAACCTCTCCTTGTTTCCTGTGGATCTCTGAATTGAGATTTCCTGAGGGGAAGGTAGGCAGTTCTTCAGGTGGTTTTTCCTTGCAAATCAAAGGGTCGGATGAGCCACCAACTCTTTGATATCATCTTCTTCCAGATGCTGTTCCTGCCTGGGTCCTCGTGTTGCTCTATCTTTTGGTTCCAAGGTTAAGGGTGCAAATCTGAACCTACCAAAATGTAGACCTATCTTCTGGTGGGACTCAAACAGGCCCCAAAAGGAACATGGGGCATAGGTAGGCAGGGTTGCTCCAGGCAGGGAACATCCTCTGGTTGGGCCTGAGCAGGGCTGCTTTGGACTGGGGTCCTGCCGGTGGTGTCCTGAGCACTTTCCAGTGGGACTCAAACAGGCCCCAGATGGCCAAGGTGTTGCAACTTCGCCACGTTTCTTTTTTTTTCTCTAAGTAGGCCAAGATGGAGTGATCCATACAGTTCAGGGAGAGAAGATGGAATTTTTTTTTTTTTTTGGAAGTTAAAGGGTCTTTGGCAGCTGCTGAGACAGTCCCTCAGTCCCTCCTTTTACTCACAGGAATGGCTTCTCTGGTTTTACCCGGGACAAACTCACCCCTCTCCTAGTATCTGCCAGTCTGGCTCTCAACAAGTGTATCTTACATCCTCAGCTTGGAAGCGGGGTTGCTTGGAGTGCCAGACCCGCCCAAGAGACAGAACAGTGCTGCTTTCAGCTCTCACTTGGGGTATCAATTTTGTTACTGAAAGCTCGGTTCTTGTCCCCAATGCCAATTCAATAAGGAGAACATGGTTTTGAGGGGAAAAAAAAAACCATGAATGAGAAAGTTTATTGCTTTGCTAGCAAGAGAGAAGCACAGGGAATTCCCCATGTTAAACCTTAAAGTCATGGTCATGGTTCACACTTTCGCTCAGTTTATTTTCTTTTTAATTATTATTTATCAAATCAACTTATTAACTATCCACCTCTAAGCTGATATGTACTAGTCTCTATTTGCATTTGTCCGACGAAGATTCGGATTAATGAAGATGGATGACTGTTGCTAAGTAACGACCCAAAGCACCTAATGTATATCGAGCACCTATGAAACTCAACACTGTGTGATGTATTTTCTATGTATTCACACATTTAAGACTGTGCAGGAGGTGTGTAAAACTCTTCCTCACTTTCCATCTGAGGAAACCGAGGCCCAGAGAAGTTAAGTAAACAGCAGTTATTAAATGGCAGACGCAGACTAGAACCTAGGTTTATCTTATGCCACAGACCAAATTAGGAATGACTCACCGAATGCTCCCAGGACCTGCCAGGCAGGGGTCCCTTCAGGAAGGAAGGGTTTTTATGTCATGTCATCAAACAAGGAGAATGGGGAAAAGATCATTTGCAGGGAGCCGTGATAGCTGGACCGTCTCTTAAATTGTGTGTGTGTATGTGTTTCAGGCACTGTACCTACATGATTTCTTTTAGTAAATGTGAAGGGTGATTCACCTTACCTAATTAGGTCAATGGAATGTTAGCTTAAGAGTTATTAATTTTAGTGACTAATACTTCCTTAATACCCAATGGCTAGTAGCTCTAGCTCACTTGTTGTACATGAGAACAAATAGCCATTGCCCACCATAACCTATCCAAAAGTTTGCTTTTCCTGTGCTTCTGGCAAGAGCAGGTAATGAGTTCACCTGGACCTGGAAGGCTATGGTAGGTCATGTTCTTTACGTGCACACACAAACCCTCAAAAGTCACGTTTTTTTTTTTTTGTTTGTTTGTTTTAAAGAGAGAGGGAGAGTGAGAGAGACAGAGAAAGAGAGAAACGACTTTAGTTTTTCAAATGGCCTTAGTTGCTCCAACACTCAGTTGTGTACGTGGTGCTGGGGTTTGAACCTGGGTCCTCGTGCTTGCTAGGCAAGCGCCGAAACCGCTGAGCCACCGCTCCAGCCCCAAAAGTCACGTTTTAATGGAAATGCAAATTTACTCTGAGGATTGAGGATTCAGCAAAGTTAGCCAAGCGAGAGCTTGACCTTTCTTGGAGTCCTCAAGGTAGAATTGTCACTTTTGGTCTTGACCAGAGACAGATTACACCTGGTTTAATTTTCTAGGTTGTGGCAAGATGGGCCAGCACTTTAGGAAAAGAGATGATGGTGGTGGTGGGACTGCGAGCTTGTGTTTGAGGGCGCAGCAGTCTTGTTCTGGTTCAGTAGTGAGACATGGGGAAAGGTGTGAATAAGGCTCACAACACTCTGGGTAGAGTGGGTGCTTTCCTTTTGTCTTCCATGAACCTTGAACAACAATGGGATTCTAAAGAGCTCCAGTGTAGGAGCAACATGGTGGAGGACTTAAATAACAGCTCAGAGAAATCAATGTATTTCCCCCTAATAAATCTCTCCTCCTCCGTTGTTAGTAAGACTGAGTTGACAGATGTTCATGGCTTACTGAAGCATTTGGTTCCAGCTGTGCACATGGCATGGGCAGAAGTGGGAACATTGTGTTCCACATCTGCTCATCCTGTTCCCATGGTGAGAGTGGGTTTAAGTACAGTGCGTGCCTCTGTGTGTGTGTGTGTGTGTGTGTGTATGTGTGTGGCTGCATGGCCTGTTTGCATGCATATGTGGCAAATTTCTATTTGCAAGGATTTTGACACAGCCTGGGAGTCCAGGTTAATGAGACATGTAATTTTTTTCTTAGACAATCAAGTCTTAAAAAAAAAAAATTAACAATCCTCTTTCCCATCTTGCTCCTCCACTCTGGTTAGATGAGGTCACCATCAAAGTAAGGCAGAGAAGTCAAGGCACATTTGGGTGTTGCCTGACACTTTAATTTCTGATGTAATTCCAGGACAAACAGATTATTTAGCTTAAGCAGCTCCTGGTAAATTGCCTAGCTGATAGTTATAATTAGAACATCTCCTTCTACTTTCATGCTCCTTTTAGAAAAAAAATGTAAGAGAGAATGAGAAGATCCTATATCTACATGCCCAAATTGGTTAAGAAACCTAAACTAAATTTGGGAATGAAGTGCTAGCCATCTTGGCCACCTGGACCTGCTAGCTGTTTGGTAGAATCTATTCATTCACTCATTAATTCATCACACAAGCACTTACCACCTACCTATGCTAATGTGTTATATGCTGGGGCACTTACTGAATTACTCAGGTATCTGTATAAAATGCAAGTGTCCAGGCATCACCCTGGTCCTGCTGAATCAGAATCTTCAAGCGGTCTGTTACAGAAATACAGTTTTGAAGCATCCTGTTTTATATGTGGAATGCAAAGATGAACAGCCCTCTCCGCTGCTAGCTGTTGTACGATGGACCCGTAAGCCCTGCAGAGGTTCTCCTAAGCTGTGCTAAGATACGTATGGGTGCCCAGGAGAGGGAGAGGTGACTTTGCGATTCAGGTGTGGCCTAAGCCACTGGCACTGTTCCCACTCTGCATCTGACGGGTTGTTGAGAAACGGCTGGTCTGCTAGAGAGCACTCCTGACGCCACCTCTGGGATGGTGGGTGCGAGAGGCGGATGCGGGAGCATGTCTTGCCTACACTGTCCTGTTCTAGTAGCCATGAATAGGCTGGGATAGAAAAAAAGGATTGACCAACTTGTCAACACTCTCATTTCTGAGGAATCTCTTGCAGGTTCCCTTTTGGCAGCGTGTAAAGAGCAGAGAGTCACAGTAGGGGACTTAAAAAGCTCATTGGGCTTACAATCAGGAAACACAGGTGCCAGGTCTAACCCTGCCACTTATTAGCTGGGCAATTTACTTAGCCTCCCTGAGCCTTGTTTTCCCCATTTATGTAGGCAAATAATATCGACATTGTTAGGTTGTTCTGAAAATGAAATAATGTATAGTGCATGAACTGCTCAGCACTGTGCCTGGCTTGTGGTCAGTGCTAACAAATAGTATTTGTTTTTATTAATAATAGAAATAATAATGGACCCCATTGTGTGCCCAGAGGTGACTCCTCCTCAGGCCATCAAAGCCAACCTCCATCTTTTCAGTGGTTTCCAGCTGCTTGTTCCACCTCAGCTCTCTGAAAGGCCATGACAGCATCCTGGCAGTCCTGCTGGCCTGAGGCTCAGGGCAGAATTCTCAATCTGGGTCCATTCTTTCTAGCTCAGGTTGGCTTCATAAAAGTTCCCATGTTATTTGGACACTCCCTCCCACCCTGACCAGTGCACCTGTCCATCACTCCCCACCCCACTGAGATGCATTGCTCTGGGTGGTGAGTCTTCAGCACAGGGAGGATACCTGCATCTCTCAAGGGCCTTCAATAAAGCACACATTCCACCTTGGAGCCATAATTTCTCTGGTAGGGTATTGGTGAGTGTATTTATCTTCCAAGGCAGTTCTGGTATACAGTCCTGGTTAAGAATTATTGTCTCTGGGGCTGGAGAGGTGGCTCAGTGGTAGAGCGGGGTTTGATCTCCAGCACCACATACATGACTAAGTGTTGGATAAACAAAAATCAGATTAAAAAAAATGAAATTGGCTCTCTCTCCCTCTCTCTCCTTTTTCTTAAGGAAAAAAAAATTACTATCTTCGTGGATGTCTCTGCTCAGCCCTGCCCCATTCAGTTGGCACAGCATGAAATCTTCTAACAAAAATTAAGTATCCACATAACTTTTAAAACTCACTGTTACTGGCTCTGTGTGACTAAGGAGGCAGAACCCTGGGTGACAGGGAACATGAGGGAGAACTCTGTGAAAAGCAGCTCCGTATATAGCTCTGGACATGATATATACTAGGTACTTAACACAAGGCAGCTCTTGTTCTTGTTAACAATTCTTGCGTACTGGCCTTGAGGCCCCCGGCTCCTTAAAAGACCCATTTCCATTTTAGGAGAAAAGACTCCAAGCCTAGGAATTAAGACACCAGTTGACTGCTTCGGAAGCAGTTGGAAAATGTAACAATAAGTGTCATGGATGCTAGCAGCAGAATTTTCAAGAAAGGAAACATTGTAGACCTTTTTTCTCATTTCCCCCTTCTGAAATGAGATTAGAATATCTGTGTGCTTGAGGTTGGTGTGGAGGTGTGAGAGATGGTTTCCCAAGACCCAGTCCCTTATTTCTGGGAGCAACATGGTGAACACCAGATTGTTATGAGCTTTGACATTTGTTTCTCTTAGCATTCATACTTGAGGGTTTAAGTTCCCGGTGCTATGTAAAATCAAGTATAGTCATATTTCCAAATAAGCCTGCTGGCTATGCCCCTTTGTCCAAGAAACTCAGAGAGTTGAGTAGAAGATGGGAAATGATGGGTTCAGCAGAGGGTGGAAATTCTGCCTTCTTGGATTTCTCGAGAACTCCTTAAAAAGGGTTTAGAAAGGCTGCTCAGAACTAAGGTAAAGATTGGAAGGTAAAGGTATGGAAATCAAATGAGATATCGCCAGAATACTTAGAAAAGGATAGTAGACTCGGAACACTCACATCAAGAGCAACAGCATCAGTAACTGTCAGTAGTGGAGGCTGTAGATATCAGCTGAAGGTGATGCTCAAGGTCATTCAACTAGTCCTCAGCCTCAGCCCCACCTGAGTCTGCAGCCTGCTGTCCAGAAAAGCAGTTTGATCAGACTGTGGAATTCCAGATTAGATAACTACATAAGGTATTCTGGCTTAGTGTTACTTCAGTAGGAATTTTCCAAAGGCCGAATGTCTCTCCTGCTTACATTTTCTAGCTTCCTAGGGTTTAAACTGCCTGCTACTCATCTGAGAAGTGTGGCCAGTGCAAGCAGGTACTCTAGTGATTGTTAAGAAGTCTGCCGTAGACAGCAAGCACACAAAGAAAAACTTGCCGTTCACTCCAACCTCCTGTTCTTCTTATCAGAGAAAACATAGAAAATATACTCTTCCTTGGCCAGCACCCTCCCTTTCTGAAAGATGGTGTGTTTGCATCTGCATGGGAGTGCATGGGGGACAATTTAGCTTTTAAAAAATATTTACTCTTAATTGTACAAATTTGTGGAGTACAATGTGATAATTTGATACATATATATAGTGGGTTATGATCAACTGAGGGTAGTTAGCATTTCCATCTCTTTAAACATTGACAATTTTTTAATTAAACATAATTGTACATATTTATGGGGTACAGTGTAATATTTCAATACATGTATATGATATACATTGTCAAATCAAGGTAATTAATGTTTCCATCTCCTTATTGCTACATAGTATTTGGAGTCTTGGAGCTCCTTTGGGTCTCAATAAGGACATTGTGGTCCCCAGCAGCTCAGAGATGAGCAGAGGGAGCGGCCTCTCTCTCCGATCTGCACAAGGGTAGGCGGTGTGGTCCAGGCTGGGATGACAGACCCAGGCTGGAGTGCGTACCAGCTCTTACTACTGTGATTTTGTCAGAAAAGGCCCTCCTCCCTCCAGAGGTAGAAACACAGGAGTACCTGATTTAGAAAGATTTATGCAATTCGAAAAAATGCAATTCAAAATCTGGGTTCTCCTTTCTTTAGTTTAGATACAAACTTGTTCCAAGGTAAGAGAAGGTGTAGGTTGAGGACCAGAGAGATAGAGGAAGTCGTCCGGCGCCAGCCAGTTGCTTCCCAGACGTGACCACCAGCGGCCAGCAGGTGTCAGTGCGCCCTCGTTCTGTTGCTGCGCGCAGCCTCCGCCTCGAGGACCCCTCCCCACAGCAGTCTAAAGTGGTGCGGTCTGGACCCCAGGCTGCTAGTGTCCGGCAGAAGCTTTGCTAGTGGGAGGACGCGTGGCCGCTTCTTCCCCAAGCGAAGATCTGAACTCTGACCCGGCCGACTCCCGCGTGGGTGCTGCCCATTCCGCCTCAGGGGTTTCATTGGAACCCACGCCTTCCTCTCCCGCCAGAAGCACCTTGGGCTAGGGCGGCCCGGTCCGGGTTTGGTCTGCTCCGGATGAGACCCCTACGGGAGGCCACTTCTCTGTATTCGGGCCGGAACTCCTTTCCACTCACTCTTCCCAAGACCCATCTTGATGGGGACACTCCGGGTGTCTACTGCTGTGGGCTAGGTCGGCCCGGAGCTGAAAAGCCAACTCCCAGCAGGGGCCGCTCCCCACTCCCCAGCCTCTCTTAAAGTCCCTCGCTCAAGGTACCCGCCTCTCGGAAGGGCCAGTCCAACCTGGGAGGGTGTGTGCTCCCTGGGGTCCCGCGCTGGGCCCGGGCTCTAGCCCAACAGAGGGGAGGCGCGAGGGGCGGAGGAGGGTCGGCTTCCCACGTGGGGGCTGACGCCGGCTGCTCGGCAACGCCGGCTTGATCCTGGGGCTATAAAACGAGTCCACCGTAGCGCCGCGGAGCAGCAGCGGCTCCGGCTCCGGTGCAGACGCCCAGCAGCCTGCGCGCCGCCTCCCCGCCACCCCAGCGCCTTCTCCCCCTAGTCCTGTTCTCCTGCTGCAACTCACGCTGTCCTCCGCCCCCCGCCCGTCCTGCTGCGCTCCGCTCCCACCCAGCCGACGCTTAGGAGACACCCTGCTTTGGCCGCGGCTCCTGAAGGGCGGATCGCTCACCTGGCGCGGCCCGCCGGTGGACGGGGGCGCCTTCATGCGGCCCCCACACCCCTCACGCCGCCCCCGCCCGCGAGCTCCGCGTGCTGCGTCCCAGCCCGGGCAGGGCGCGCAACTTTGGAAGTCCCGCGGTGCTCGGAGAGGCGGCAGAGTCCGCGCCCTGGCTCCAGTTAGGGCCCAGCCCGCACGGCCGCGTCTGTGGGAAGCGACAGAGTCGGTTATTGCTTCGGGAATATAAGGAGACGTAGGACCCCTTGGCTGCCTCCCGGGTGGGGGCGGGCCCCGCACACGGTAAGACCTCTTGCTTTCGCTCAGGCTCAAGTATCAAGATACGTACATTTATATAATTAAATATATGTAAAATTTCCTGTCATCCTTCCAAGTCATCAGGCCACAGATGAATTTTGTTCTCCCCTCTTGAAGAATAAATCTCTAACCATCAGTTCGCCCTACTCTCTCCTGCTTAGAAATAAAACTTGGCTGTGTTTAGGAGCTCGGAGCCAGAAGGCGCCCACCCTGAGCGTCTGAAGCACCGCCGGCGCCGTTCGCGGGATCGGGGCCCATGGGCCACTAGCAGTCCCTCAGCGTGGGCCCGGTCTCTTTGGGGCCCCCGCCCTATGTGAGGCGCGGCGGGGCTCCAGAGGAAGAGGAGGACCCACGGGCGCCGGCCGGAAGGTAGCTGGCAGCAGGCCCAGGCGAGAGGGCGCCGCGTTCATGTTCCGCCAGGAGCAGCCGCTGGCCGAGGGCAGCTTTGCGCCCATGGGCTCCCTGCAGCCGGACGCCGGCAACGCAAGCTGGAACGGGACCGAAGCGCCGGGGGGTGGCGCCCGGGCCACCCCTTACTCCCTGCAGGTGACGCTGACGTTGGTGTGCCTAGCTGGCCTGCTCATGTTGTTCACGGTGTTCGGCAACGTGCTGGTCATCATCGCGGTCTTCACCAGCCGTGCTCTCAAGGCACCCCAAAACCTCTTCCTGGTGTCTCTGGCCTCGGCGGACATCCTGGTGGCCACGCTGGTCATTCCTTTCTCGCTGGCCAACGAGGTCATGGGCTACTGGTACTTTGGCAAGGCCTGGTGCGAGATCTACCTGGCTCTCGACGTGCTCTTCTGCACGTCGTCCATCGTGCACCTGTGTGCCATCAGCCTGGACCGCTACTGGTCCATTACGCAGGCCATCGAGTACAACCTGAAGCGCACGCCGCGCCGCATCAAGGCCATCATCTTTACCGTGTGGGTCATCTCGGCTGTCATTTCCTTCCCGCCGCTCATCTCGATTGAGAAGAAGGGCGGCGGTGGCGGGCAACAGCCCGCGGAGCCGAGCTGTGAGATCAATGACCAGAAGTGGTACGTCATCTCCTCGAGCATCGGCTCCTTCTTCGCTCCCTGCCTCATCATGATCCTGGTCTACGTACGCATCTACCAGATTGCCAAGCGCCGCACTCGCGTGCCTCCAAGCCGCCGGGGACCGGACGCCGCTGTCGCGCTGCCCGGGGGCGCCGAGCGCAGGCCCAATGGCCTGGGCCCCGAGCGCGGCGGGGGCTCTGTGGGCGCCGAGGCCGAGCCGCTGCCCACCCAGCTCAACGGCGCCCCAGGGGAGCCCGCGCCTGCCGGGACGCGCGAGGCTGACGCGCTGGACCTGGAGGAGAGCTCGTCCTCCGAGCACGCTGAGCGGCCCCCGGGGCCCCGCAGACAAGAACGCGGCCCCCGGGCCAAGGGGAAGGCCCGGGCGAGCCAGGTGAAGCCCGGGGACAGCCTGCCGCGGCGCGGGCCGGGGACTACCGGGCCTGGGACGTCGGTAGTGGGGCCGGGGGAGGAGCGCAGCGGGGGCGCCAAGGCATCTCGCTGGCGCGGGAGGCAAAACCGCGAGAAGCGCTTCACATTCGTGCTGGCCGTTGTCATTGGCGTGTTCGTGGTGTGCTGGTTCCCCTTCTTCTTCACCTACACGCTCACGGCCGTCGGCTGCTCCGTGCCGCGCACGCTCTTCAAATTCTTCTTCTGGTTCGGCTACTGCAACAGCTCGCTAAACCCGGTCATCTACACCATCTTCAACCACGACTTCCGCCGCGCTTTCAAGAAGATCCTCTGCAGGGGCGACAGGAAGCGGATCGCTTGAGCACGCTGCCCGCACCCGGCTTACAGACTCGCGCAGAACGCAGGCCCTGGGCATGCAGGGGGCGCATCTCCACGGCAGCCCCAGCACTTTGAATACGAGGCCCTGCCTGCTCCGTGTTTCCTGGCCTGGAGGGTGCTCTGTGGCCACCTGCGGACATTTGTTCCACGAGGGAAAAGTTCTGCTGGCTGGGAAGGCCACATACACCCCCAATATTTGTTATGGCCTTTCCTAACCAGGAGCGATTTTCCTGGTGGGCTGCTAATCAGTATTGTTGCCCAAAGGTTTATTTACCCTCTTCCCTAATCAACTTCTCCCAGCTCTTTAGAGCAAGCACAGGACTCCAGAGGGCATGGCGCACAAAGGGTTAACGAGTGGGGTTACTCAATTCTGGATAATTGCTCCTCCCCACCCCCAGTTCCCTATTTTTAAAAAGCACTCAGGGCAGCCCTGCCCACCAACCCCAACCCCACTGTAAATACACACTATTTTTGATAGTATACCCTGGGATCCCCAATGTCATGCAGCTGGCCTTAGCTGTGATGTTGAAATCTTGGCTGGGGAGATGCCCTCCAGGCAGACACAGGAAAAGGCCAAGCCCCTTCACCATGCAAGCCCTCTTCTAGTGTTATGATGTCCCTTTGTGTCCTGTTCACCAGCAACTACTGGTGACTGTCTTTTGAACGTGGACCTGCTCTGAGATTTCTTGACAGGGAAAGGATTTCTGTGCATTTTTTTTCCTGTGCCTAATAGCATAATGCCTTTTCCTATGTAAATATTACAATGATGGATCAAGACAGAAGTAAGTGAACTCTCAGCCTTGCGACAGTCTGTGTACAAAGCCATTATCCTCTGAAGCACCCTTGGCCCCAGAAATTCACTTTAAAACTGACTCTTTTTGGTGCCCCCTCCCTCCTGCTGGGGCCACTACTTGTATGTATGTGCCCCTCTTCCTGAAAGCGCTGAGTTAGGGGAAATCTTTTCCTTGCTGCTTTTAGTCACAGAGGAGTGGAAATTATGTGGAAGAAGCAAACCTGATACAATTTGCCCAAGGTAAACAGTTTGATAAGACAAATGGGCCTGCCAAACTGTACAGCTCCTGCCCCAAGAGCTCTTAGGTATCAAAGTGTTGTCCTTCCTCCTGCTTTTCTGGCTGAGATCTGCCACTGATGAACTGCCAAAGTCAGGGGAGGAGGTGGAGACTTTGTGTTTACATCCTGGTTTCTACATGTTTTAGAGACAATTTAAGGCCTGCGCTCTTATTTCACTAAAGAAAAACTAACATCAGCACATGTTGCTAATGACAGCGGATTTTTTTTTAATAAAATGGTTTACAGATCAAATGTGAAATAAATATGGATTAAGTGGTCCTGCTGTGTGTTATCTGAGTTTTCAAAAGCTTTAAGACTCTGGGAACATCTGTTTTCATGTACATTATAAAATATACCTTTAAATGCTTGAGCAATAACAAAAATGTCATTGATTAAGTATTCCCTATGTATTAGACACTGTGGTGAGCCTGTTATAGGCACTGTCTCATTTAACCTTCCCCAGAACCCTATGAGGTCAGTTCTATTATCCCATTGTACAGGTGATGAAATTGTATCTCAGAGGGCAAATGGTTTGTTCAAGGTCAACAACACATGGTGAATATATATTGCAACCAGCTTTCTCTGGTTACCTGTGCTCTTCACCCCAGAGTCGTTCCAGAGTCAGAGTTGACACTCCTCAGCACGCTCCCAGCTCTGTCTCCGAACAGTGTTCTCTACGCTTAAGTGTGGGATATATTCTGAGTGTAGAGACAGTATGTACATACCTCAAGGTGTATCTAGCCAAAAGTGTGCTATGTATATGCAAAAACGTGAAATACACTCCAGAATATGTTGTCACGCCTTGAACTGTGATAATGGGCAACATGTGATATATACCCTACAGCAAGATATGGATAAGTAAAATCATATGTCAGTTGATGACTCGAATTGCCTCTGGCCAAAGGCACATGTCCTTCTTATTGCCTTTCTGTAACATCACAGTCTGCCCTGCTGCCTACACGAGCGTAAGGTACTCATGCCGTGGTTATGGGACTTTAAAGCTGGAAGAGCCTTTGAGATATGGGAATCCAACCCCTCCTCTGACAGATGAGGAGGTGGGCCCTGGAGGAAGGAGCTTGCTTAGGATCCCACAGCTCTGGGTGGTACAGATTTGGCCTCAGGCTGCTTTGCTTGAACCCAATCCCCTATAACATGCATGCACCCCAGTTCTGGACATCCCTAGAACAGGCAGCATGCATCTGCTGTGCAGCACATGTGGCATCTCCTTATCTTTCACTTTGGTAGGAGTTGAGGGTGTGTGTGCAGAGGTGGGAAGGCTGAGGTTGAGGCAGGCCTCTGGCAGGAGATCTGGGGCCTGGAAGATGGAAGACGAAGTTTTTTTTTTTCTTTCTTTTTTACAGGCAGGAAGGAGTTCTTGTCATTCCCTGGGTCCTCTGAGCCTGCAGACAGGAGGGCAGGCAGGCACTCAGCCTGGGTGACCCTTGTTCAGGTGCTTCACAAACCAGCCTTCCAGCCTGTGGCGCCAAGGCTAGCTCCCTTGTCTGGTGCTGTGGTCTGCTCCCCACCCCCACCCGGACTCTGCAATGGCTCCCCACTCCAGGACACCCATTGCCCCAAAGGCAAACAGTGCTAGACAATAGACCAGCCTGGCAGGTCTCCAGGACCCAGGCTGTGTGCTCCAGCCACAGGGGCAGATAGAAACATGGCTTGCTTCTGACTCCTGAATCCGTTTTGCCCTGCCTGCTGGGGAAGTGTTCACTTCCTATAACCACTAGATCTACTGCTTGGGAAAAGGGGCGGTGCGGGTAATTGTGCCACATAAATGGGGCCTCTGGTACTGCAAATCTTCTCCATCCCCAGTACAGCAACAGAAAAACCTCAGAGACTGACGGAACCCAGGAAAGAGGGGAGTGAGGGCTGGAGCTCCGGCTGGACTGCTGGGCTTCTGAATTCATAGTAGGTAGGAATCACTACTTATTCTAAAAGCCCCACACTGCAGCCTGCAGAGTGTGGGATGGGGAGGGGAACTGAGGAGGTGAAGTGGCTCCCACTGGGATCTTTACCTCTTTGCCAACAGAGCAGGAGTTGAGACCGTAACTGACAACTTCCTGTCCATGCTACCTGGTCTACCTGGTCCCCAATATCTGGACCAAGAATGTCCATGGCTGATTATCCTCTTTATGTAACTTTGGTGGGGGTATCAAAGCTATTGGCGTTTGGGTCTGCAGTGTGCCTTGTCCGATTTGCTCCTGCTGGTGTTATCTGGTTGGGGGAGGCAGTGTCCTGTTTCAGCCTGGGCACAAGCACAACCCCTTCCCCCAAAGTTTTGTTTAGGTGCTTCTGTGCTAGAGGCTGGAGGGGAGAATGATGAAACGCGGCTTAGGCTTCGCCCTGTCTATAATCGAATCAGAGTAGGAGAGCCAGAAGTGGCCTCAGCCATCCTCAGTTGCCACATTGCTCTGATCAGGGACCCAAGGCCCAGAGGACCTGGCTAGTTATGCAGCATCCCAGGCTCCCTCCAGTGCTTTCTTCCCCATGGGGCTCCATCTGATTCCACGTATCCCCACCACAAGTTCTGTTTTGTTGTTGGATGACCCCCACCTTCTCTGTGGCAAGCACCATGCTGGGCACTCAGAGGCAGTTCTCTTCCTTTGCTGCATTCCCTGTGCGTAGTAGCCCACCACCAGTCCTTTTTATTTCTTATTTTTCAGGGCTGAGGACCGAACTCGGGGCCTGGCCCGTGTTAGGCCACCACCTGTCCTTGAGGGAGACAGCACAGTTTAGGTCCCTCCCTGGCTCAGCTTTAGAGCTGCAGGAGGATGTGTCTGTGTGATGCATTAGGTGACCACAGAGCAATGACAGTGTGGCAAAAGGATTGGATGCCTGCTTCCACTGAGGGCAATAGGGTGCTGATCTATACCAGGAGTGTGCGGTGGGAGAGATGGCTGTGGCTGGGATCTCAGGGTACAGGAGGTGGGCGCTGGGATGAGGGGGTGGGCAGGGCAGGCAGGGCAGGCAGCTCTGTGCCCTGTGAAACCAGTGCCAGGCAGTGGCACCATGGCCCAGGTCAGACCTCAGCTTTCATCTCTCTAATCTGATCTTGGGGTGGTGTGGCAAGCTCCCGTGCCTGGGGGATAGCTGTCTGGAAGCCTTCCTCCCTGACTCAAGTGGTATAGCACCATCCAGGTGCCCAGAGGCGGAGCCCAATGTCAGGCTTGCCTTCGGGCCCCTCCTGCTCCCCGCCCCCCAAGTGGGCTTGAGAGTCTGGGACACAGGAAACTGCCTTGCTCAGCAGAGGCTGTGTCTTCGAGGGGAGCTGGGCAGTCTCTGAGGGCACTCACAAGCATAAGGGTTTGTCTTGGAAATGGACACCTATCTCTTTGACTACCAGAGATCCTTGGGTTTAGAATTAAGTTAAAAAAAAAAAAGGAATAGGGCCTGTTGGAAAGAACCTAGAGGACAAGGGCATTAGGAAGCCTGATTCCTAATTCTAGTTCTAGTACCAGATGTGCTTTTTACCAGCCATGAGACCTTGAGCAAACTTACCTCTCAGCCTCATTCTTTCATTTATAAAACAAAAGTGGCTGGTTGTTGTTTAGAAGTATGTTCCATAGAGTTAATTTAATTACAAAACTATCTATAGCTTTTCTATATATGCATATGTAATAGGCATGTATGTATATATCTATATCATCTGCCTATCATCTATCTGTCAATATCATCTATCTGGTGACCTTTAATAGGTGACTTTTCTTCAGAACTTCTCAGAGACCTTAATATGCTGGTGCAGTTTGTGATTCTCCAAGAGAGGACGGTACGGTGTGCTGTGTCTCAATGCCCTGGACTGTGCAATTTCATGTTTTACAGAGCACCTCAGTGAATCATACTTACTGGAATACTTTTTGGGAAATCCTGGGTTAAGGGATCTTTTAGCTTTTCTGTTGATCTACTTTAGGATTACACCTAATGCCAAATCTGTTCTCTCCTGTCCCTGCCATAGGTGAAGCATGGCAGGGGCCAGGTCATATGTCCTCCTTGACAGCAGCTGACTCTAAGACTTGGGATTGAATTGAGCACATGGTGTGTTTTTCAGATGTGGATTGAACCTTCCTGTATGTTCATATATGTGTGAGTATATGGGAATGCCTGTGTGTATGTGTACATGTGTAACTGTGTATGTGTGTACATATCTGTGTGCCTGCACAGGTGTACCTGTTACAAATGGACATCGAGGACCACCTTGTTCACCTGGACCTGGCAGCATCAGGAGAAGTTGAAGGTAGACACTCATATGGGGCAACAGGGAGTTCCAGGGGAGTGTGGTGCTGTCTCACTGATTTGAACAGCAATGAGCCCTTTGCCAACTTGTGAGCTGGCTCTCACCCTGAGCAGGGTTGTAGGTCTAAGCTACAAAGAGGAGGATGGAGTGATGGAATACAGGCAGCTTCCGAGAGGCCAATGCAGGTTCTCTGCAGGTGTGTTATTTGGCATCCAGGATGTCCTTTCCCCACAGAAGGGGGACTTACCTGATTACAGAGAATTCTGAGGGGCGAGGATGGGAAGCTGTAGGCTGGAGGTGCTATCAGAGTTCTTATCCATCTGCTCAAGGCCAGGGACTTGAGACCTCTTTGCAATCTGTTTCTGAGAAAAATAAGAGGGCACACTGAGGGGGTGTGTAATTGAGAAGGGTCTGTTTTCAAGGTATGGGCAGGGTTAAGAGAAGCCACCAAGGGGCGGAGCCACTTGGGACTTACACAGTGTGAAACTGTCAGCACCCTCAGGCCAGAGGGGCTGGGAGAGGGTGCTGCTACTTATACTGGCCCAAATGCCCAACTGTTGTGGCAGGGAAGGTGGCTGGGAGGGGACCTCTGCAGCCATGGCCCAGCTGTGTCTGGGCACGGAGGGAAGCAGAGAGTGCCAACGCCTTCACCATTCACTCCCACACCCTCATCTGCTGGTGTCTTTCCTTAGCTGGTCCTCAGGGAGCAAGAGAGGGAGAGCAGCTCAAAGGCTCTGCCTTTCTCAGAGCAGGCGGATCAGGCAGAGGCCAAAGCCAACGTGAGGACAAAGAGAGACTATCCAGTGGAGGACTTGAAGCCCGAGAAAGGCAGGGCAATAGCACTTTGGGGAACAGGCTGGAGAGAGGCAGCTGCCTAATTCCTACAGGTTGTCCAAGGCTAGTTGTTTGGGTCACTGGGCAGCTGTAGTGGCAAAGCTCCTGCCTGGTCTATGTGGATGTGATGATCTGCATTGGGGCTGGTAGGAATATGGCCAGGCTGTGTGGGCCAGTGCACATGTGTGTGCGTGCACACACACACACACACACACACACACACACATACACACACACACACTCTTCTTCCCCATCTTCCTCTCTGAACCAGGGGAGAGAGAGACCAAGGGAATCCTGGTCACAGTCCTCTGGGCCACCCCCACCCCATGTCTGTGGCTCAGGCTGTGCTTAGGAGGCCAAGAAGCAGATCCTGAGCTGCCCAGCAGAAAGGGCTTCTGAGGCTGGAGCCTGGATGGGCATCTCTGGGACTGACTCAGGTCCATGTCCCACCTGTCCATTGCATACACTGGGAATTCTGCTCCTCTTTCCTTAGCATCTGTGAACCGTCCTGGGCCTTCTTCTCATTTTTTTTTTTCTTTTAATATTCTAGCTCTAGAAGAGACCCTAAGACATTTAATGAATGGTGGATTCATTTTTTTAATTCCTTCATTCATTCATTCAGTTTTTTGGAGCTGGGCCTAAACTGATACCACTACTATATTCTGTTTGTACTAGGACTTGGAGCTAGAGTTGTGAGCAAGGAAATCAAAGCTACTTCTTTTGTGATAGAGACAGATGTCAAATGTCCCCAGAGAGTGGTAAGTCCAGTGACATACCTGGTGAGTTGGATGACAGGGACTCCATGTGGGGAACATGGCCTGTGCTCAGACACAGGGGAGTGTGCCTGGAAGAGTGCATGACTGGATTAGAGCTGAGGGGTGGGCAGGAGTGGGTGGGGCAAAGGGACAGGAGTGGCGGGAGGTGGAGTGTCTTTTTCAAGCAACTAAATTAAGTCCCCTCTGGCAACCCATGTGGTGTGAGTGCAGAGGGACAGGGGAATGGGCCAGATCATGCAATTGCACACAAAGCATTTGTTTTGCAGACATTGGGGAATCTCTGGTAGATTTTTAGAAGGGGAAGAGAAATATCAGATTTTTTTGATTTGGAAGAATCATCTCTGAATGCTACTGGAGACAGATGGGGGTGGAATGCGTTGGCTACAGTCATTCAGGTGACAGATACTAATGGCTTGACTAGGGGCTAACATGACATTCAGGGAAGCCCAGAAACCCTTCTCCTACCATGTCACCCATGGCAGTGCCAATTCCTATGCAGATCCAGATATTGGGATTTCAGACCTGTCCATGCTTGCAAAATACTACACCCCCTGCCCCACCCTCTGTTGAACGTCCTTCATTAGAGAGCAGTTCCTAGCTTAGTGCTTTCTGTCCCTGATTAAATGTGAGCATCCCCTTGGAGACTGACCTCAGTTGGCCATCGTCAGTTTAGTTGGCCATGAAGCCTGGTCTCCCTCCCTTCCCATTTTCCAGCCTCAGCTACCTGATCTACTCATCAGGCCAGAGGGGCAGAGGAGACCCTGGAGAACAGTATGCCACATACTGTACTGAGATGTCCTGAGCTGCAGGGACTCAGCGCTCTGCTCTCAGTGGTGAATTTTGGGCCAAGCCTCAGTTTGCCCCACTGGAACCTGGAGAAGTTGCTAGTGTCTCGGCACATTGCCCAGGCCTGTGCTTGGCTTCTGGCCACTCTTTTCCTCTCCGGTTTGGGAGCTGACAGGTTTTTTGCCCATGAGGCTGCTCTGGGCTGAGTGGGCTGGACTGGGGGTGTGGGTGGGACCAGCATCATGCCTGTGTTTTAGGGTGATTCGTGATGGGGATTTGACCTCTTGGGTCCTTAGCTTTCTCTTTCCAGCCTGATGAGAGACCTTGTGTTCTGCAGCAGAGCGAGAGGGTGGGAATGCATGGACTCCAAGGCCTGCTCAAGGCCTGGATGCCCACGATGGTCTCTACTAAAGCAGCTTGAGACCGTGGCCTCTGGACTCAGGTTAGTGCACCTGTCTGCTCTGTTGTCGCACTGGTCTTACTGTCTGGAGCATGGCACACTTGTTTCTGTTTCCATAACTCTGCTGTTGCCCTGCGTGTAGAAAGCCACTTACACTCGTCCTCTGCTGCCTTGCAAAATCACACCCAGGCTTTAAAGCCAAACTACACCATGCACTTCTTTCCTTTTTATTTTTTCTTTCCACATTTTAATTGGTGCATTACAGTTGTATACAGTGATGGGATTTGTTGCTATATATTCATACATGTGCACAATCTCACAATATACTTTGGCCAATATCACCCCCAATACTTCTCCCCTCCCTCTTCTTCTCCTACCCCCTGAACACTTCTTTATTTTAATAGTAGAAAGAGCCTGGGGTTTGGTATCAGTTATACAGGGGTTTAAGCCTTGGTGCTATCTTCCTGCCACTTTCCCTCCCCATCTCTAAGTGTCCAGTGGGTGTGCATGGTGAGGGACACAGGCTGCTCTTGGGCCAGTTCCCTGGCTCCCCGTTCTTGAAAGCTCTGAGGAAGCATCTGTTTACTGCTCACTCTTCTTACTCAAATGGTTTGGGACCAGGGACTGTAATCTTTGCCAACTTAACTGTGGCCACTATGTAGAGAGCTTTTGAACAGAAGTTTCAGACATTAAACCAGAAGGAAAACATGAGAAATGAAAGTGTTTTGCTCTTGGAAATTTCTCCATCCTGCAACCCATGAGTGCTCCCAAGCTCTCCAGCACCTGGGAGAGAAGAGCTTGGATTTTGGGGTTTGCGTCCTGGCTCCATCTCTAGTCATCTTTGTGAACTTGGACAAGATGTCTCCTATCCTACAGCATTGATATCCTCTTCTGAAAAATGGGTAAGCTGTTATCTACCTCATGGGACTGTTGTAGTAAAAAGAAGCAATGCGTTTGCAGTAATAACTCACGGTCAGACTCCTGGAGAACTTCAGTCCTTGAGCGGCAGGCCTGCGGGGTGGGGCTTCTGTGGAGGGCGGAACCACCCAGGCTTCCTCTGTTGGGATTTCTGAACACCCTGCATCCATCCAGCCTCCAACCTCTCTTTCCCCTTCCCCTGGCCCCCAGGCATTATGGATCCATATTCCACTCCAGGTCAGTCCCAGGCTCCCTGTCCAGCCTGTTCAAGTGTAAGTTTTGAGAGGACAGAGAAAATGAGAGGAAGCCAAGGGAACTACTGATTGTGGTGACTTTCTTAACTGCTCTGTGCTTAGATTCACTCATCTATAATTGTATGTGTGTGTGTGTGTGTGTGTGTGTGTGTGTGTGTGTGTCTGTGTGAAGAAAAATGCATCAGTATAATGTGTTTAGAGAAATATCTGGTGCAAAATAGTTGCTCAATAACTGTTAGCTGTTATTTATTTATTTGGAACTTAATATAAATTCACTTCCATGCTAAGTGCTGAGGATACAGAGTTGAAAAGACCCAATGGCTGCCCCCTCAGTCTGGTGATGGAGAGGCTGAATAAATATACTATGATAATACACTGTGAGTGTTAGAGATAATGGTGAGAAATTGGAAACTGTAAGTCTTATCCATAATAGGGCTTTCACTCTGCAACATTTGTACAGAAGAATATTTCATGTATTTAAGGAGAAAACAAATCTATGTGGAAAGATGTTCATGTTACAGAACGTTTATAGGCTACATCTTTTAATACGTTTAATAATTTATAATTAGTTGAGCATGACCTCAGAAATCAAACAACAGCAATAATAAACCTGTACAAAACAAGCTGGATGGGGGTTTGTGCACATTTTTTTTCTCTACCACTTTCTTGTGAACACTTTAACCTTTTCTGTAGTCATCCTGTATAACTGTGGTAGCAAAAATGAAAAATTCCTTACAATGAGAAGGAAACGCTGCAGCATCTCCTGTCCAGAGGGAAGATGCGTCTCTCTATTGAAGAAATAAAAGCTATGATGAGAGAAGGTGGATGGGAGAAATTTATAAATTTTTTAAAAAAGATATTCACACAACTGAAAGGAGAAATCTCATCAAAAAGGAAATAAACAGAATTTGAAAAACATTAGGTAAAAAGCATAATTGAGAAGAATTTCCTCTCCTGGGCATTTGAGACTGACTACTTGGAATGAGGGGAATTTGACACCCATGCTGATGGTTGGCACAAGAGGAAATGGGTGTCCTTTCATCTGGTTAATTGAACAACCTTCAAGCAATGAAAGAAATGAGCCTGGCAACAATTGTGAGGTATTAGATTACAGTAAAAAAAAAAATAGAAATCATAAAATCACAGTGAAAAAGAGAAACCATAAAATCGAACACCAGAGGCTCACAACTGGTGTCCGTTCTAATTGCTGTGTGCTTGTACTTTACTGGTTGCTGATATTTTCAAAATGTATGTGTTCGTGTAAGCTGACAGATGGAAGCTGAATCTTACTTTTCAGAAAGAAATCTGGCAATATGTAAGAAGAGCTGTAATATTACCTCCATCATTTATCCTCACTGTCCTAATCTTGAAAAAATGTACTAATAATTATGTTAAAAGAAAAAAATTGGAAGATTTATTTAAAGATGCTCATAATAATGCTGTTTATGTCAGCAAAACATTGAAACTGGTTCAACTCCTCGTAGGGGTTGGACATATTCTAATAATGCCACACACGCACGGGTGCTGTTTATCAAGCCCTGTTCTCACCTGATCTCCCGCATAGACTTGACCTGTGTGACTTGTCCTGGGTCACTCAGGTTCCCTGTGTGCTCTACCCCTTCTTCAGAGTCATAGTCCACAGGGGGTCCCTCAGGGTCCGGGCTGCACATTTCCCATGTCTCATCTACATGCTCACCATGTTCACAAGGGAAGGAACTGTTTCCTGCTGAATCTCAGGCACCTACAGCCCACAGAAGGCGTGCGATAAGTCTCTGTTGGACGAATAAATGAATAATGCTTAATGTGATGGTGCACACCCAAGTCAGCAGACATGCCCACTAAGAACTGTGTTAACACACGGAAATGTGAGTGCAAAGGGGTGTGCATGGAGTCAAGAGTGACAAACAGGCACATGCATGACTGCGCCACATCTGTGTATGCACTAAGACAGGGGCCCTGCTCACTCCAAAGGGGTTAACGTCTGCAAGAAACAGAATGTCCTCAGAACAGGAACTCTGTCCCGCAGGGAAGAGCCTGTCTCCAGATGGTGCAGTCCCCACTCCTAGAGCTATTTACCAGAGGCTCACTTAGTAAAATTGCTCAGATGAACCCAATAGATGTGCAGGTCATTGACCCCCAAGAATTGTGATTCTTTTGTGCTTGAAACAGAATGAAGATACAGTGTGCAAATGTGTGCAAGGAGAGATCCACAGGCTGGAGGTCTTGGAGGGCTCGTCTAGGAGAACAGCCTGTGCAGGCATATAGAGGAATGGCTGTATGTGAGCACATGTGTGGATGGGACATGAACACATATGTCATGTGCACCCTTACACTGTATATCATGTGTGTGTGCATATACAGTCCTCTTTCAATACCTGTGGGGAGGGGGTTCCAGATCCCCTAAGGATGCCAAACTCTTAGGATGCTGGAGTCCCTTATATAAAAATGGTGTAGCATTTGCATGTAACCTACACACTCCTCCCACATACTTTAAATCACATCTAGATTATTTTAATACTTAATGTAATGTGAATAATTCTTATACCATTTTTAGGAGTAAGGAAAAGAAAAAGGTCTATGCATGCTTAGCACAGGTGTGATTGTTTTTTCTGAATATTTTCAATCAACAATTGGTTGCATTCATACATGTGCAGTCAGTGACTATGGGGGACCATCTATTGCCTGTCTGTAGTCCTTTTAGGCTTCAGACAAAGGCTCAACTTGTTAAGGCTGGCCACGGTTGGAAGGACCAGAGAGGGGTCGGCATGAGCCAGGTCATTCCAGTAAACCCTTTTTGGGTGTAGCCATAGACACTTGAAGTCTGCTAAAGGACAGCTTCAAAGCCAGGGTCCCTCTGGGTACACTTTAATAGCCACATCTGGTTTTTCTGTTCTGGTGGCCTGAGCTGCTGCTCAGGCACATGGTCATGTTCAGAGTGTTAGTCCCAAACCGCTTGCCGCAGCGCATTTGTCCCACACTGTACTCACAGTTGTCCTGGTGATCAGTGTTCTGGCTTCTCTTTCGTGTTTTGGTGGCTTTGCCTTTGGCTTTGGCACATGCTAATTTCTTCTGGTTTGGCTCCTATTCGTGGTGATGCGCAGCTTGCTCAGTGACAGTACTGCCCCATTTTCTGTCCTAGCAACAGTGGGGAAAACCTTGTGCATACCTCTGCTGATCTGGGCCCTGGGAACTACTGTCAGAGGCCAGGAATGACTTATATCTTAATGGACTCAACTTTGCAGTCGAGGCCTGGAAAGCTCCCATGGTTAGGGGCAGGAGCTAAATATAGGGAGGCAGGAGACGTGATGCTCTTTGCTAGGTGGCAACCCCTTGCTCTTCATGGGGTGGGGCACTTTGTTTCTTCCAGTTTTTCTGCAGCACTTCCAGAGATCTCACCACACTGGCAGAGAGAACGTAAGTGATGGTGTTGAGGGGGCTGATTTCTCTTGGTAGTTCATCCAGGTCACATGTATGGTGGAGACTTGTGTGAAACTTGATCCACTTATCACAGGCCCTGTGGTGAACATCTGTGGTTTGCCTTCACAGCCTCTATTCCCAATTCTGGCAATAATCCCATCGCCCATCTCTGTTTGCACTCTTCCCACTCAGCTCTGTTCATCTATATGTTTGGAGTGGGCTTCAAGGAGCTGAGCCCATGCTGGTGGCCTGTCAGTGTGTCTACCACCTTGACCAGAGTGCATCAACATCCCATCTCTGGACTGGACAGAGCCAATGAGAGGCCAAGACTGTCACTGGAGTTGTTGGGAGAGAACAGGCATTCTTACTGGACATGTTATGTCCATCTGTCACCTGGGGCCACAATGGTAGAGAGCAGAGCTCTGTAAAGGGGAAAGAACTAGTCTTGATGGTACCAGTCTAGATATGTGTGAAGTCAGATCTATCCCTAGACTTAAAAAAATTCATTATTCTGTAAATTCCATTTATTTAAGCCAATCCAAGTTGAGTTTTCTGTCACTTGCAATTAATAAATTTCTGACAGATATAGCTCTATGACCTCTGTGTCAAAGTCACCTCATTAATACTCTCAAAGACTGCATGACTTCAAAGTGAGCTGTTTTGCTTCTTTAGTCAGATGTCCCTTGGTCCTTGGGTTAAGATCAAGTCTCTAATTCAAACTGTATTGACACACATTTGAGTAATTCTTTGAATTTGTCTGGATTCCATCAGTTCAAGATCAGGAATCCCTCACCCACGTGCTCTCCCATGGGAGCCAACATAAGGCTGAGGACATAAGGCTGCTCATACAACTTCTGGGATGAGTCAGGAGGAACTTTTTGCCATCCACCAATTCCTGGAATTCTTCTACATTGTTGGGTAGGAGGTAGGAGACTCCTGTCACCTGGGTCTCCAGTTACAGGACTCTGCTCATCCTTTTTAATATACATATATTTTATTTTCTTTTTCCGAGGTATAACTTAAGGCTGCTTTACCACTAAGACACATCCCCACCCCAGCCCTTTTTATTGAATTATTTTTTATTTTTTGAGACAGGTTCTGGCTAAGTTGCTGAGGCTGGCTTTGAACTTGGGATTCTCCTGTCTCAGCCTCTTGAGTCACTGGGGATACACCATGCCTGGCCGTCCTTTGTATGTTTCTAAAGAGGATAGAATTATGGTTTTCACAACTGTTTCCTGGCTCTGTGAAGAGTGTAACAGCGACCATCACCAGAGGCATGGCCCAAATCCTGGCTGTTCCAAACAGGATCTGTGGCACCTGTGATTTTTTTTTTCATGACTAAACCTTCTAGGAATGGGTTAGAGGTTGGTAGGTGGAATGTGCTTTTGCATGTGGTGAGTTTGGGGAACCAATCTTCTTTGATCTAATTGGCAAAATGAAATCAGGCAAGTTGAGGGTGTGGACAGTGGAGCTGCCAGTGTTCTGGACTTCAGCTCTGCCTCTTTCCACTTCCTGTGCAAGTTCAGTTTCAAAACTGTGATGGCAATTGGGCACAAGACCTTGTAAGTGCCAAAAATCTCTGTAAGTCAGCTATGTGTGTGGCTGGGTCCAGAGGGAGCATTGTGGTTGAGAGTATGAGTCCTGGGGTCTGCAACCTGTGTTCCACATTAAGCTGTGCAAGAGGCTTTTCTGGGGACCTCATTCCCCCTGTCCTTCCAGGGTCAGCTGGATGTTACCAGCTCCCCAGATTTCTCCACGCTTGTTTCCCATTTGCAATCTTTCTGGAATGCTTAATAACACCATACAGGAGGATATACTCTGGATACTTGTCTTATCCTATTATTTGATTTTTCTTTTTCTCCCTTCATTTCTTCCTCCCTCCCTCCCTTCTTTCCTTTTCCTCCTCTATTCTATTTTCCTTTTTTCCCCTCTCCTCTCCTTTCCTTTATTCCTCTCTTCTTCTCTCCTTTCCTTTCCTGCCTTCCCTTCTGTTGGTCTGCACAAGCTTTTGCTCCATTTCTAGGCTAAAGCTGCTGGGTTGGTGGACTCCGTGCCTTACCTGCCTTAGCTCTGTGAACCGCCCCTATCCACTCCTCACCTGGAGTCAAATACAGTGCCTGCCTGTAGAGTGTGTTTGGTGTGGCCTCATTGACCCTGGGGTCCTGGGATGGGTGTGGCCAGAGGCTGTAAGTCTGAGGTCAGAAGTTAGGTGTGGGAGAGGAGGTGGGGAAGTGTGGTCAGGAAAGTGGGGTAGTGGCCAGTGAAAGGAGGCTAGAGCCCTGATTATTTGTCCAGGGAGTATTCATGAGTCCCATTGGCTTCAGCCTTCAGCAGAGTAAGCCTGGCTTCATGGCTTGAGGTGGAGCAGGAGACTTGGGAGCAGAAGCAGCAGGCACTTATAAGGGGAATTGCCCTGCTGGTCTGGGGTCCTTCTCCTGATCAGCCCACCTGACCCATGGGGTGTAAAGGACTTGCAGAGCCTGATGGCCAATGACCCGTGGCCATGGGACTCGCCTTTTCTTCCCCTTCCTGGGTGAAAAACAGGAAAGTCATCCAAGACTGGTCCCTTACGGCCCTGTCTGCAGCCTTGTCGCAGGGTCTCACAGATGCAGGAATCCAGGAGGCCCAGCCCTGTTCCCAAAGCAGCTATGTTGTTATGGGGCCTCGATCCCTACTCCTTCTGCCGCAGCTTCCTTGCTGCTCCTGGGAGCCATTCCTTAACCAGAGGCCCCAGTGTCATGCTCAGCTTTTAACAGAGAAGGAGCTTGCAGCTCATCGGAGGAGCAGCCCTGCCCTTCCACCCTCTCCTGAGATGGCCTTGGGGTCTCTTGCATGCAGAATCTTAGATGTGTCTTTGTGTGTGTGTGTGTGTGTGAGAGAGAGAGAGAGAAATAGAGGGAGAGGGAGAGGCATTACTGGGACTAGGGGACGGAGAATAAGTGGAACATCACTGAAAGCACTTCCGCCCACCCCTGCAGCCCCACCCCCAGCCCTACCAAGACTCCTCCCTTCCAGGAGGGTACTTTGGGGGAAAGCAAAGCCTTGCCCACCAGCTCCTCCTTGGCTCTTCAGCACCTAGACTCCCATGGCCGTTGGGGCCTGGCCTCTGAGCCCAGCCCCTGCGGCCATCAACGAGGCTCTGATCCTCCCACGTACTCCCTTCAGGATTTGACCATGCCATCTCAACTTCCTCATCTGTGAGATGGGGATCCTACCCTCCTCCAGTTTCGCAGCAAGCCTAATGAGGCTCGGGGCAAGGCAGCGCTTGGTGAACTGTCGTATTCCTTGTCATAGTGAAGACGGACTCAGCAGGTGATAGAGTACAAGAACTATGTGTTGAACTGTTGTGGACCACAGAGGGACAGGAAGGGACAAGAAAGGCTGTTTCAAGAGTGACAATTGGGTCCCCACAAGAGTCTTGCATTTTTGTCCTCTAGCGCCTGAGCCACAAGATATCAGTCCCTCAGCAGGGCTATGAGCTGATGGGTGTAGGTGGTTGCAGTCAGTGGAAAACAGGAGATGGCACTGGTCCCTCCATGCCTCGGGCTTATCCAGTCACTTGCGTCTGGTCTCTGAGCTGGTTCCTTTGTAGACTGTGGACGGAACTTACGGGGCCTCCTGGACCTCCAATGTGATCTTTTTATGGAGGTGGTGCATGGCACTCAGGAAGAAAATTCTGTCTATGCTGCCCCTAGAAGTATGATGTGATGTGGCTAATGAGAAAGAACAACAGGCCCGGCTTGGGATGACCTAATATAGCCTGGCATTCAAGCTCCGACCAGTACATAAGGAGACTGGTAACTGAAAACACAAAATATCTCTCTGGTGGGATGGCAGAGAGCCTGCTGCAATCTCTAAGGCGGGGCACACCCTGGGGAGCTGAGCAGAGGTCCCTGGGGACTGTCCTGGGTTTCCCAGCAAGTGTGGGATTGGGGCCTGCTGAGAGCACCCTCTGCAGTCTTTGGCTCACACTGCCTAGGGGGCCGGTATCAGGTTGATCAGCTCAAGGAGCCCTTGCAGAGAAGGGCATAAAACCCACCATCCTGCTCTTAGCGGAGCAGACCACCTTCCTCTGTCCTGACCCTGCGAACACCCTGGCTGGCCTGGTTTGGGCCCTACATGGAATTCCTGAGAGTCTCTGATCCAGCCTTCCCACCTTGGACAACAGAGTGACTCCGACCTTGAGTGTATCAGCGTCATGGTGGCTGGTTCTTTTTCTCCTGCCTTCTCATTCATGGACACAGATCCGTGAGTCAGACTGATGCTGCTCTGGGTTGACTTGTCACTCAAGCCTGGGGAGCTGGAGAGGGCATATCACAGGAGAGCAGAAACACGATGGAGGTTAGGATGGGTTTCCAGGGCTTCCTCAGAGGGTGATCAACTCATCTCTGTCTGCATCAGACTTTCCTTGTGGCACAGAAACTCTCAAATCCCAGAAACCTTTCCATGTGGCGAGAACCAGGATGAGGGTCATTGTAGCTCATCAAAACCCCTGTTGTCTGCTCATCGTGGGAGCCCGGTGAGCTGTCTGCACTGGGTACCAGGTGACTCATCCCTGGGTACAGAGCTGCCAGCTGGCAGATGTGAGATTTGGGTGTAAGTCCAGGGCTCTTTGGCCCCAGTCTGCATGTCTCACGTCATTCCATGAGGTGGGATATTGGCTCTTTCCAATGATCTTGGCAGAAATCTTTCCTTAGGATGGAAGTGTTGGTGAAATAATGAAGGGCGGGGAAGGGGAGAACTGGTCAACTTTGGGGATCAAAGAATAAGACCTCACAGCCCAAGCTGGCTCAGGGCTGTGGGATCCTATAAGGGCAAAGCCTCAGTGTCTGCCTTTAAGGATTTGGCTCTTTGCTTAGGAAAATGTGGCGGGTTTACCTGTGGGTACCTGGCTCAGGTGCCACTCTGCCTACACACACATTCCAGGGAACAATAGGTAAAGGGTGTGGCTTATCAAGATTGTGTTACTCTCACTTCTCTTTAAAGGATGTATTTGTTCAGGAAATATTATTGACTGATTTATTGACTATTTGTTCTTAAACATATTGTTCCCTCTGCTTGGAACATATTCTTCTCTCCTATCCTTAATCTCTTTTGGTGCCACATCCCAGTGTCATCCATTCTTCAGATCTCAGCTTAATATGTAATATTTATTGAACCCTCAGGATGAAGTAGGCACCATTTTAAGTACTTTGCATTGCTTTAGTTAGAACTCATTTAGCCCCCATGAAAACCATACGACTGTTTTACAGATAAGGAAGTGGAGTGGTTAGGTGGCTTGCCCAAGGACACAAGGCTCTCTCCACTCTTAGGCTTTCCTGATCTTCGCCTTCCTGCTCCCAGAACTCCTGTGACTTGTCCCCTCTGAGAGCACTTGTCACAGCTATGTGATACCTAGTCTCCTTGCCTGTGTCCTCTATAAAACTGAGTCCCTGGAGGACTGGACTCTTTTCTCTAGGCATTTTAGAAGGAGCTCAGTAAATACTTATTGCGTGAATAAATGAATGAACTGTTGGGTGAATGCATGATTTGCTTCAATGGCCATGGGAGCTCCAAGGTCGAGGTCCTCAACAAAGACTTTTGCTTTGTCACTGTATTACCCTGGCAGTATTGAGCCAAGCAGCTCTATGGCATACTCTCCTTTTTGGAGTGACAGTATAACTGTGAGATTGTATGTTGATGTTTAAGCACTAAAGCAAACTTGAACTGTTTGGGGGAGTAGAGTGAGATATTTTAAAGACTTCTTAGGGTAAAACTGAGATTTGGACATTTCATGCTCATCTAGAGGAGTTATGATTTAGATATTGGGTGCCCTCCGCCAAAAGTTCACGTGTGAGACAATGCAAGAAGGTTTAGAGGTGAAGTAATTGGGTTATGAGAGCCTTAACCTAATCAACAGCTATCAAGGGATTAAGCGTTATTAATCCCTTGATGGAGATTAACTGAGTGGGGACTTGTAGGCAGTTAGGGTGTGACTGGGAGAGGTGGGTCATTGGAGGCATGCCTTTGGGGTATGTGTTTTGTGAGCTGAGCTTAGTCTCCCTCCACTTCCATATTGTAATGTCCTGATTCTGCCACACTCTTCCGCCATGATGTTCAGCCTCACCTCAGGTCTCAAAGAATGGAGTTGGCCCTCTATAGACTAAGAACTCTGAAACTGTGAGCTCCAAATAAACTTTCCCTCCTTATAGTTGTTCTTGTCAGGTCTTTTTGGTCTTTTAGTAATAAAAAGCTGACTAAAATAATAGATAAATCTTAGACCTCACTTCCTGTTCTTCACACCTCCTCCCCCATTGCGAATCCTCCTCTTCTGTTGGTGGTACTTTGGGGGAAAAGGATTTAGAAATGCTGCTAGCAGAAGTGGCTGGCACTCAGGTCAAGGGTGACTCAACCGCATGGGGTGAAGGCGAGGGGCACTGCATAAGCAGAGGCACAGCAGTGGGGACCGGTAGCAGTCCTCTCCTGATTTCTGGCTCACCAGCTGGGTAAGAGCTGGGTGAGGAGCTGATCAAGGTGAAGGGTTCTGAATACGCAAATATCTGTTGTCACAAATGTTTAGCAACCACATTCTGAGGCACCACCACAGTCTCCTGGAAAACCTTACACTATTTTTAGTCCCATTAGCTCAAGAAAATGCCATCTCTTTTCCTTTCCACAAGCCAATTCATTGTTGATTTTGCCCAGTCTGAAAATCTTGTGCCCTGTTTTAGCTCAGTGAGACTGATCATCGGTGGGGCGGAGTCCCTCTGTCTCTTTCTATTTTCATATCTTGTATCACTGTTCACATGGGAAAAATCATGACATTTCCCATGCTGGGGCCCTGAGTAACCTGGCCCCACATTTCAGGCATGTGATTGCCCTGGGTCACAGGGGGGCAGATGCTAATGAAGGGCTTGGGGCTCCATGCACCTGAAGTTGGCATGGCTAGGGCTCAGCACCCACTTTGTTTATTTCAGAAAGTGTTTCCAAGGAGAAGAGGAACTTGTAAGGCGCTAACGTTCTCCACTGGAGGAATTGAAGCTAATATGGCAGGAACGTCTGGAGATGCTATGAGTCCTGATCCCTGGAAATTTACAAAATCCTTTCCAACCTTGAGTTCTTTTGATGCCTAAGCTCTTCAGGGAGATGGGTTTGGCAGAAGGGACACCTCCACCCCTGTTTTCTATAATTGAGGAAGCAGGATGGGGTGGGAGGTGTCTCAGGTCCAGTGGAACTAGGAAGTAATAGAGCATTGCAGTCTATAATCAGAGGGGACAGTGACCAGTGCGATGGACTAGGAGTTCCGATAAAGATGGCTGTGTATTACTTTTTTTCTATTTACTGGAAGGATCTGCACAGGCACTGGTCTTTTCTGAGCCTCAGTTTCCTTAGCTGTAAGTTGGGCATAATATCCCCTTATGGGCTGGGCAGAACTTGATAATGGGAATATTAAATGTGAATGCTGGACCTGGTATGTCATAAGTGCTCAATAAAGGAACATTATCAGTACAATTAATAATCTTTCTCACTGCTAGTAGGCCATTTATTAATAACCCAGGCACAAGCTTCCCTCCTCCCCTCACTGGAGAGCCCCTATCTGTCGTCTCTTTCAACATGTGGCCAAAGAAGTTGGTAGAGGGTCTATGATTCTTTAAATATTTATGTCACAGACAGATGCCTATCTCTGTTTTGTTCTGCAGCTGCATAGGGTCAGCCTTTGTTCTTTCAGTAGTGGAGGGTCATGAGGAAAGGTGGCTGTGGTGGTCAGAATCTGGCCTGGAACTTTCCATGCAGTGGCTGGCATTTGTGGGTCTAGGTTTCTAAGAAGGAAGTTATCCTGGTGCCTGAGCAATACCAGTGGTAGGCAGCTAGGTAGTCGTCTAGAGTCCCATCTGTAGGGGACACAAAAACATGGTGGGAAATGTTCATCCAAGTTGCCTCCTGGATGTTGCAGAATCTTCATTGGATACACTGTCTGGACATGGCATGATCTCCCAGGTAGTGGGCCAAGAGCCCAGGACAGCTCCTAAGTGGGACGAAGCCACTAGCTGATGGGCTTTTGGTTTTCTGGGTATGCATTGGGCCAAAGCTGAATGTTTTGGGGCAGTGATTGAGGCTGACCATCTGAGGTCCTCTCTGATCTCTGAATGCAGGGGAGGTTATTATTTAAAGGGTATCTAATTATTTGTCAACTCAGGGCTACCACATTCCCTGGCCAACCTTGCCTGGTAACTGCCAGGGCAGCAGAGGCCTTAGGGCTCAAAGATCTGCTGGCATGAGCACCCGGGGGGGTCCTCCGTGATGTGACTTGGGAATAAGCCTCCCTCCCGCGCAAGGAGGGGCATGCATGGATCTGTCCATCTTGAGTCGGGTAGAAGGTGGAAAGTGTCTGGCAAGAGAGGAAGGTGGAGCAGGTATTGGGCACATGATTCTCTTGCTTTTGTGATTTCCTGAGTGTCCTTCCCCAGTTTGGGATTACTGGTGACAGGGATGTGAGTATTTGATGATGTTGTAGGAACTTTCCAAGTTGGTGCGCAGTTTCGAGTCTGACCTGGTCACACTAAGAGGAAAATAAACCTTGTTGGGAATTCAGGTGACTCAGGAGGTAGGTGCTGGGCAGTGAGCATGTCCTATGAGGGTGGCTGGCCCAGTTCCTTCCAGTCCTAACCCTCAGTACCTGCTTGTAATTTAATGGGCCATGGGTGACCATGGATGGAGGGTTGATTGCAGCACTGCCCCACTAGGGCAGGAGCTTTGCCCTTTTCTTCTCAGTGCAAACAGTGGCCCCCCTGCCACCAGACAGGAAGGAGCAATGGCTCAGGCCTCTTGCCTTCCCTACAGGCCAGGAGGACCATCTAGTTGGAGGGCTAGGTTACTTGGAGATGGTGATCTATCAGGTGCTCAGATGACAGCCAGTATGTGCTGAGCCCCTGCACTGTGCCCTCCTTTTGTTAGGTGTCTTCTACTGCACATAGTCATCAACCTTCCCAATAAGTCTGCATTAAAGTCCCCATTTTACAGAGGGGGAAACTGAGACTGTGGTTAAAGATTCATCTCCGAGTTGGCTGGGGACCTTGCCTTTCTCTAGAAAGACTGTCTCTTCCATGGGTATTTTGTAGTTCTGATGGCCACACTGGATGAGTTTTCTATTCCATGGTATGGGGATGGGGTCCCAATGAGTCCTGGTGCAGTTTCTTTTGTGGGCCAGGGAACATCAGGCCTTTAGACCCTGGCTGGTGTTAGGTGTGGGAGTTGGTTCCTGTCTCCTGCCTGGTGTTGGACTCTTAGCCTGTTGGAGATCAGTCCCAGCAGCCCAGGGCTCTTTCTGCTGAGGTAACAGTGTGTGGTGCCTGCCCAGCCAGGGAAGGGGGTGTCACCCTAGAGGACAGGTGGGACCCCTGCTCTAAGCACCATGCAGACTGTCCTAAACCTGGGGTTTGGTCATGGGGACCCCAAAGGCCAGTGTTTCTTTCCTTCTGCTTTCTGGGATGGAGCTATGAGGTGTGAGAAGAAAGTTCAGGTGTGGACAGAGGTCAAGAGAGGGAGTATCAAAGCCCAGGGTGGGATTTCTTGTTCCACTTACCTGCCAGAGGCCATTGGAAGAGAGCAAGTGCACAGAGCTGGGACCTTCCAGGAAGTAGAGTCCTGCTGTCATTCTGGGATTCCTGACTGGGGCAGGGCAGGGGGGACAAGGTCAGATGGATTCTCACTTCTTTCCCAGCCAGGGACACAGCTGCCTTATTGGGCCAGTCCAGGAATATGGCTGCTCCACCCCTTTAGGAATTCCAACTTCATTTCTTGTTTACATCAGACTTTGCAATACTCTTCTCTTTCTGCAGGTGAGAATGGAAATTGAAAGGCAAAACCTATGGGGCAAGGCCTTGGAAATTGCTTATCATTTCCATGTGTATGGAGGAATGACAGGTTTATAATGATTACCGTATGATTCTGCTGTATTGTGGGAAATTAATCCTGAGGCCTGAAGGCCAGCACCCCTCTTTTCAATAGTACTTTCTTTTTTTTTTTCAGGGCTGAGGACCGAACTTGGGGCCTTGCACATGCTAGGCAAGGGTTCTGCTACTGAGCTAAATCCCAACCCCTCAATAGTACTTTCTGAAGTGTAAGAACTTGATTCTCCCCCATCAACTTCTTGTGCTTATTTTGAATACTATTTCTCTGGAACTTTTGCATTAAACTCACCTAGCTGATGTTGCTTGGTTTAGACTAACATCAATGTTAGGCTTTATTTCCCTGGGGCAAGAACAGAAAACTTGCTTCATTTTCTGTGCCATCTCAGAAAAATGGTGGTGGCAACCTGGAGCCTCATGCTGGGGCGGGGCGGGGGGAATCTGTGACCAGGACCAGACTCATCAGGACATAATGATGTGATTGTTTAGAAAGGCCTGCGTGGGCATGGGAAGAGAAGTGGGGGCACCTGTGCCATCCCCTATTTTGGGGATTAAATTAAATTTCCTCATTCCTGCCTGTCTGATCTGTAATCACCAGACCTTGAAAATAAAAGGTTAGCTCTCCTCTCCAGGGTCCAATGTGCCATGCCCAGCCAGCATAGTGCCTTACATGCTCCAGGATGGTTGAACCTCCAGCCAGCTGTCACAATGAACTTCCTGCAAAATGACATGGCTGGCTCCTCGCTGCCTCCAGCAACAAATATCGCCTTTCAAAATCAGATTCTAATTTTCCTCCCTGGTCTCCTGTGTTACTCCTGCACATGCACCTCACGGTCTGGGCACGTCTGACTTTTTCTCAGTGTGTCCTTAATTCATAGTGCCGTTTCCTATCTTCTTGCATTTACATCTGCTCTTCCCTTTGACTGGAACATCTCTCCCTTTCTTCTTTTATTTATTTCTTTAAGTTAAAAAATGTAATAAAGGAGTTGAGTATACAATCATAAATGCATATAACAATATGATATGCATTTTCTCCTAAATCAGAGTTACCCCCACATCACTCATGCCTGTCTCTTGATTCTTCTTTTTTTGCCCCTATAACTGATATAAATGTATATATAAATGTATATATGTATATAAATGTGTATATATGTATATATATAAATATATATAAATGTATATATAAAATGTATATATATGTGTACATATAAATGTATATATATGTATAAATGTGTATATATATATATATATGAGATTTTGAATTTTCTAGTATTAAATAATTGCATAAGTATTATTTGGCTTCTGGGGGGGGTGTAAAGAGTATGCTACATTGTTGATTGTCTCCCTAGATCCCTCCTTATTGTCCCTCCCTTTTCTCTCCCCCACCTCTCCTCTTCCTCCTCCCCCTACATATCTACGGTTCCCTTACATATGTTGCTTTAAGACCCAGCCAACACGTCACTCTCCTCTGTGAAGTCTTACCTGCTATCTCCAGACCATCAGTGCCTCTGTCATTTGTTTTAACGGAGTGTTCTGTTCATTTCTCCATCAGAGCATATCCCACGTATGGCCTGACACCCAAGGACAAAGCAAGCTGTTCCCCACTAGACCATCAGCCACCAAAGGTGGGGTCCACTGTGTGACGATGCTGCAGCATGGCACTGACCCTGGCTCTCCGAGGGGGCTCAATGAAGGTTTGCTGAGTAAATCACTGTGAGAATGACCAAACTCAAGGATGTGTTGAAAAGTGACTTGAATTTTGATTCCCATTCACCCAAGCCTGCCAAGGACACGGCTTAAATCACCCTAGTTATAATGGGAGAAGAGAGGAAGAACAGCGATTAAATGTGCCTGATAAAACTCTATTTCATGTTTGGAATAAAACCAGGGAAGGATGAGATAAAATGGGGCTTGTTCCAGGGCTGGCTTTTCTAGCTGGGCTCATCTCTAATGCTTCCTGGGGATGAGAAGGATGGAACCTAGCTGGGTGTTTAATGGAGGTCAGTACTGGGGGACGATGGGACAGAGGTTGGAGAGGCCCTTGCCACTGGGTAGGGCAGGGGTGTCACAGAGTAGCAGCTGGAGTCCAAGCTTGAAGCAGGGTAGGAGCCTATTGGGTGGGGAGGCTGTTTCAGGCAAGGAGCCACATGCAGGCTGCAGAGGAGCGTTCCTCTGCTCTTCCCCAGCCGGATCCCCAGCTCTGTGGTGAACCCCAACAACATGAGGTGTTCAGTGGCCTATTCATTTTTCTCTTTTCCTCGGTGGCCCGAGTTGCCTCTGTCTGTATGGAAGAGGCACCTTTTGGAGTTGACTGATGCTGAACATTCCTGACATCTGACACCTAGCTGTGCCCTGTTTCATCTTTGCACCCTAAATGATGGGCAGAACAGGGAGGGACAGTGTCTTTATCCATTTTTTCTGTTGCTATAACAAAACACCAGGCTGGGTAATTCATAGAGAATAGAAGTCCCTTTGGCTCACTCTTCCAGAGGTTGGGAAGTTCAAGAGCACAGTGCTGGCATCATCTTCTAGCAGCATGTGACATGGTGGAGGGTGTCACAGAGAAAGCCAATCAGAGAGAGCTCCGTATTACAAGTCACTCCTGTGATAACCCTTAATCCATGAATACGTGAATCTGCATGGCCCCAGTTACCCCCAAAGGTCTCACCTCTCAACACTGCTGCATTGGGGACCAAGTTTCCTTACACATGAACTTTTGGGGGACATGTTCAGACCACAGAAGAGGGTGACCCCTCACAATGCCACCACTGTAACCCACCATCCATCCCATCTCATAACCAGGCCAGATGGAACTGAAGACCTCAGGACATGTGGCCAGGGAAAGGGCTGCTTCTGGGCCTCCTGGAGCTTGCATGTGTGAAGGGAAGGAGCCCAGGCTACCCAAGGCATTGCTAGGGCTCTTCCTCCATCTTGCCTCACAGGGCTGAGGAAGCATGGCCCACCCACTTGGCCGCCGCACCATCACCCTCTCCTGACTCTGATTGAGGCCATGCTGGGCACCTGGTACCATGCCCCGGCAATTACATGCTCCCTGTGATCCGGGCTCAGTAGAGAGGAGACCAACAGTGAGAGTCAAGTAATGGGCAGTTTGGATTAACCGGATGCTGCTTGGGAAACAATAAATATCTGCTCTGAAAATTGTGCAAAAATGATCTTTAGTCCTAAGCAGTTGGGCTGGACTGAAAGGTTTGCCAGGCTCCGTTCTCCAGAGTCCTGCCTCACAGCAGTGCTGCCCATGAGCCACATCTGTAATTTAAAAATTTCTAGTAGTTGCTGTCCTTGCTGACCAGGGTCCCTTTCAGACTCAGCAGGTAAAGTTAACAGGTAAAGTTAATTTTAATAATGCATTTTGTTTAATCCAGTATATCTGAAATCGTATCCTTTCGGCATGTAATCAACATGGTTTTTTCTTGCCTACACATGCGAGGCCGCTGCACTACCACCGGGCTACGTCCTCAGTGCTACATGGCAATGGTTAATGAGGCACTGTACATTTTTTTTCCCATTCTCTTTGAACTGCAGTGTGTATTTTGCACTTTTGGCACACCCCAATTCAAACTAGCCTCTTTCAAGTGTTCAATAGTTGCATGTTGCTGGTGGCTATTATATTGGGTGACAGAGCCTCCGAAGCTTAAGCAAGCTATTTATGCTTCCTGTGCCTCAGTTCCCTCACCTGATGAATGGAGATGGTAATAGCACCTAGACATAATACAGACCGAGGGCTTGGAACAGCCCTAGAAAGCTCTGGAAAGGTTTCAGTAAATGCTCATTCATGATATTGTTACTGGTACAGTCTAGGTGCTGAGTCTGAAGGGGACTCCGGTCAGGAAGGAGGAGGGCAAGAGGGTCAGAAGCCACCATGGGGCATGTTCCCAGCTTCCCTCAGTACTCACCTCAGCTCCTTTGCTCATTCAAATGTCTGTGCTGATTGTCACTTGCCCCCTCTGAGGTTGGCTTTGGGAAGCAACTTCCCCTGTATCCACCCTGGTGTTAGTGCTCTCTGGCCTTTGTCCTTGGTCTCATGTCTGGCCTTGCCCTATGCTCTCTGGTACTCTCAATGCCTCCCAGGACCACAAGCCAGCAGAGCTATGATTATGGGGGCCAGAGAGAAGGTGGTTAGAGGGGAGAGGATGTACTTTCTATAGGAGAGAACCATACCTCTGATCTCTAGGGACTGCTTTGTGAGTTTGCTTTGGGCCGTGAGTAAATCATTGGTTTGGACCCAGATGACATCTGTGGAACACTTACATGTAGCGCTAATAAGACCAAGCTGTGGATATTACTGCCCCATTTAACACACGAGGAAGGTGAGACCCAGAGAGACCAGGTGTCCTGTCCAAGGGCACACAGTGAGTGAGTGGTGGAGCCAGTGTCTAATTCCCATGGCTCCATTTGGAGAAAGGCCAAGAGCATGGGGCAGGATCTCCTGTATGGCATTTTACCATTTGTTCATTTTTTTTGTCATGTGCAAATATGGCCCTCATTAGGGGCTCTAGAAGTGATGGTGTCCAGAGCAGAGGGGCTCAGGCTTGCTCCTCACCCTGGGCTGCACCAGGTGTCACCTCCCACTCACAAAGCCTTTAGTGAGCCAATCAGAGCTGAGCATCAATATTTCCTCAGTCCCTGCTGGGATCAATGTGCTCCCTGGAGAAAGCAAGTTCTTATCACAGTTGATAAGAGGTGACAGCCCTGGTCCTGGGCCCTTCACTGTGGGCTTCTGGGTCTAATGGGATTCAGTGAAGACTCTGGCAGGGGTCCCTCCTTACCTGCCCATTGCTGTATCATCTCCTTGCCCCCCTGCTTCCTTTCATAGATCTCAGGATTCATTCGTTCATCTGCTAATATATATCCACCCCTGTTTGTTAGGTATGAGGTACACAGTGCTGTGTGAAGTAAACACAGACCCTGGCCCATGAGCTTACTGTCCAAGAGAGTAATATGCTAATAAAAAACCACATGCATGCACAGATACACAAGTATGCCTGTGACCAGTGCCTGGAGTGACGGAGAGTATCAGAGGGAAGCCCGGCTGATTTGATATAGGTAATTGCTTTTAGTAATTGCTATTGTTTTTAAAGCTTCCCAGGTGATTCTAAGATGCTAGCAGAATGGAGAACCACCAGTGTGGGAGGTAGAGACTGCAGTAGATGGTAAGGAGGTGGGGGCGGGAGGAGGTGTGCCGGATTCTGTACCTGTACCTGGCTACTCTGTGGTTTCCGATCTCTGAGACTGCATGGGGGACATTTTGATATGGACCCATCAGAACTCAGAAACACTGCTTTTAATTTCCAAGCCACAAAACTCTCCCTCTAAGCACCCCCTTGGTGCAGCTACCATTGCCTCCCACCCTTAACAGCAACCTCTTTTATCATTCATTTAGTAAGCTTTAGTTTCTTTTGAAAATGCAAGAAACTTTAAAAAAAATCCCCCCCTTGGGGGTTGGAGCAGTGGCTCGGTGCTTGCGGCACTCCCCTGGCATGCCCGAGGACGCGGGTTCAAACCCAGCACCACTTACACAACGAAGTGTTAGAGCAATGAAAGTCACATGAAAAACTAGATAAAGTGCATGCTCTCTCGCTCTCTGTCACACCACACACACACACACACACACACACACACACACACTGTCCCTCTCTCTTTAGAAAAAAAATCCCCCTCCTTCTCCAGTGTTTTATAACAAAAGAATAATAATATAAACACTAGTCTGCACTTTTCCCCCAAATAGGGTGTATCTTGGGCTCTTTCTGTATCAGCACTAAGAGATTCTCCATGCTTCCTCATTCTTGTTATCCAAACAGCTGCACAGAACTTTGTTGGGTGGATGAACCATAACACAATTTGTCTAACCAACCCCTGTTGTTGAAGGCTTGTCTATCTCCCACCTCTACTATCATAAATTATGTTGTGAATAACCTTGTAAATCTGTCACGTCAAATGTTTGCATGTCTATCTGTAGGGTAATTTCTCAGAAGTGAGATTACAGGGGTAAAGGTGTGTGTATTTTAATTCTGATAGATCTTACCCAATTGCCCTCTGTGGAAATTCTTTTGACACAAATGTATAAAAAGCTCATTTCTCCGCAGTCTCTCTAAATAGAGGGACTGCTCCACTTTTGGTTCTTGGTTGATTTACTAGATAATGGAACTTATCTTAGTGAAGTTTTCATTTACATTCTTCTTAATAAAGTCGAGCATCTTTTCCTATATTTAAGGGTAATTTATGAATTTCTTTTAATCCATTTCTGATATTGAACTTTTTTCATTCAATTTGTAAGAGCTTGTACATTTTAGAGAAAACTGATGCAGGTTCTAAATATGCATCCACCTCGATTTTTCTTGATTATTGTTGTTTTTCTAATTTTTAAATTTTTTTTATATATCTCCTTTTAGGCTATCAACAGATTTTTATAGTTATGTCCATAATGATGCTATATACTTTTTATTAATATTATTTCTGCTTGTTCTTGCTTTTGTTGTGATGAATGAAATATTTGTTCTTTGTATTTCCTAAATATATATTTTTATTAATGTTACTGTTATGCAAATTTGCACAGTTTTAAAATTTCTAATATGTTTGATGGGCTCCCAGATATTCTAATTATCATCTTAAGATGATACAGCAATACTTTTCTTCTCAGTGTTTATTTATTTTTATTTAATTTTAATTTTTTGAGTAGTTTTCCTATTATATAAAGTAACAGTATGCTATGCATTTGATAGTAAACTATAGTTACCCCAACATTACCCACACCCCAGTCTCTTGATTCTTCTATATTATGCCCCTAACAAATACAATTGAATATCTCTCTCTCTCTCTCTCTCTCTATATATATATATATGTATGTATATATATATATATATACATACATGATTGTGATTTTCACAGAGGTTTTAATTTTTATTGGTTTAATTGATCTGTCTTTTCTGGAATTTGAGTCTTGGTTAGAAATGTCACTCAGTGGCTATATGGAAATTCTGCTGTGTTCTTCCTGTCATTTTGTGGTTTCATATCTTTTAGGTTTAAATCTTCGATCCTTTTTGAGTTTTTCCTGGAATACGGTGTGGGGTATGGATCTGACTTTATTTTTTTCGGGATGGCCACGCCATTGGCCCCGTATGGTTTATTGATTCATCCGTATTTCCCCCTCCAGGCAGTCACGTTGATCACATGCAGTTCCATTCGTAACTGGGTCTGCTTCTCACGTGTTCTCTTCTGTTGGGGTATTCATCTGGGTGTGCGCTAGTGGCACACGGATGTAATTACTGAGCCTAGGTAGCGAGCATGCTCTTCTTCACAGCTCTCTTTTCTCGGAGGTCCTGCCAGCATTTCACTTTAGAATCAGCCTCTCTATTCCTGCACCTGTCCTCTGCCCGCTCCAGTTCTGTTGGTATTTTGTAGGTCAGTGATTAGTAATATAATCTGTGGATGAGACTGCCTGTGTCCAAATCCCAATTGCCATTTTCTCTGCGAGGAGGCAAATTTCTTCATTCCTTTAAGCCTCAGTTCCCCCCATAGCATATTTCATCAGGTACTGGTTAAAAGAACCTTCACGTAAATAACTCGGCTAACATTTATTGAATGAGGAGGCCAAAGGCAGGGAGGCTTCCTCAGCTCAGCCTGCTCTGCCCTTGGGATGGTACCCCCCAGAGTCACTTGATGCCAGCAGCAGTCTCTGGGTGCCACGTCCTGATGTGGTTGCCTTGGTTTTGTTGCATGAGGACCCGCTTGTGTCACTGGTCAGAATCACAAGTTCAAGGGCCAAAGGACAACAGTGATGGGCTGAGAGCAATCAGACCTGCCTCTTGCCTTGGCCTCACCAGTAGCCTCCTGCAGAGAGGAGGGAAGGCTACCAGAATTCCTTAGCATCTGCAGCTCAGGTGGAGGGAAGAGGATGAGATAGTGGCTGCTGGTACTCTGGGTGCCTATGTCTGTGGGGGGTGGGGTGGCTCTAGGGTGGCTCTAAGGTCAGAAGCCACTCCCTGCTCCAGGGAAGCTTCCAGAACTCTGTTCTCCAGCTCCCCATGCCTGACACCTGCAGGTGGTTTCCCCTTTTCCAACAGTGTTTCCCACGCAGATTCCCAGAAGCAGAGCCCAGAGTGTCGCTCGCATTAGCTCACCTTTGTGCTTCCTGAGACCCCGCTCCACCCGAATAACCCTGTTCTCTGCTCTTCTCCACTGCTCTGTAAGCACCTCCCTGATGGGCAGCGGTCCTCAGTGAGAGACCCCTGCAGCTCTATCCGCTGCAGCCCTCGGCAACCATCAGCGTAGGTGCGCCCCCCCTTTGTCGAGCGCCGGATTCTCCCTGGTGACTGGCACAGGCACAGACTGGCATGACTGCTGCCCATCAGCTGAGCTATGCCCAATAAGTCCAGTGGCAGAAGCTGGGGTGGGCTGTGGGGTAGCAGGGTCCCAGGCCACAGCTTCTGTAAGCCTGTAGCCTGGGATAGGAGGCAGTGGGCAGAGCCTGTGGGGGTCCTGCACCAGGTGTGGGTCTAAGTCCCTCTGCTTCCCTGCAGGAGGCCCCACAAAGGAGGCTCCTTTCAAGAAAGGAGGCCAGGGCATCAGGGAGGAGCAAGATGACCAGGCTCAGCTACTTGGGCCTGGTAGAGATGGGAGTAGGCCTGCTTGGGAGGTACCTTGTTTCTCATGCACCCCCCCCCCAAGACTGTCCTTGGCCAGAAATGCCATATTCCAGGTGGATTCAGTAGCTTGAGTCTTGGACTCCCGGAACTCTGCCAAGCTCTTGGCTCCCAGGTCAAGCTCAGAGGGCGAGGACCCAGCTTCCTGCTCCTGCTGATGTGGGTGTTGGGGTGCCGCAGGGAGACAGTTGCCTCCACTCTTGAATCCATTTTAGATAGACCTGGAGTTAGCTTGCTTCTATTTGATGGGAATTTACTCTGAATAAGTCAAAACCATTTGGCTAACAAATCACTGTGTGCCAGGCTCCAGTAGGCTCACCAGGTATAGCCCACATTTATTGATCCAAAGCCAAGAATCAAAAGTGTTTGACGCACTTTATCTTTTTTAACCTTAGCACATCTGGCGAGGTAGTCATTACCGTCCTTCTTCTTCTCATTCCCATTTAGCAGATGAAGAAACGGACGTGCTGAGAAGTTCAGTTACCCTACAAATATTGGAAAGTGAGCAGTGGGGCTAAGATTTGAAGTGATGCCTCTCTGCTTGACCCCGCACCTCCCCTTGTTCTTGAGGGACTCACTGTCCCTGCTGACAACAGATGAATTCCCACCCGGAAGGGATGGGGGACAAAGAGGCTTTCTGAGGGACCCCGAAGCAAGGGGTCCACCCAATCCAGCAATGGGTCTCAGGGATTCCTTCCCACTCTGGCTCTGTTCTCCTTGTTCTTTCTCTTTGGTAGGTTTTGGGGGACAGAGGATATGGACATAAAGCTGCGTGCAGCCAGAATTGAACCCTTCCCTGAAGTCCAGTCCTCTGTTTCAGGAAGCCTCTTCTGGCAGGGATGAAAGGGGTCCCCCAAAAGCTCAAGATGTGAGACAATGCAGAACAGCTGAGATGAAAGGATTGGGTTATGAGAGCTGTAACCCAATCAGTGAGTTAATCCTGGCAACTGAAGGCAGGTAGGATGTGGCTGGAGGAGGGGGTCCTTGGGGGCGTGCCTTGGAGTATATATGCTGTATCTGGTAAGTGGAGATTTTTTCCTCTCTGCTTTGTGATGTGATGCCTGGAGCTGTTTCCCTCTGCCATGCTCTTCCTCCATGATGTCCTGCCTCACCTTGAGCCCCAAGGAATGGAGCTGGTCATCAATGGACTAAGACTTCTGAAACCATGAACCCCCCAAAAAAACTTTTCCTCCTTAAATTGCTCTTGTTGGTCTTTTAGTTACAGCAGTGAATAAGCTACCTGAAACACTAGGAAAGGAAGAAGGAGGCACAGCCCTTGAAGGAGGACTGCTTCTGTCTTAGCCAGCGTGGCACCGGCCTGGTGACTCGGAGAGCTTGTTTTAGCTGCCAGCTGGCTTTGGGGAGCAGTAGTATCTCTTGTCTTCCCAGCATTTAAGAAGACTGCCCAGCATGGAGAGAACACAACCAAAAGCAAGAGGTGAAGAGCAGCTGGCTGGTGGGTCCTGGGGCAGACCCAGAAGGTGTATAAGGTAACAAAATATTGCACAGAAGGTGGGTAGACCCAGGCCTCTGCTGTGTTAGGCATTACGTTTGGTTGCTAGACTAGAGCAGTTCAGCGGTAGAGGCTGGATCAGGTAGTACTAAGAACTGTATCGACTGGTATACAAACTATTCAACATGTGATCAAGCAGTGCGGCTGTCCCAGTGTCCTGGCTTGGTGTCCCTGGTTTGGGAGGCTGGAGGAAGTGACAGGTCAGTGTTTGTTTTTATGGGGACAGGCTGTTTGCATAATGCCACCTCCTTGGCCAGAGTATGTACTGATTCTTTTTCTCTGTTGGCTCCCAAAGGGCCTGGTAATGGAATCAAAGGAATCTGAATGAATTGCCTGATGCATTGTGACTAAGCTTGGAATGTGTCAGCATCCCCCACGAATGGCCCTTGGCTAGCAGGGCTCTGTGCAAGGAGGTCATGCGCAGAGAGATCTACCACCTGCCTGCTGAATTCTGGAGCTGCTCTTAGGGGTTGGGGAGTTGTTCCTTGAATTTGTGCCCTGGATCTCTTGACTTTCTGGCCAAGAAGTGACATTGTCTGCTGCTCTACCTTGGTGGCAGATGGACAATCACTCCCAAGTTTTGTTATTGATCCCATTTGGCTTCCCATAAAGCTCCACATCTTGGTCTTTATTTAGTTTTGTGGAGCTTCTTAGGATAATTCTCATTTCCATGAAGATTCTGGTATCCAGTCAGGGAGCCCTTTAGTATCTTTTTCCTGCCCCCACTTCCCTTCTGTCTCCTACTTCTATTCTTCTCTAGGGAGAATTTCTCAATTTTAGCAATTGTCCTTCCTGTGGCTTTATGGTTAGATGTATAGGTCTTTTCTTTTTTACTGTGCTGATCAGTGAATATAAGATTTGTTTATATCTTGCCAGGCAGATATTCTCTTAAAATCTGCTGCCAAGAATTAAAGAGCTACTATTTTGCTCAAACTCTATGCCACACTTTACATTCATTTTCTCTTTGAATCTCACAATGGCCTTTTGATGTTGATATTTCATTAACCTCACATTTTATAGATGAGGACACTGAAGCACTAGAAGTTTCAGTACCTCCCTAGCTGAAAGTGAGAGGCAAAGGTAGAATCAGAGTTGAGAATTTAGGTTCTTAACTCCCTTGCTCTGCTTCTCCACATGTGGCCCAAAGACCAGCAGCTCAGGCACTTGATGGGGCCTGTGAGGGCTGTTGACTTTACCCCTACCCAGACCCTCCGCATCAGGACGCCAGCTGATTCTTGCGCGCATTCACCTTGGAGAAGCTCTGGCCTAGCTTCCTGAGAGGCCAAGAGTCCCTTTCCTTCTATTGATGCTGTCTTGGAGCTATGAGATTTAGTGGTCACAGCCCTCCCTCTGCCCTGAAGATGTTGCCCCAGGCTATGTGTCCTCAGCAGACCCCTTTGTCAGAATGATGCTGTGAGGGTTAATTTTATGTGCCACCTTGGCTGGGCCACGGAACTTAGATATCTGGTAAAACATTATTCCAGGTATTTCTATGAGGGGATTTTTTTTTTAAATCTGAGGTTAACATAAATGAGTAGACCCTGAGTAAAACAGATTACCCTTCACAGTGTGGGTGGGCCCTGTCCATTCAGTGGAAGGCCTTAATAGAGAAAAGCTGAGCTTCCTCTTAATAGAAAAAGACTGGAGAAGGTGGTTTTCCATCTGAGGCAGCCTTAGGACCTGAACTGCAGCATGTCCCTGGGTTTGCAGCATGCTGGCCTGCCCTGCAGATTTCGGACTTGCCAGGCTCTGTAATGGTAGGAGCTAATGCCTTCGAATCTCCATCTCTCTCTCTCTCTCTCCTTCACATACCCCACCCCTACACATCACCTATTGGCTCTGTTTCTCTGGAGAACCCTGACTGCGACAGATTAGCCAAGCACCAGTTGGGTAATTTTAGTTTCATTATATTGTCCCCCAGATGAGCCAATAATCAGAGCCTGCTTTGATACTGGCTGGAATAGGCAGTGTGAGTTAAGGAGTGAAAGTCTCCCCCAACCTTGTCTCTTGACTTACCCCTGAAATGCTGCCATTAGTTTTGGGGGTCTAGGAAAAGGCTCTGATGCTTGCTGTCTTACAGCTGCTGTTCCTGGGGCTCAATGGTAGTGCTGGGGGCAAGGGTTTCATATTCCCCACAATAATCCCCATCACCCTCCCATCTTCGGTATAGACAGCTGACTTGTTCCCAAGGGTGAGTGAAGCCCCACTTCTAGGAAGCCTGAGAATTGTTCCTGTACTGCTCGATTGCTGCTCCTGAGCTTCCCCTGTTCAGAAATTGAAACTACCCACTGGCCAGGCCTAAGTGGCTTGGGTTAATTGGGTTTCTTCTCTGGATTCAAGTGAGCCTGGCAAACACACTGGACCCTGCCTTTGCCTGAAAGGTCTGGGAGCCTGAGGAGGAAGCAGGGGATACAAGTGTGGAGGCCCCTTCTTTGGAGGCTTTGACCCTGCTGAGCTTCTTAGGGTGCTGGGCGCAAGGCCTAAACTAGATGGCTTTGTTTGAGAATGTTGACTGTAAACTCTATACCTTCCAGTTCCCTACTCGGGGAAGTGGGTGTCCCAGGACCCATCTCCTAACAGATCTAAAGAGATGCTGTGGATAGGAGATCTCAGGGGCAGGATCATGAGCTCGGGTGCTAATTTTGGTGCTAGGCCTCAGGGGGCCCCAAGCCATAAATACTAAGGGGTCTCACTCCTTTACTTTTGTGATGATTAATTTTATGCATCAGCCTGGTTTGGCCACCGTGCCCATGTATCTGGTTAAAGATTATTCTGGGAAGGTGCCTTAGGATGAGATTTACGTTTAAGTGCAGATGACCTTCTGTATCATGGTGGACCTCATCCCAGCTGGAGGCCTTAACGGAACACAGACAGCCCCTCCTGGAGTGCCGTGTAACTCCACCAGCAGTTGGCCTTGGGGTTGACCTGCAGCTCTTCCCTGGGTCTCTGGCCTGCTGGCGTACCCTGCAGATTTTGGACTTCTATGCCTCCACAGTCATGTGAGGCTTTCAAATCTCTCTCCTTCCACTCCCCACATTCTTTTAGTTCTGTTTCTCTGGAGGACTCTGACTAACCCAACCTCTCTTTTCTGGAGGTGGAATTCACATGTTGGGGCAGACCTGGCTCTAGTTGCCAGGGCAGAAGGATGAATTCAGGGAAGGAGCCTGAGCGTTTCAACATTGTTTCTGTGGAGAAGTAGACAGTGCTGCTCATCGTCTGACTCACACGGGGCTCTGCTCTGCAGAGCATGGACAGTGGCACACCTGGCCTACACCTCGTATGCCTGGTCCTCTGGCTCTGGCCTTCCTGGCCCCCACTCCCTGAAGACCAAGCTTAAGGATGCCTTTTCCCTGACTCTGCGTCCTGCAGCTCTGAGGCTACGGCAATGTACAAACCAGACTGCTTAAGAGGAAGAGGGGCCGGGACAGACTGATGCAGAGGAAGCTTTGAGTAATTTGATGACTATCTGCCATTTTGTGCTATTTTGATCTTTCTTTTCTTTCTTCTTTCTTTCTTTTTATTTCTATTTCTTTCCTTTCTTTCCCTGGTTGTGTCAAAACAGGTAAAACTGAGTTCTTGGTTCTGTTAGTCAATAATTTTTCACCAAATTTAGGCTTTTTTCTATTATTTCCACAATTTTTTTTCTGTGATGTTCAGTCTCTTTTCTTCTAGCTCTCAGATTACAGATATGACAAGTCATTTGGTAGTTTCCTACTGGTCCTTGAGGCTCTGGTTGTTTTTCTTCCATTTCTTTTTTTTCTGTTCTTAGATTAATGCTTTCTATGAATCTTTTAGTTTACTGATTCCCACTATCTCATTTTTCTTGCTATTTTAGTTTTTATACATGATCTTTGTCCCTTCTTTAATTTTTTATTGGTGCATTCTAATTATACATGATAGTGGGATTCATAATAACACATTTGCACATGTACATCATAATTTTATTAATTTTATTCCCTAGCACCTCCCTTTTCCTCCCTCCTTGCCTTCCTCCTCTTGGTCTTCTTGATCTTCTCTATTGGTCTCCCTTCTATTTTTCATGATATGACCTCCTTCTCCCATTTTTTTCTAATTTTCACATACTAGAGAAAACCTATAGCCCTTGACTAAGAATGGCTTATTTTGCATAACAATATTTTTCAGTTTCATCCATTTTCCTGCAGATGACATCATTTCATTCTTTATGACTGAATAAAACTCCATTGTGCATGATATGAAATTTTCTTTATCCATTCTTCTGTTGATGGACGCCTAGGTTGGTTCCATAATTTGACTCTTGTGAATTTCACAGCTATAAACATGTGATATCTCCTTTTCATGTTAACCACACCTAGATAAATTTTCATTCTAAGCAACTGTACTTTTCTGTTCTTTAATTTACATCTGCTTTTAAAAATAGTTTTCACTTTTCTTCCTGTTGAGATTCCCCATCTGTTCATTTAGTGTAATCATGTTTTTCTTTAATTCCTTGAATTTGGAGAGCTCATCAGGAGCAGAACCTGTTAACATGGCAGTAGGGGATCTCAGCTCTCCGGATGGGTCAGAGCTCGGTGCTCTCCTTTTCAGCCACTAGTATGTCTGTTAGGCTTTCAAATTCATAGTAGGTGACCTCCAGTAGGATCTAGATAGTCCCAACCTGTGGTCTTTGATTTCTACGGTGCAAGTCATTTGGACTTCTGTGTATACCTTTTCCCTCCACAGTGCCCTGTCTTTCAAACTTCAACTGTATTAGTTGCCTTGAAATCTCTTTTCTGCTTCCACAGCTCATTGTTACTGTCATATTTTGCTTAGACTCAGTTTTGATTGCACCAAAGTTGGGACATTCTGTCTAGAAAGATAGTGAGCTATTCTCTTGTTTCCTCTGCCATAATAACAAAGAAAGCCTAGATTCCCTCTTCTGTCACCTGTCTTAGATCATAGGGTTATGCGGTTTCTCTGGACTTTCTGGTTCTCATACCTTGCCGCCCAGTCCAGCTGTTTTGTTGCAGCGACCTGTTTTTGTGGGATAGGTGATATTTATTAAGCATTCACTGTGTACCAGACACTGTGATAAATGCTGTACATAAAATTCCAACTTACTCTCCCACCAGCCCCTTGAGGGAGGTGTTCATATAACCCCATTTTACATGTAAAGGGGGACTATAGGAGGTGAAAAAGCTCTCTGCAGTCACAAAGTAAGGAAATGGCATTGAGACCTGAACTTTGGACTGTTTGACTTCACCACATGCTCTTAGCCATTGTACTCTCCTGTTTATACATACCTCTCCTAGCCAAGCTTCTTTGTCAAAATTGGCCACATCAGTCACTTACAGCACCAAAGCAGGTTGCTGGAAATCAGCTCCTTTTGCTGCTTGTTGTTTACATTTCTGCCAACGTCCAACGTGCTGTGAACGCCAGTCTCCCTCCTCAAATCCCTGCTCTGTACCTGGTGCCCTCTCCAATGCTCTCCTTTCCCTTTCCAGCAGCCTTTGATCAGGTGCTTTCCAGTACCATCACTGCACCCAGTAGTGTCTTAGGGACCCTGGGAAACAATGTATGCACAACTTTTTTTTTTTTTTTTACCTAAAGTAGTTTTAGGGACACTTATGTCCTCCATTATTTGGAGGAAAAGATTGAGCACAAATGGGGAGGCTTTGCCAAAGGTGCACAGTTAGCTACCACTGCCCCAGGACCAGAACCCAGTGTTTCAGGTGTCTGGGTCTAAAGATTCTGGCAGGAAGCAGAGTCACAGGTTGGCAATTGAGGATAATTCAATTAGGGAGCATTTCTGAAGAACTGGGTAGGGTCTGGAGGGTTTGGGGGAAGGAATAGTTATGGAAGCTGGAGAAAGCTATAGGAAGGAAGAGAGGGCCATGTGACCTGAACCAACAGGGAGGGAGCTGGGGAGAGAGGGACCCTGACTTCTCTCTCCTCCCATTTCCCATCTCCCATAGACTGAAACCATCTGGAATCCAGACTAAGAAAACCTTGTTGATTCACTTGATGGAATTCTGCCTCTCGGGATGAGAACAGAGAAGAGAGGAGGGAAATTCTTTAGGGGCAAATGGAGAGAAGCCAGCATCTTACACTAAAGCTCCTGCCTCCTCTGCTACAGAAAAAAAATGTTTCTACTATTCAGAGGTGCAAAAGTCCAAATAGAGGGGCAGATGTGAACTGATAACTGGTAATGCAAGACTGAAATTACTGTGCAGAGCAAAGATTGGTCATGAGGCTGGGTCTGCACCTGCCCCAAGAAAGCTGGTGGAGTTCTGAAGGGAGTGCGTGTCCTAGGTTAATCCTGCCGATCTCTGCACTTATGGGGAGGGAAGTAAGACTCCCTCAGTGCATTTGAATAAAACTAGAATTTAAACTGTGCACACTGTCAGGTGTTGGATTTCTAAAGATGCGTATATTTGTCCCCACCTTTGAGAGATTTAGCACTGATTAGAGAGAAATGTGGCCAGCACAACTTCTCTTTTATACCCTGAGAGGTGTGGGGAAGGAAGACTTAATTCCTGGTTCACCATTTGACAAAGTGAGACATCATGGTGGGTACTGAGTGCGTGCCTGGGCTTGGGTTGGAACAGTAAAGTTTTAGATATGTGCCTTTGGTCTCTGCCATATTCCTCACTGTGGTGAAAAGAAGTTACAAAGTGTGGTCAAGTTTCAAAGTGTTCCCAGTGTCTGGGAATGTGCCAGTATAGACATTCTCCTGTTTGTTCTATGCATTTTCCTGTTTGTTGAATAATATCTACAGACACTGGACTAAGATATTTTATCTATTGGCTGTTAGGTGTGTGTGAGGAGTGGGTGTCAGTGATGGAGGACACCCTCACATGTCTTAGGAGCATGCATTGTAGGATGGTGGCTCTTTCCCTTTTGGGAGATGTGTGAGTGAACACCACCATCAAAGCTCTGTTCTCTGCACGAAGCCTGTCAAACCCCAAACCTGTGCCTTGATGGTACAAGAATGAAAACAGGTAAAATGTACTGAGGAAATTGAAGCTTTGAAGGATTAAGGAACATGCCCAGGATCACACAACTGGTCCATGGCAGAGTTAGAATTCTACTGGGCACCCTCTGCCTGTGGAATGCTACTTGCACACCTGGGGGCTGAGAACCGTATTGGCCTCCAATTCTGTACCCCTCATAGCTTAGGAGGATCTGAATCTCTTGTCCTGTGCATACTGATATTTCCTGATATTCCTTTGAGTGCAGGGCTCTCCTCTGATGTACAGAATGGGTGGGAAGCCAGAACAGACCTCTGGAGGGTAATCCAACTCAAATAAAGTCCCCTAAAAATCAAATGTGGAAGGAAGCTGAGAACCAAGAATGTAATGTGAGACTTGACCACTCAAAAATTCCCATTCTCCACCTGGCTGCCCAAACTCTTCTCCCCACAAGGCCAGGAGAAAGTATTAGAGGGCAGGCAGAGTTGATGCCATGCATGGGAGAGAAGACACTCATCTTCCCTGAAACACACACCTGCTATTCTTTGCTTTTGGTTTGGCCTGTTCTGGTAGGAGGCAGGATGTGCTTCCACCAACTCTAGGTTTCATAGCCTTCTTGGTTGGGTGTGGTGTCCACTTGGAGGTGACAAGGTCTATTGACCAGGGATCCATTCAGTCGCTTATAATATGTGAGGACTCCGCAGCTCACCTTCATGTTTCTTTTGAGCTTCATGAAAACCTTATGTGGAAGGAACTCAACCATTTCTCATTCAGAGATGAGGAAACCGAGGTTCAGAGACCTCAGGTCACCCATCAAAAATCACCACATACCTATGAGATTGGTGGTTTTATTCCATAAGCATTCATTGAACCCCTGTCAGCTGGCCCTGTGTTAGGGGACTAAGGATGTAGAGAGGAGCAAGCCATCTGGACAGATGTGGGACCTGCACACAGAGGACAAAGTTGGCACATCTCTCAGTGAAACCATTTCCTCAATACCAGCTCTGTGCTAGGCACTCTGGAGGGCTCACAAGGGGTCACCTGCTCAGCTACATCATTCCTATCCTCCTAGACCTTACGTGATGAAGACTTGGTGTGAAACAGTGGCCCATGGTATTAGGCCAAATCGACACCACGGGGGCAAAGTAAAAACTCCTGAAGAAGCCCACTGGCTCCTGTTGTAGGTGGTCCTTAGCATGCCAGAAAGGAGGTGGGATTTATGCTGCTTTTTATAGGAAGAGAAGTCCAGTTTCAGGTAGGGAGGGTGTGGAACAGAATTTTAATGGGGAAAAACAAGGAGATAGCAGGGCCAGTCTGGTGTATCCTAGGGTAGGAAAGGAGAGCAGCATGGGTCTTTGTTCAAAAGGGAGACAAATGTTGAGTTCTAGAGAGAGTCCTGGGGTGGAGGGGAGTCTGTAGGGAGGGGAGAGAAGGCTAGAAATGTGAATGTCTATGGAGGATCTTGCTCCTTAGGCTGCTGGATTTGCCATTAGTATTGTTGGCCTCAAGGACTTGGCCTTAGTTTCAGGCTGTGTTGTCCTGAGTGTCCTGTGAGCCCTGCCCACGCCCTTCAGGAAGATCTCTAGCTCTTCTTACAAGGGGGAAAGGAAGCCACAGGATTTGGTCAGGCAGTATGGAACCACTTAGGGTCTGCACGATCAGGCCCCCATGACTTCTCTGGCCCACCTCCCATCACATCTGTCACTGCCTGTTTCACTCACTCAGCCCCCGCCACTGACCTCCTGGTATCCATCTGGTGCTCTGATCTCTTCCTTCTGCATGGCCTTTGCAATGTCTGTTCCCCCTGCCCAGAACACTTTCATTCTCGTTCAGCACCCAGCTGGCTCCTTCTCAGCTTTCAGTTTCATCTCTCAGAGTGGCCTTCCCTGACTTCTCCATCTGAAGTAGGTGCCTTCTTGCTTCCTAGTTACTCTTCCTTATATCCCACTACTATCCTTATCTTGAGGGCACATTACCTGTTGTGATTTCTTGATCTGCTATCTGTTTATATCTCCTAGAATATAAGCTCTGCGAGAGTGTAGGCTTAGTGTCTTGCTCACTCAGAGCCTGTGGGACACAGTAGATGTTCAATCAACATTTGCTGAATTGACAAATGAGCACTGTTTCCTCCCAGATCTCCTTTGACATGCTCAGAAAGTGTTAGGTAGATTGGGCTTCGAAGTCTGTAAGGCTCCTGGAAATGGAGGCAAGCTTCTGTATTAGCATTCTCCCCCCACCCCTGAGAAGTAGGTTTGTGTTAATCATTAGTGTTCTTCACCAATCACTTCTGGCTCTCTATCTTCTGGGGAAAGGGTAAGACTGAATTTCTATGGCCCTTTTGAAATTAGGCATTGCTCCAGGACTTGTTTTTGCCTCTGAAATGTGAGTGAAAAATGAGGCATATCTCTTATGAGCAGATGCTGTAAGTGCTGATATGTGATTTACCATGTTCCTTTCCTCTACTATGATGAGGGTGGTCTTGTAAGTTGAGATGGGACTTTTATCAATATGGATCTGTGTGACTTCAGTGAGTGACTTCAATATGTGACTCATGCTAGATATGTAGCAAGGGTAGGAAGTAAACTTTAGTTAGGTTAAACTATGGAAATTTTGGACTTGTTTGTTACTACAGCACATTCTAACCCATCCTAACTGATAAAGAATCCTCAGGGGGGTCTATTATCAAAACAAGATAAAAAAAAAAAAAACACTGGCCCAGAGGTCAGGGGAGTGATGTGGAAGTTCTGGGCAATTGAAACTATGTTTAATACAAGCCTTGTTGGGCACCAGACACTTTGGTGGGTGCTTCAGATATGTTATTTCATGTAATCTCCAACAACCTTGTGAGGCAACTGGTATGAGCCCCATTTTACAGTGAGCTGAGGTTCCCAAAGCTTAGGGCTTTGCCACTCAATACTGCAGAACAGAAGTATCAGTATCTCCTGAGTCCTTTTTTGGAAATGCAGAATTTCAGGCCCTTCACCAGTATAAAAATCTACATTCTAACGACTCCGCAGGAGATTCATGTGCACATTAATGTTTGACATATACTGATTTGGAGAACTTAACTGATGATGTATAGCTTGCGTATGAATAGGAGACCGGGGTGGCCATTATTCAAGGAATAATAATATCTCCCATCCTACCCTTCTGCCGCATCACTTGCCAGAAGAGTCTTCAGCCAGTTTGAGTGGTTGGTGGTAACCAAAGCTATTTATTTATTTATTTTTGGTATCAGGATTTTTAACCACTAAGCTACATCCCCAGCCCCCCCCTTTTTTTTTTTTGAGACAGGGTCTCACAAAGTTGCTTAGGGCCTTGCTAAGTGGATGAGGCTGGCTTTAAACTTTTTTTTTGTGATCCTCCTGCCTCAGTCTCCTGAGCACTGGGATTACAGGTGTGTGCCACTGTGCCCGGCGCCAACGCTGTTTATGGACTCTGAAACCCACCCAGACCATGTGACGAGGGTGTGTTTTCCTTCCTGCTGTGCTTCTGTTGGACAAACATTAGCATCGGGCTGGGAATGGTGTCCACAGTGCAGAAGTCTCGCCACTGACACAGCTGGAGTGACTGGGGAGCTGGGGTCCTTTCTTGATAGTGGCACCTGTGTGTTTTGGAGCTTCTAGGGTGGTAGAATGGGACCTCCTGGGTGTTAAGCTTGATGCCTGTGAGGACCTTAAAGTGCCCTGGTGCACGCAGAGGTGCCCAATTCTTGGAAACTTGAGTGAGCTGGTGCTGGGGGTGTTAGGGGAAGAGAGCCACCTTTTGAGAACCTCATTTATTAGCTGGGGAGAGAGTGGCCCAAGGTACCAGAGTCAGTTGGTGGCAGAGCTGGCTGCAGCTCCAGGCTCCTTTTGCTTTCTGCATAGACTGGGCACTCGCCGCATTTCCCCAAGCTGGGCTCTGCTTTTGTTCAGATTTGGAAATGTGGTTGCAGAGGGGCTGAGGGTGGCAGAGAGGCTCTGCGGGACAGTCGCCAACTCTGTTCCCCATGGATGAATGGAGCCCGGACCTTCACTTGGCAATGTGCAGGAAAACAAATTAAAACAGCAGAGCTCTCATCTCCTTTCCTTCACCCCCATCTCTGACAGATTTATTTTGGAAAGCGACAGGAGGCTAATGGAATCACTTAATTTCCTTGATAATAAATTACCCCCAAGCGCATTAATTGAATGTTGCACAACAAACAGTTTCCTTCTGCACTGCACGGACTCCTCACAGGCTCCTCCTGCTCAAACCGCCCTCCTTCTCCCCTCGCAGGCCCCCTCGCCCCTGCTCTGCACTGGGTTGACCTGACCTCTCTGGTCTTTTCTCATTTCTGGGCATAAGGATGCTGGCCCGTGTGACAGCACTTGCAGGGGGATCCCATAGAATCGTGGGGCAGAAAAGCAAGTGTGAGAAGAGAATCAATGGGATCAGGGTTTGAATCCTGGCTCTGCTGCTTCCCAGCTGTGTAACTGGGGAGTCACTGAATTTTCTTCCATTTGCTTTGTTTTATCATTTGCAAGTGAGGATAATGTGGCTGAGCTGGTGGGGTGTTCATGAGGCTCAGAGCCAGGGCATGCAATGTCCCTGACATCCAGTAGGTCTTCAGAAAATGACAACTAGTGCTTTGATTATTATTATTTTTAAAATTTTATTTATTTTTGCAGTGCTGGGGATCAGACTCAGGGCCTTCAGCTTGCTTGGCAAGTGCTCTATCACTGCCCCACATCTGCAACCCACTAATGCGTTTTTAAAGAAATTAATACTTGCAGTCTAATTTTTCAACACATGGAATTGTTGGAATAAGAGGATGGGGGAAGAGACAGAGGTGGTGATGGACAATGGGACAGACACAGAGAAATGGAACACAGAAAGGAAGAGAAGGAAGATGGGGGAATTGAGGGGGCACCCTCAGACTATCACAGGGATGGAGAGAGCGTGCCTGGCTCTGTCAAATGATGCTCAAACCCTTACGTGATCCTGCATGCCACAGTCAAGGGACTTCACATTTGCCAATCCTCATAGCCAGATGTTTGAGGCTTTGCAGCCAGCAGAAAGGGGCCAGCTGGAATTTGGAGACCTGTCCCTATTCCCTTGCAGCTTAGAAGCTGTGTGCCTGTCTGTGTATGAGCACAGATTTGGAAGTGATGATGGCACTTGCCCCTGTGATGCATGATTAATGTATAATTGATGGTGGAATGTCCAGCTGTTGAGTATTTTCAAGGCAAACGACTCCGTAAGACTAAGAAAATAGATGGAGTATAAACAATGCAAGTTCTGCCCTGGGTGTTAGTTATAGGTGGAAGACAAGGGTCAGTACTGCCATCCCTCTGGCTAGAAGGTTGGGGACAGGTTGTCTGATGGTCTTCTCAATGTCAGCATCTTTGGGAAGGGACGCTGGTCCTCCTCTTGTGTCACCCCACATGTCATTATGGTGTCTGGTTCCAACACTGGGCTCAGCTGGGTTGGGATCTAGAGGGACAAACCACTCCCAGTCCAGAGGGATGTCAGCTGTGTTCGATTCACTAAGAAGGGCAGAGTGGAGGGGAAGTTGCTCTAGGATGGGAACTGCTGAGAAGTGACCACTTCTAACCGGGAAAATGAGGGACGAGTCAGAGGTGGGTAGACTACAAACCAAGCCTTTGAAAGATGCTTCCAGCCTCTTTTTTAGGAGCTGATGGCAGCTGTACATGTCCTGTCTTGCAGTCAGCCTACCTCCTCATCTCTCAGTCCCAGCAGTTCTGAAGAGAAGATACTAGTTTCTGTTTCCTTGAAAAAATGAATGAGAGAATGCCCCTAACGAATGGCGAACGTGATCGACCCATTGGAAGTGCTTTCAGGCGCAAGAGCTGCTGTCACGCTCAAGTGGGATTATTTTGGTCAGCCAAGCAGGCAGTGGGAGGGTGGCCTGGAGCCCACGTTTCCCTTTCAGTCCCCTTTTCTGTGCTTCTGCCAGAGAACCTTCAGCCTGCTGTGCTGGGATTGCTGGGCGGGGTGTGGCATGTTCGAAGCTGCTTGGAGGGTGGGAGAGAAGAGGGGCCATTGCTCTGACTCCTTCTCTTTATGGGGTCCCTGCTCTCTCCTACCTCCTTCAGGGATCTCCTTATCTCCCTGGGCCGGGAGCCATCGTGGGATGCTTACCCTGTGAAAATGCATGTCTCTTGGCTTCTACCTCCACTCATTTGGGAATGAATTTTGGTTTGTTTTGAAGTTGCAAGAAGAGAATTTAGCTGGGAAAGTGGGGGTGGTGGAGATGGTGGCCACTAATCTAATACCCACAAAACACCGAGGAGGAGAACTGCAGGGGCTTTCCCCTTGTTCAGGCCGCCTGCAACATTTGCTTCATTTACCTACCAGTCGCTCAGCTCCAAATGTGGGTGACCTGAGACTCTCCTGTGGCTGGAGCTGAGCTGGTAAATTTCAAAGCAAAGCCTTTGCAATTTAGAACTCAGAAGGCCTGGCGAGAACAAGGCCCAGGGACCTCCTTTACAAGCACATGCCTGTTGCTCAGAGAGGTGCCCTTGGTTCCCCCTGGTCGCCCAGCGTTCTGCTCTCTCCACTGGGGCAGCTGAATTCAGACCTTAACTGCCGCCGTGTGACACGTGACCTGTACATCCTTGAGAAGTCTTCAGTAGCTGTGAGTCCTGTAAGCAACAAATATTTGTTGAGAGAATGGATTTGTATTTGATTTAAATGGTTGTCTCCAGAAAACCCAGTGAAATGCAAATATGTTTTCTGGGAGAGGCAGCCTGTTAAGCTGTTAAGTCCATATCACCAGTTTGTTGACCTAGTTTGGTTACCTTACCTACCATAACCCTAAGGAGCCCTAGCGGGGCATTTTGGTGCCCGGATGTGGAAGCTCGGCACAGGACTGGAGGGCAGGGTGGTTTTCAGTCAAGGGGCTGCCAGGGAGCAGCAGGATCCTGAAGAAGAATGGCCTAGTTCCACATTCTGCCAACCCTATTGGCAGGGTTTTGGATACTCCAGAGGAAGAATTGAAAGTTGTGTCCCTTCAGGACCCTTCCAAGTGCAGGTCTCCAGAAAGGCACTGGAGTTGGCTTGCTTGGGAAGTTTCCTCTGTTGCCAGATACTATATTGAAACAATTGAGGAGACAAACATCTCAATCACTGCATTGTGACTGAAATATATTCAATGTACATTTTAAGGTTTTTAAAGAAATTGTGATACAGTGCACATAACATAATAACCATTTTAACCAGCTTTAAGTAGTTAAGATGTTAATTCAGTGGCATTAAATACATTCACAACATTATACAACCATTACCACCATCCATTTACAGAATTTTTCAATAATCTCAAACAGAAATTCTATACCCATTAAATAGTAAAACCTAACAAGTCCCTTTACTCAGTCCCTGGTAACCATACTCCTTTCTGCCTCCATGAGTTTCACTTTTTCTGATGTCCCACAGAGGGGGAAGCAGACTTTGTCCTTTGTGACTGGCTTATTTCACTTAACGCAATGTCTTCAAGCCTCATCCATGTACAATATTTCAGAATTTCCTTTTTCTGGCTAAATAATATGCCATCGTATGTGTATTTCACACTTTGCTTATCCGTTTGTCTTTTGATATGCTTGGTTGTTTCCACCTTTGATCATTGTGAACAATGCTGCTAAGAACATTGGTGTACAAGTATCTGTTTCAGTCCCTGGTTTTAATTCTTTTGGGTACATAAGCAAAAGTAGAATTGCTAGTTTAGTACTTCATGTGTAACTTGTTGAGATACCATTTCCTTAGTGGTTGTACCATGTTACATTCCCACTAGCAACACACAAGGGTTCCAATTTCTCCACATCTTTCCTTCCAGCATTTGTTATTTTCTGCTTGTTTTTTTAGTTGTCGTTGACAAAGGCCATCCTAAGGAATATCTTCATATTCTTTTTTAAAGTTGCTCTTGATCACAAATATCAGTGAGAACAAGCAGCCATATACCTGTTCATTTTTAAAGATAGTAACTGACTTTGACCAAGAAGCACATTATGAAGATTCAGCATGCATGGTGACACAGAGCCTCATGCAACCAACAAATATTTAGTAATGGGGTTGGGCATGCAGTTGGGCACAAAGTGGGCACAAATTGTAAGTGGTTTCCGTAAAGGAGAATGCTTTGTCAAATTTTATATCATCAAAGAAAACCGAGTTTGTCTCTTAGTTTGTCTCAAGTCTCACGCCCAGCATTATATGTGAGCGTGAAAGTGTGAGTGAGTGTGTGAGCGTGTATTAGTTTCCCCGGATCCTTTCGTTGGCCCTGCCACTAGTCTGCTTGGACATGACCCTTTTCTGCTGTAGAGTTGACCTCCAGTTCTTCTGTTGTCCTCTTGCTTCGGATGCTGGTGGGATGGATAGAAGCACGGTCTGGCTCTTTCAGCTGAGGGTCACAAAAGAAGTCCAGCCAAACCAGGTCCAACCCTGGGGTGTCCACTGGCCAGCATGTTGGGCCTGTAATACAGGCTTTCTCTTGGATTGATTTGGTGGGATTCCTGAAAACAAGGTAAGGAGACTTATTTCCATCTTTTTTTTTTTTTATGAGAGAACAACAGTGAGAGAGAGAATCAATTTTTATTGAGTTTTTACACGGCTTTCATTGCTCCAACACTTAGTTGTGTACGTGGGTGCTGGGGTTTGAACCCGTGGACTTGCACATGCCAGGCAAGCGCTGTAACCACTGAGCCACCGCTCCAGCCCTTATTTCCATCTTATTCATTAGAAAACTATTGTCCAGAGAGGCAGGTAAGTTGCCCACAGTCATCCACTTGGTAGGGATCAGAGGCAGGACTTAAACCCAGGACATGTGACCGAACACTTTCCTCCCTGCAACAGGTTGGTGACATGGGTCATTACATCAGAGTTCGTGGACAGTTAACTTCCAAGTTGGCACTATGGGAGCCTGGCTCACCTCATACTCATCACGCTGCAAATATTTATCAGGGACCCACTGTGAACACAGGCTTCAGTGTACCTGCAAGAAGGTCATCCTTTGAATGGCGTGTTTGCCATTTCATAGTGTGCAGACTGCAAGAAGAAGGTAGCTAGATTTCATCTCTCCAAGGGGTTTGTGCCAGCTCACTGCCCACAACTGACCTTCAACTAGTGTGCAATGTAAGAAGAGTTCCAGTAGAGAGATGTGCAAAAGTACCGTGGCACGAGGGATGTAGTAGCAATGACCTCTCCCAACAGAGATCAGTGAAGGCTCTGCTAAGCAGGGGACATTAGAGTAGGGTATTGAAGGATGAGTAGAAGTTCGCAACATACAGAAATGGAAGACTGGTGTTGGAGGTGACTTAGCTTGGTAGGACAGGCTCAGGCATTTGGGCTTATGTCTATTGGCACTGAGGACTTGAAGAAAGGCTTGTAAATGATGTATTGAGAACACAGGGCTCCTCTGATGCCTTCATAAGCCTTTCCCATGAGGCAGCTGGTGCCAGGACCATTGGCAAAACACATGTCTGAAAAGCTTCTTATTGTGAACGTTGAAGCCATAAAATAACTTCCAAATTACCTGCAAGATACTTTGGATATTTTTAATTTCCAGGGGATCTTCCAAGTTGCAGTGATTTCAAAACACATTCCAGCCTTTCACCCCACGAGCCTGTCTGCCAAGCTGACGACGCCTTTCTCTTGGGGCTGTTCTGAGGGTTTAATGAGCTCGTTGCATGAGGTGCTTGGCACAGGGAGCTGGCAGAGCCAGGAGCTCATGGAGCCATCTTGCTGTTTCACAGATGAGGAAACCCAGTCGTGCAGAGAGGAAGAGGAGTGCTTGGGCAGGGTTCACAGCTGCCATCTAAACGCTGATGGCCTGGCTGCAGGACCCCGTGCTTAACCTTGGCACCTGCTGTTCTCCCAGCCAAAGCTCCTAACGCCCAGTCATTGGCAGTCTGCAGGGAGGGACTGGAATTTACGGGAAACACAGAGGAGAGGAGGCAACCTGAAAACACTTGGGTGAAGTTCTGACTTCAGAAATCTTGAGTAATTAGGCCCGTGGCGTGTTGCTAAACTTGGTGCCTGCGTTTTCCCGTTTCTAACGTGGAGTTGAGGCTTACGATGTGGTATCCTTGTGAAGACTAGAAGCAATTCGTGCAGAGCACCTAGACCCTGGCTGGGGCACGGCAGCTGGGTAGCAGCTAAGGTGGTTTATAACAAAAACAGTCTCTTCTGTAGTGGTGAAGCCTTTCCTCCCTGCAGACTTCAGAGTCCAGGTAGGTAGTGTTGATGTGATGGGTATTGGGATCATGGCAAAACTGCCACGACAAATGACAACATTCGAAACTCAAGCCACTGCACTTGCTTCTAGAGCTGGAGCAAAGCTTAAAAGCAAGGCGTGGCCTTTCCTTCCTGGAGGAGCTGACCACATCCTGCTCAAGGGCTCTGCACACAGCCTCACCTTGCCCCCCACTGTCTGGGAAATGCAAGACAGAAAGGAAAGCAGGTGGCCTGAGCTCTGGAGTGTGACCCTCAGTGCTCCGAGGGAGAGCTCGGAAGACTCAGGAGGGTGGTGGCAGCCAGACCTGAAGGATCCCGCAGAAGGGCTGGCGCAGGTGCTGGGAACAGGGGCTGCCACGTGGACTGGAGGGAAGGGGAGAAGAAGGTGGGGAATGAGGGCAGGCACGGGGGATGTGAGCACTTTGCATCTGGCGTGGGGATTGTGGCTCCAGGGACAAGGGAGGCAAGCGGCCTTGAAGGGAGAGAGGGGACTGTGAAGAGAGCACACGATGGAGTCACAGGATGGCTGTGGTCTTGGACATGGGGAACAGGGGCATCACGTCAAGCGGAGCCACCTCAGAGGTTTACAGGACCAACACTCGCACAGGGGTGCTTCGCGGAGGCCACAGAACCTGCCCCCATGCATCTGGGGACACTAAACGCTTTAGTGTATTCTCCCATGAGTCATTTCCCCGACTCTAACCATATTAGGCACCTGCGGGGCTGAGGCTCGGGCTTGCCCTGTCAAAAGCTGTTGCCATTTAAGTGAGTGATGCAGAGTGAGCCAGCCACAGCGTAGGGTCTGCCGGCGAGGCGGGCGGCCAGGAGAGCTGGCCCCAGAGGTTTTATTTCTTTGGCTCCATAATCAGATTGGAGGCAGAATGTTTTTCTGCGTCTCCTCCATCTGATCTCTCTGTTTTAGTCCGGTTTCCCTCCTCCACCCATCTGCTCCCTGTTGGCCCTGGGGGTTGACGTGGGCACTGCTCTGCCTCCCATCCCTCCATCGGTGCCCTCGAGGACTGAGACGGGGAAAGACCCCACCGCGGCCCACCCTGGGTCCTGTGTTCATGGGGAGTGCAGCAGGGGGAAAGGGGTGTGCATATGACAGTTCCCAAAGACGCAGAGCTGGGAGGCTGAGGTGTGCCATGGCAGAAACGCAGGCAAGGGACCTCAGCAGGCCACTCGGAGATGGAAAGACTGGCATTTAGGTTCAAGAAATCAACTAGACCAGACCAGGATGAACATCCCCCGATTTTTTTTTATTTATTTATTTTATGAAACACTTAACATCACGGACTAATCGTGTGGGAAAGCTTCTTACAACTCAGCTAATAATATGAAATGCTGTTGTGAGAAAACGAAGTCATAGTCATTGCAAAAATATTAGAAAATGGCAAATAAATTTGAGATACACACGCCGTGTGCGTGTGTGTGCTTGTGTGTGTGTGTGTGCATGTGTGTGTGTGTGTGTGTGTTTGAGAGAGGAAAAAATAATATTGTGGTGGGAGGATTGCTTAATTTATTTTCTCACAATTATCTGTTAACCCATCTAGTTATAAACTTCTATTTCCTTCCTTAAGAAGATATACTTTGGGGCTGGAGCAGTGGCTCAGTGGTTTCAGAGCTTGCCTGGCAAGCACGAGGACCCGGGTTCAAACCCCAGCACCATGTACACAACTAAGTGTTGGAGCAACTAAGGCCACATGAAAAACTAAATAAAGTTATTTCTCTCTTTCTCTGTCTCTCTCACTTTCCCTCTCTCTTTTAAAAAAGAAGATACACTTTGTGTATGTGTTATGATACTATTTTTTTTTCGAAAGAAGCCATTTTGTGGCTTGGGTTTTTAAAAACATAACTAGATATTTTAAATAACTTTCAAAATCATGAAATATTTTTCTGCAACACCATATTTTAAGTGTTGTGAAATGTTGTTTTAGAGATTTACCATATTTATTTGTAAAATTCTCTTTTGTACACCCCACTCCAGTTTTTTTCTCTAATATAATGAATCCCAGGAGGAACAGCCTTGGAAATCATGTTATTATTTAATTCAAAGTCCTAGAAGTAGAAGTTACAGGAACTCAAGGACTGAAACTGCGAATTCAATCTTGCGATTTGACTTCTTAGTTTGTTGATGTTTTGGGTCAAGTTGTGCTCTAGATGACCCAACGTATGAGCTCCCTGCACTCAGCATCGTGGGGTTTTTTGGTTTTTTGTTAGTTGTGTATGTGGTGCTGGGAATTGAACCCTGGTCCTAGTGCATGCCAGGCAAACATCTACCACTGAGCCACCTCTCCAGCCCCATCTTGTTTATGTTTTGAATTTAGTGGGGCTAAACATTTTTCTTTCATGTTTGACATTTTAGTCTGTGAGTTGCCGATTGGTGTCTATTTTTCCTGTTAGTAGTATCTTTTCCTATTCACCTCAAGAAATTTTGATATTAATACCCTGTATCTGCCACCTGCGGTACAAGTGTTCCTTTCCAGTTTATTCCTGGCTTTTGATTTAGTGAATGAGTATTTCAGATTTTATATTGGCAAATCTATCAATATTTTATTTTTTTTGCATGTGTCATACCTAAAAAAAGTCCTCTAATCTAAGATTTTATATTTTTATGCCCCACACATTTAGTTTTGCTTTTACATTTTATTCCTCATGATTTAATTACAAGACAGTTTAAACCAATATCCAAATTAAAAGAGAAATTATGGGGAGGAATGAATTCAACATGTGAATGAAATTTCCAACCAGTCAGAGCCCCGAGAAAGAGACTGACACGAGTTGATCTCGCGCTCGGCCTTCCACAGGGGTGAGGAGCTTGGTGGCGCTTGCTGCCAGTGTTCCGTTAACGTCTGCTGAGCGACCAGTGGATCAAGAGATCTCTGTGATTCTCTGACCTTGCCCTGGTTTGCAGCTCACTCCATCTTCACAGATCAGTACAGAATTGGAAGTGGTGGCACCCATGGGTGAAGCAGGCAAAGGGACAGGAGGTGGCACAGGGGGATTGCTTTTCAGGTCTCAACCTCTGAATATGGAGGGAAGGTTTGCTGCAGTCGTTATAGTAAATGAGTAAGTGAACTTGTCCCATCTGAGCCCAAGGGGCTTACAAGCAGATTGGGGAGTAGTTGAGGTGGGCATCCCGAGAGCCATAGGAGCATCATTGAGGGCTGGAGGAATGGGGGGCAGGGTTGCTGCTGTGCGATCCTAAAAACAGGTGAGATGCATGTAGCAAGTCCTATAACTTTGCCCCAACTGGTTCTCACTTGAGGGGCTTTGCTAAGAAGTTCTCCACTCAGGTAAACTGAAGAGATCACCACCAGGGTTGAGTTTCTTCTTTACTTTTTTAAATGACTCAGTGATTCAAAAAGGAAGAAAACATACACACTCATTGAGTTCCTAAATGAAATGTAAATGTACAGGTTTTTATACAATTATGTGCCTATAAACCCATGTGGTGTGTGTGGCGTGTGTGTGTGCGTGCGTGTGTGTGTACATATATACCTGCCTGATGTTCGATTTGTTACTTTTTTCTGGATAAAGATCAGAGCATTTTCCGTATTGCACCATCCTGGGGTAAAAGTAGTGTCTTAATGGGGAAAATAGAAATTTCCCTATCTCGTGCCTTCTATGGAAAGGCCAGCCCTCCTCCAAGGACTGTTGAATGCATCTCTGCTCTTGGTAACTAAGGCATCTGCTGCTCTAACTCTGGCTTTCCTGACTCATGGGATGTAGACAGCAGCCGCTCTGCCTCTTGTCCTGCAGCTGCTCCTGCGTCTGCTGTCTGTGCCCAGTTACGCAACCCCCTTAATAGAGAGGCTGGTGTCTGCTCAAGGTGCCCCCTCTGGTAGCAACTGAGTCTGCCCAAATCCTCAGCGGTGTTAATATGTGATAGCCTGTTGTTTTACCTCCCATTGACAGGGTCTTTGGGGTTTGGGCTGGAAGATGGTTTGATGGGCAGTTGTATGCAAAGTCACTGCCCTGTCTGGGCTGGCTTGACCTGTTGGAGAGGACCTGGCAGCTCATTGCTGTTTCCTTTTCCTGCACTCTTTGTTTCTTCCTATGGACTCTGTCAACCAGATGAGCCTGCAGTCTAGGATGAGTGTGCTCGATGGGACATGCTGACTACTGAGGACCAGCGTATTGGGTTCAAGTGTGGGCTCTGGAGCCAGCTGCCTTTGTACCATTCATCAGCCAGCAGGAGGGGAGTGGGAGTCCTGGCTGGTCAGATGAAGATGACAGTGACACCTCCCTCACAGCACTGGTAGGGAGACTAGAGTTAATTTACATGAAATGAGCACAAGAATGCCAGGCAGGTAGTAAGTTATAAGTCAAGAAAGGTTAGCAATTATTATTGCCACTTCCAGCTCAGACTCTTATTTATTTAGATTTTGTCTGCTTGGAAAGTTCTAACTGCATAGAATCCTCATGAATTCCCAAGGGCGGAAAGAAGAAAGTATGGGGAAGCCTTTCAAATAGGAATCATCCCAGTATTTATCTAGGTTTGAGCTCCTTTATTAGTCTTCAGACTTCCAAGCTCTGGAGGAGCAATGACCTGCTGGATCTACTGTCCTCAAATATTTTTTTTTTTTTTTAAAGAGAGAGGGACAGTGAGAGAGACAGAGAAAGAGAGGAACAACTTTATTGAGTTTTTCACATGGCCTTAGTTACTCCAACACTCAGTTGTGTACGTGGTGCTGGGGTTTGAACCCGGGTCCTCGTGCTTGCCAGGCAAGCGCCGAAACCTCTGAGCCACCGCTCCAGCCCTCCTCAAATATTTTTGAGCAAGAGATATCTGGTCCATATTCTCTAGTTCCCACAGATCAAGAATTGGGACTGAGGAGAGGTAGGACAGGATCGCTGGGTGGAGACTGGTGTCAAGGTGGAATGTTGGGAAGAACACACATTTGGAAGGTGTCCTTACCATTTCTAGCATGACCTTAAGTAAAATTTGCTTTGCCATTTTGAATTCAGAGTCTAAAAAATGGTGTTACTAATTGCCTGTCTTACGGGGTGGGGTGAAGACTAAAATAAGACTCGGGAAGGGTTAATTTCATACCTTCTTTCTGCCCTTTCGGACAAGATGAGACCAGGGTCATACATTGTCTGCCCATGGCAGAGACCTTGAAAGAATTCAGAAGTCATCAAAAGATCATTTTTAAAGAGCTTAATATCAATATTCATTCGTAATGTTTTATCATATTGTGTGTGTGTGTGTGTGTGTGTGTGTGTTTTAGAGGGTGAGGCTTTTCTCCATGAAATCTGTTGGGGTAGCTGAGTCCATGGCAGTTCAATCATGTGTTGACTGACTTCTGACTGCTGGTGTTGTGACACGATGTGAGCAAGTGACGCATTTTGTCACTTTTCATCTGTTTCCCCCATGTTGGTATTTTTGGAAGAATGGTTAAGTATTTCAACCTTTAGAAAAAGTAATTATTAAATCTCTCTTGTCATAAAGATGTAGTGGGGTTGTGTGTCATGCATAATTCTTGGCAGCATCTAAGTCTGAATTTTTAGAAACAAGATGAATTTTTCCCCCTTGGGTCTTTTTTTCTTCTCCCCACTTTTGAAAAAGTTCAGCTTCTTTAGCCTGATGGTTCCTTTCCAGGGTTTGCCCTGACTTAACCAGTAATGAAATGATTTCCCCTCATTCTCCCATTTGAATAGCCCTACTGAAGGCTACCAGGCCACAGAGTGCTGAATGGTTATTACAGTAAACTTGGCCACTTTCAAAATGTCATTTAAAAAAAATTAACTTCTCATCTTCGGAGCCCCAAATGTGGGATTCTAATAATATAAGTGTTCATTTAAGCTGCTGGCTGGTTGGGCTGCTGGACGAACGACTTAGTGTTCAAGGTGGCTTTGGGGAGGAGTGGCAGCGGTGTGAGCAACCTTAGGCGCGTAATTTCCCTTCAACCCCCAGACAACACTGCTTCTCGAGGGCTTTCTCTGCTAGGGTGTGCTCAGTGGTATTATGGCATTTTCATTTGATGTCTATTTTATCTTAGGAGGTAGAGTTTTAGTTGATTCTTTTTAGATGTGTATGACAGTAGAATCTACATTCACTTAGTAAGAGTATGGGGTATAACTTGTTCTAATTCAGTCTCCAGTGTTCCTGCCCACCTGTTCTCATCCCTCTACTCTACTGATCTTTCTGTCATTTACTAAGAGTTTTTTGTGTCTTGTTGAGGTGCATGTTGATGGATTCACATGATATGTTCACATATGAACATGGGAAAGTGAAGTCTGATTTCTTCCATGAACTTTCCCTGTCTCATGCCCCTCTCTCCAATTCCTTCCCATTTGTCTATTCTTCTGCTCTTTTCCTTATTTTGGGTGAGCTTCCACATACCAGAAAGAACATCTGACATTTGGCTTTTTCAGACTGGCTTCTCTTACTTAGCGTGACAGCCTTGAGTTCCATCCATTTGCTGGCAAATGCCATAGGCATCCTTCCTCAGGGCTGAGTAACACTCCATTGTGCAAACCTACCACATTTGCTTTATCCATTCATCTGTTGAAGGGCACCTCGGTTGGCTCATAGCTTGGCTATTGTGACATGTGCTGCTGTAATCACTGATGTGGGTGCATCACTATAATATGCTGAGTTTAGATTCTTTGGCTGAGTATCGAGGAGTGGGACAGCTGGGTCAAATGGTGGCTCTATTCCTAGCTTTTTGAGGGATCTCCATACTGTTCTCCAGAGTGGTTGTTCCAATTTGTCGGAGGCAGAGTTATTAAGGATGCAGGTGACAGGAACTCAGCACAATTCTCTTTGATGTCCAAACTAGTTTTATCAGATTATGAAACTGGAAAAAAAAAAGCCCTTGGGTTAGATCTTGGTGGCTTTAGGCTGGCTCAAATGATGTGATTGTGACTCTCTCCACTGCTTTGCCTTCATTTGTGTTGACTGTTCTTGTGGGAACTCTCTGTAAGTAGCAAAGAAGGCCCCCAGCTTACACCCTCACAGATAGAAATCCAAGTAGAAAGAAAGTGCTTCTGTCCTCAGTGGTTCTGGATTCAGTGGATGTGCTGGTCTGGTGCTCATACCTGAACCGGGGAGGGGAACTAGGCTGTTGTCCATGTTGACACATAAGATATCCCTTTGTACCACAGCAGGCAATGCAGAGCCCCACTGAGGTTGTGAAAGAGAGAAGTCAATGTGTGTACCCTAAATGCTTGGGAGAGGAGTGAGGTCCAACCCACCCATAGAACACAGACTTAAGAGTGAGTGTATGGTGCTTCCAAGGAAAACAGGGGCCATTTGACTTCCAAAGACAAAATCCACAGTTGTATCTTTGGTTCCACATCATAAATGAAGAGACTGCAGGGGAGAGAATGTAGGTAGTTTGTTCTTAGATCTCACCTCTGGGAAATGTCTGAACTGGGGTTTGAATTCTCATCTACTAGGCCATAAAGTCCACCTTTTCCCCATTATTCGGCCCATTGTTAGACTGTCCAAATATATTACAGTCCTTGCCTCAGGAGGACACAACACCTGTTGTGTCTTACTGCTGACTTAGATTCCCACAAGTCTATTTGTGGGCCACTGAAGCCAATGACCAAGCAAGAAGTAGCCTAGTAACACAGGTAGGGGACTGGAAAAGAGCCCTGAAGCTGTACTGCAGATCCAGTTACTATTCATGGAGGGTGGAGCCAAGAACAGTGGCACTACAACAGGTGGGCTCAGAGGCAGGGTTGCTCAGGAAGCAGGAGGGTCACCAAGGGCTTCTTTTTTCTCACACTGCATCCTGGGACCATTTCCCCTTTCCCCAGCAAATAGAGCCTGAGAGTTCTAAGGGACAGCTGACTTCTCCTACAGCCGGGGAGGGGATCCCTGTGGCTTCTGCTGCTTCTATTACTGAGGGTGGGGCAAGAATCTACCCCACTTATGGAGACCCTAAACAACTTAGTGAGACCCTGTCTCAAAAAAAAATAAATAAAAAGGGATTGGGGATGTGACTCAGTGGTTAAGCACGCCAGTGTTCAATCCCTTGTACCCAAATAAAAACCAACCAACCAAACAAATCCCAATTACCCCCCCAAATCTCCCCCCAAACTCACCATCCTGATTATGTCACCAGGGAGCCTTCTGTTGGGCCACGTTCTTGGGGTACCTAGTAAAGATGGAAGAAAGTGGTTTTCTTCCACTCTCATCTGGGCCTGGCAGCTCACCTGCAGTTAAATCAAGACAACTGCTTCAGATGCTGAGTATTCACCAAGAAGGAAATCCTTCCGCGTGCTCCCAAGCTACTTCTCGCATCCTGGAGTCTTGTGTCTGGAAGGGACAGATGGAAACCTCTGGTTGCATGAGATGGTTTCTGACACACGTAGACGTTGCCTTGAGTGACAGGGAACACCTGGGAGAAAGGTCTTCCCTTCTCAGTTCTCCACATCTTCTGACCAGTGTCTCCCTGAGACTTCGTCTTTGCTGTGCACACTTCCCAGCACAAAGCCAAATCTCTCCTATTTTCCTGATGACACTAACAGGGCAGGGATATAGACTCTGGCAGTCAGCAGCATCCAGCTGGAATTCATGACGTTGCTTTTGGTTTTATTGTACTTGTCTTTATGGCTTCTTTCCATAAAGAAGTGCTAGTTTTCTACTTATGGTAGGGATATAAATCTTGTGTATAACATGAATTTATTTTAGTAAAAGGTGAGTGGATTGAAAGAAAACCTTCTAATTATATATCTCTGTCAAAATTTAACCAGAAAAAAAAAAACAGAAGTAATAGGAGATATATATTAAGAAAGTTATTGCAGGGAATAGTGATCTGGGTTGGATATCCCAGGCCAAAGTCCACAGTGCAGACCTTCTGGAAGGGCAGGGACTCTCTGGGGGTACACCTTCAGTGTGCAGGTGGAATTTCTTCATCAGGGAAACCTCGGCTCGGCTCATAAGACTTTTCTACTGGTTGACTCAGGCTGCCAGATTGTCTAAGACCATCTCGTTTACCTAAAGTGAACTGATTATAGACTTTAATCGCATCTATAAAATGCCTTCAGAACAACTAGATTGGTGTCTGATGGAATAACTGGGGACTGGCCAAGCTAAGTTGACACAGAATACATCCCATTATATCATAGCAGGTGACATACAGTCTGGCTGTGGTCATGAAGGAGATGAGAACACTATAGGCAGCTGACAAACCTGAGCCAGTCAGGTGGGGTAAATGCCTGGGATATCAGACCCAGAGAGGAGCAGCTTGGAGTTCAAGGTCAGGGAGGGAGGCTTCCTGCGCCTGGTGGTGGGTGTTTTAGCAATCTGGGGTTGGCAGCAGCGGGTGGGAGTGGAACCGGTAGAGTAGAACACGGCAGACTTCCTTTTCTGCCTCAACTCTTGCACCTTTTTAAGGGGACTAGCTTTTGCTTGCCTCTATTCACCAAATTTAAACTGTTCTACTTAATATAAGTAAGTTTATTTTCCATCTCCAAAAGGGTTAAATCCAATCATTTAGCCACATGGTGATTGCAATATTAAAAAAAACAAACAAGCAAAAGCTCCACCTCTTATCCCAACGACATGTTCTTCACCAAAGATTTGGCTGTCAGCATTATTCTTTTTCATTTTTATTAGTTCTTTGTAGAACTAATGGCATAGAGCTGCAAGACAATAGAATATACAATGACATAATTATAAAAGCATGGAGTCTAACTTATTCTAATGCAGTCAGGATTGCCCCCTTTCCCTCCCTTGTTCTCACCCCCTGTTCTTTTAAGATATACATGACAATAGAATATAGCTGTCAGAATTATTGATGGACTTCATCTTTGTGGCTCTGAGGTCACCCCATCTGATGATAATGGTCATTGAATTGGAAATGTAATTCCATGATTATTAATCAAATGTATTTTCTCCAGATAGAAGAAGGACTGAGAAGGTCCAGAGGGAACTTCTTCTGTTAAGGCAATTAGGAAAGGACATGGAACTTGTACTCAGATGAGAAGATTGATTTTGTGCAAATCTTCTGGGATGGTAAGGGAGGGGAGAGGAGTTGCTTTTATTTTTTAAACACCAGAATTTTCTGTTTCCTTTGGAAGCCTGAATCAATTTTCTGGGCTGTGAGCTGTGCCTTTAGGGAGTGCAAGGGCTGATCAGATTTACAATGCCCGGCCTATGGAGTGGTGGTGAGAACTCCACATCTTGGCCCGAATTCTGAGATTGACATTCTGACAAGTGAAGTGTGGCCTGGAAACTTCTTTTCCATTACTGCAAACTGTGAAACTGTTTGTCAGGGTATTCGCTCTGTGCTTTTCTCTTCCTGAGTTTTGGAAGCAGGAGTTCTCCTGGTAGACTCATGGAAGTTTGGATCACTTTCTGGCATTGGTGAGGCTGAGAGGGATTGGCCTGAGTGCCTGTTTCATGACCATTGGTATGTAGGAGGCAAAATATTTTCTGGGGATTTCCAGGAGGAAATTGTCTTAAGTATGATAAGAGAAGAGAAAAAGATGTTTTTTTTTTTTTTTGTGGTCTAAAATCTTCAAGGTTGCAGATGACATTAAGCCAGGTAAATAGGTCTCATTTCAAGAGAACTTTACAGTGGTCAGGGCTGGCTGGGTGGCAGGGAGAATGCCAAGCCTCCCTTGGTGGAGATGGAATAAAATGATGCAACTATAACTGAGATCTGTCATGGGTGGTGTGAGTGTGTGGGTAAGAGAGTGGTGTGAGAGTGAAATGCCGAGCTGATCATGATTCAAGTGGAGAAGGGAAAGAAAGTTAATAATTCTATCAATGTCAATTTTTCTGCTTTGTTTCCTTATTAGATTGCAAACTACTTGAGGGAAGGGCTTGGGGATTATCATTTGCAGCGCTGGTTCTTTGAGGCAGCCTCTTCTCTTGTTCCATAGGCACTTTAAAGACAGAACACTTACTCATGCAAATGCTGCCATCCTATCAAGGATATTCAATAGCATTGAGTCTCGGTGATTTTATTGAATGTCCTGTGCAAAGTTGGGAACATAGTTCCATTGCTCACCTCAAAGCAGCCCTCCATCTGGGTCTCCTTTGGATTTTCTGGGATTTTTTTTTTTTTAAGAGAGAGAGGGAGACAGGAAGAGAGAGAGAGAGAGAGAGAAAGAAAGAATTGATTTTATTTACTTTTTCATCTGGCCTTTGTTTCTCCAATACTTCGTTTTGTATGAGGTGCTGGGGTTTGAACCCAGGTCCATGCGCATGACAGGCAAGCACTGGAACTGCTGAGCCAGAGCT
>PVKS010000112.1:0-37693 GCA_004027875.1 Aplodontia rufa
CCTGGATTTGCATAACTACTTTCTGCAGTGCTCACAGGACAAGATCAGCTAAGGACACATTTCTCAGAGCATCCCAGCCTTAGGAAAGAGGACTGTGTATAGGAAGACCCAGAGGTCAAGGTCTTTGGATGCTGCAAGCAAACAAGGTCTGAGTGCTCTGAAATGAGGACCACGTCTTATACCAAGTCTTAGAAGAGTGGCCTTGGCTCTACCCAAGGTCATACAGTAAAATGCTTCTTTAGGATGCTGGGGGACGTAGGGAGGGGACAGAGGGGGGGAGGGAATAGGAAGGATGTCAAGGAGACCGGAGGGAGGGAGTATGGGGGAATCAACTCAGATGGGAGCCTTCGACTGCCTTGAGAAGTCCAATTAACACGGGGGCTTAACAGGGGGAAACATGGAAACCATGGATGGTATCAGCCTTGGCTTGCTCTGTCATTATACGTTTGTTCTTGATTGTTTGATAATGATTCCCTCCTAATTGTAAGACCATATTTAAAGAATAAAAAAAAAATGCTTCTCAAAGGATGCCCAGGTGTGCAGGCCTCCTGGGGCCTCCAGGACGCCACACCTGCCTGGTGCTGAGATGACGCTAGTCCCTGGACTGCGAAGAACATTCAGGCAGCAAAGCCCAACAGAGGCCAAAGTGGCCCAGGGCAGAAGTGCAGGGGACGACAGCTTTGTCCTTAAGGAACATGCTGGAGGGGCTGGTTGTGGTGCCTGCACGAGGATGTGAGTTTGAACCCCAGCACCTCGTACACAACAAAGTGTTGGAGCAACAAAAGCCACACGAAAAACTAAATAAAATCGATTCTCTCTCTCACACATACATACAGAGTCCCTCCCTCTCTTAACAGAAAAGAAAATCTTGAGCCAGGCTGCAAGGGACCTCAGTGCAACCAAACACAGCTTTGTTTCCTCGCTGTTTCTGACCCTGTGATGAATGTGCCTGTCTTTTATGGAATGTTAGCTTCAGATTTTCTGTTCCAAAAATGTTACCTGTTTCATCTCATTCGCATACCCAAGAACCCTTTAAAACTTTGTGGAATCCTTTAACTCACATCGAATATGAAATTATTGAGTACCTTCTCTAAGCTTAATTTAAATATGAAACTGCTCAGTTGCTACACTTTTGGGGAGTGGTACTAGGGATTGAACCCAGGGGTGCTTAACCACTGAGTCACATCCCCAGCCCATTTTAGTTTCTATTTTGAGGCAGGATCTCACTAAATTGCTTAGGGTCTCGCTAAGTTGCTGAGGCTGTCCTTAATCTTGGCATCCTCCTGCCTCAGCCTCCCCAGCTGCTGGAACTACAGGTGTGTGCCACCATGCCTGGCTCAGTTTTGCTACACTTTTTAAAAGGAAATTCCTTAAACAACAGATGAACCGTTCACTGCATTCCACCAATTACTGCGCCTTAGAATGCAGAAGAGCCAGGTGATCACAGGATATGGACACGTGGGAACAGACAAGAGGCTCAGCACACTTCGAACCCACTGCTGGTGAAGCAAATAAGTCAGTGTCTATGTATGCGAGAAATGGGGTTCAGAAGGACACAACAGAACAATCTGCTGCCGGTTTAATCAGAGGGTGCACATCACACCAGCCCCCGCTGCCTAGCAAACCCAAGCCGGCTAACAGAGGAAACTGAAAAAAATAGAGGTCCATTTGTTCGTGGAAATGCCTGGAGCCCAGACCCTTGTGAGCAGCAGGCGTGAAACACTGAGAGAGCACATGGACACAACAAATAACGAACGAGTGGGAAACATTTGGGACCAATGTTCTACAAACTGAAAAACTGGTGCTTGTGTGGACTATTTGGATTTTTGGATCTGGCCAACCATACAAGAAAGCATTTATGGCTACAAACCTCATCACAACCCTTCAGAAGCAAGTTCAACCTGCATTAACAGGTGTGTGTCCATTTCCTTAAAACTGGTAAAAGAACCTCCCCGCTTTCTGACTTTCCTACGGATTAAAATATTTTTTTCCTATTTTATTCCCTTGACCCCCATTTCTAAATCATAAATTCTTGAGCAACTTGCCCATGGGAATTAACTTGCAAACCTCACGAATTTATTCTGACTAGCATATTCAGGAAAGAACCAACAAGAATTTATTTTTTTTTTATTTTTTTGTTTTTTTTTAAAGAGAGAGGGACAGTGAGAGAGACAGAGAAAGAGAGAAACAACTTTATTTAGTTTTTCACATGGCCTTAGTTGCTCCAACACTTAGTTGTGTATGTGGTGCTGGGGTTTGAACCCGGGTCCTCGTGCTTGCCAGGCAAGCGTCGAAACCACTGAGCCACCGCTCCAGCCCACCAACAAGAATTTAGACATGTTTCTTTCTAGGGATTTAAAATAGCCTGGGTGCCTGAGCCCAAAGGAATCCAAGACTCACAATTTTGTGTCACTTCCAAAGCAGGACCGACAGCCATTCTTAGAACAAAAAGAAAATAAACAACCCGTAGACCCGTTCCTCCAGGTCCGGTTAGAAGCGGATGGACAACTTAGTTCTCTGGCCATCAATCAGGACTTGCAGCGTGTCTAACAAGATAAACTGTCCCCAAAGCAGCAAAAGTGCTTCCCTTCAGGAAAGGAACCGGCTATGAACAAACCAAATATTTACAGGGACTTGAAAATGCATATTTCTCCTATTTTTGTTCTCTCCGTAGACAACAATTTGGAGACACTTGCTCTTCATCATCAGAACAATAGCCGCCCATCTGAACAGCTCCAACGCAGCCCTTGGCCAATATCTAGTGAGTAGATTATGCTGGATCCCTTTACACCAGAATTATGCCAACACTGGTTGATCATTTCTTCCCTGTTCTCTCTTTCACCAACAAATATAGAATTCTGCTGGGCACAGTGGTGAGCACCTGTAATCCCAGGGACTCAGGAGGCTAAGGCAGGAGGATCGCCAGTTCCAGATCAGCCTCCGCAACTTAGCAAGGCCCTGTCTCAAAATAAGATAAATAAAAAGAGTTTGGAATAGAGCTCAGTGGTAGAAAAATCCTGATTTAGTCCGCAGGACCGCCAAAAAAAAAATACTAAAATAAAATTTTACTTAGAAAACAAATCTTAGTCCTCTCGTGTTCTGAGAGGTAATCAGTCTTAAACAAGCTCTTTCTCACGCTAAACCATACCCTGCCAGAATCCACATCTGTGGTGCTTCTAGCTCTTCTGAATCCTGCACTTCTTTGCAGGACTGGCTTCACTAGCTCACTGTGCTCCCTCACCTTTGGGAGGAGTTCCTACTATTACTTCAACAATTAACCATAAATCTTGCCATCCATAACATCAAATTTCCAACAACTGTCTCCCCGTTCATCCAGGTTCCGCACTTCCTAGAAGGAACGGGTAGGACTCGCTTCTCTCTCCTTATAGCAGACCAGGCACATGGTCCAAACTTCTTGAATGAACAAGTGAATGAAATGAATGCTTGCACACCACGCCTTTGAAACTGAGCTTTGGAATTAACCACCCACGAGTTAAGGTGATTTTTCCCACAGGTGTTCCAAAGACCCCTGGAATTATCCAGCTAATTAAAATAACAACAAAATTGTAGTTATATGTTACATCGTCAAATAGTCTATTTAGAAACATCACCATCAAATATAATCTAGTCGTACTAGTATTCCAAGGTAGGGTTTTGGTTCTGTTAAGTCTAGAGTTCCACAGTTGGAGGAACATGACCCAAGCGGGTGGGCAGCAGCTTGGTGTACCTTGGCTTGAATGGGGCTACTGTACTCCAAAGCATCCCAACAGGTGGCCGCTAGATGTTTCCAAGTACATTTCCATATTTACCCCCTCGGTCCAGCATTGGCCGGATGCAGTTGGGCTGACCAGAGCCCTGGGAAGAGCTGGAGGGAGCCCCTGGGCCAGTCGTCTTTGGCCACCAGCAACCTTACCCATTTATCCTTGCAAGAGTCTCTTATAAACATCATGTGTGCCACAATGTGGGGAAGCCAGACTGACTCTCCTACTTCGCAGCTGGGTCAGTGAGCACCAGAGCCCTCCACCCCCCGGCACAGATGGTGAAAGGCATCAAAGCCTGCTCTAACATAAAACCAAAAAAAAAAAAAAAAAAGCCACCAACACATATGCTGAGAGAGAGAAAAGAGAGCGTGCAAGCTAATGGGCTTAAAACTGGGGAGTATTCTGCATGTCTGGTTTATTTATTGTGGAGAAAATAAGTATTATTATAGCTGATCTCAGAACCTCTCTTGGGGAGAGGGCTGCCATTGTTTAGGAAAATATCGTTATGAGCCACTTGAGGGCAAGGGGAGGCAGGAGAGAAAGGAAACAAACTTTGTAGCTAAACCTCTGCAAACTGGTATGGAAATTTGAGAAGGGCGGGATGAGGAGCGGAGAGAAAAAGATCAGGCAATTTGCAAAGCCAAGGAGGAAGGAGAGCAAGAAGGTCTATGAGCCCCGGAGCCCCTGCAGCTCAGCCTGAAGCTGTCAATCAGCACTGTCACCGGGAATCTACAGCCCCCCAGTCTGGCCAAACCTTCCTAAAATCTGTATGCGTGGCATGCATAAGGTGATTTGTTTTTTCCAGGAAAAAAGTCATAAGAAAGAGGCTAAGATTTGTGTTTGCAAGAGAAGAAAAAAAAACTATGAAGGAGGAGAAGGAAGGAAATGTGCACTTGAGGGAGAAGGCACCCATGGCAACAGCCAGAAGGCCCTGGACGCTCAAAGACACCCTGACGTGGGTGGGGCGGAAAGCGGGTTGAGCTTCCCAAAATCCATGAAAGCAGGCTATGAGGACACTTGGTCCACATCTCAAGAAGAAGGTCAACAGCCTTATCTTGGGGTGCACAGCACGGGACACAGATGTGTAAGAGATGTGGCTGATCACAGGGACACATGTTCCTGTTGTTGCTCCACACGACCTCCTTTTTTTTTTAAGGAGAAAAATAAAATTAATTTTATATATTCATCTGGTTTTTGTTTCTCTGACACTTAGTGCACCCGGGTCCTCACGAATGCTAGGCAAGTGCTCCAACCACTGAGCCACCACTCCAGCCCCCATGCCACAGCTTTTTAAGCAGCTTCTCTTAGATTCATAAATTGAAACCTCCCAAGCCAAATGTACTTTTCCTTATGTGCTTGCTGTAAGGTCACACACGTCACCCAGATCCCAGCCCAGACATCAAAGTTTCATTTAAAAAAAGAAGCGCCAGGGACTTGTACATGCAATCACTGGTGGAACAGCCACTTAGCGGGCACGAGGCCTGGGTTCAATCCCCAGCATCGCAATAAATAAATAAATAAATACATAATAAATAAATCAATGAAAAGAAGTACCTACACCATAGTAACAAAGGTAAAGGATTACATACTTGTTCACAAAGATACAATGTTTTACCCAACTGGTAACAGAAGCTCTCATACCCAGGAAGACGAGGGATGGACTTGACCTTCAGGTAATTACGCGATTGCTATGGGGGTGTCCCGCAAGCTCGGAGCTGCACGCCCCCTCCCTGAAGCTGCTTCAGGCTTTCTCAGCATGAACGGTTGTGCTCACTGGGCAGCTGGGCAAGGAGAGAGCCGCAGTTTCCTGTCCACTCCACGGTCCCAAGTTACAGACACCCCACAACTGAGGCTGCTGTTTCTCAAACACGTCGAGGCGTGGGGTCAGCTACAGACCCTCAGCTCATCTACCTGTTCTGTCTTGTTTCAGCAGGGCCTGGACTCTGGTCTGGGGTTTAAAACCAGGGCACAAATCAAACAAGATGCCAGCACGGCCAAACTTCGGGGTTTGTGTTAAGGGAGACATTTTTGACTAGAGTAAACTATTGTTTAATACTTTATCATTTTGCCAAATGAGCCTATTATCTGACCCCACGAAACTCAACCAAAGCGATGGTGTCAAAAGGTAGCAGCAAGATAGTTAAAAACGCTACTCCTGCCCTTTATTACGTTTAAATGAATTTTAGCACGCAGACTTACTGTGCTCCAGAGCTATGGAATAATCCACTGTTCTAAGAACTCCTAATTCCTAATTGACGCAGTAGCTTATAATTGTATTTTCAGTGTTTAGTGAAAACATTCAGCTTGTTAAAAAATCAAAAAGACCCATAATATGAAACATACTATTAAAGAAATCAACCAAGATCTGTTTGGAACACATTTTTTTTCCTTTCTGGAAAAAAAAATCACTCACCCTCACATTTGGATAACATAATCACAATTTTGAAAACATGGATACATTTGAAAACCTCTCCAAAGGAAAGAAGCCCAGTCTCTGCAGGAACATGCTCCTTCTCGGGGACTGTGTCACAGCTGTTCACTGGATATACGTGAGCCCACGGCTGTCCAAATTTTATTTTTAAAATGACATCTCATAAACCCTGTACTACCCTAAATCTGGACTGTGCACTCCAGAAAATCTTGAAAAGCAAAAGAAATCAATTACTGTTCAGGAGAAAATAAAAGAATTAATGAATGTGGTTACGCTGAAAACAATAGCTAAGACAGAGAAAGTAACAAGACAAAACAGCAGCTTAGTAAAAATCCGGGACGCTGAAAAAGGCCAATTTAATTTGCCCACCTTCACCCAATAGACTGAAGGACATTTGACCAATACGACATACAAAAGATGCTTCTGCAGTCTCTGCTTCTTAACCAAGAGCGGAGGGTGGAATTGACCCATTTACCAACCCTTTGCCTTGACCAGAGTTAAAGCCCTAGAGGGAAGCAGGGAAGCAAAGGGCTGGTTAATGAGCTATCCATGCTCAAAGCGGTGGTGAAGGATTCTATCTTCTGCTCATCTTGCCACATTCCTGAAGGGTCCGAGCCGCCCACACAGCTCGATGACCACCGCAAAGCCATGGCTATTGAGAATGACTGTCCAGTCCTGCTTCCTGGCAGAGGCAGCTTCAGCCTTCCTAATTCAAAAATGCCAAATCCACAATGCTCCCATGTAGAACCTCTGGGCACTGACCGAAGTCTCAAGTGGGAAAGCCCACAGCTGACCTCACTCGATCGTCACAGTCAAACTTCAATCATCAATGACACTGTGGAGGTGACCTGAAGGGCCTGTGCCTAGGTGTGTGTGAAACGTAAGTGAATGTCACTGTAGACCTGTGCTCCTTCCCCACCATGTCTTACTGTAGATATGAAAATATTATAAAATCTGAAGCCTACTGCTCCTCAGAGAAGATGCCCACGAGGAGAATTTAAAGAACAGACTCCTGCTTGCGCTGCCCTGTCCCCTCCCCTGCCTTCAGGGCCACCAATGAGTCAGGGCAGATCGTTCCCTCATGACCTAGATTCAAGCCCTCACCCTGTCTATGAGGCCCTGTGACTAGCCTGCACGGGCCTCCCTGCTCCAGCCTCCCCATGCTGGCCTCTCTGCACCACCTCCCTGCACAGGCCTCCCCAAGCTGGTCTCCCTGGTGTCCCTTACACCAGACTCCCTCCCACCTGGGCACCTTCTCTGCCTACTCCCCCACTTCAGACGCCCTGGCCCTGACCCTGACCTCACAGGATAGACTCCTTGTGATTCCGATCTCTGCTCAAAGGAAGCCTCCTCCTGGACACCTCCCTTGACCCTGTACTCATGAGCCCACCCAGGCACATTCCCGTCCCCTACATTCTCTCAGCCCAGCATCATCTGATGCTTTTCTTGATTATTCCGCTTTATTACTGAAATGAGAGCCGTTGGTGAGTACAGTCTTCACCATTCACGGGTTCTGTATCGAAAATCCACTTGCCTAGAATTAATCTGTAACCCAATCAATAAGCACTGCACTTCTGCAAGATTTCACCAACACACAGAGCGATGGAATTTCTGAGTTCCCCAACACACACGTTCCCAGCGGAGATCCAACAGGGCCATGGCCCTGGCTTCTAACTCAGCTAGGACATGCTAAAGAGGTGTCCTTCCTGTGGGCTGCTGAGTGATTCTGTTGCTGTCACTGTGCATTTCTGAGCTTTTTGTTGGTGAGTCCACTGTTTAATGATTCACATGCAGCATCTCAAAATGCAGGAAGACAGATTTCCTTACACAGAAAATGTCCGTGTCAGATAAGCTTCTTTTAGGCCTCAGTTACAGCACCACTGGCCACAAGTTCAAAGTTAAAGAATCAACAATGTGTATTAACGAAAACATGTACATCTAAACTGTATATTAAACATTAAATATAAATATATATACGTATATATAATAAAATACACATACAACAAGGTTATGTGCTGATCAGTTGACAAAAATTTTGCCACCAAGCCAGGCACAGTGGCACATGCCTGTAATCCCAGAGACACTGGAGGCTGAGGCAGGAGGATGGCAAGTTCAAGACCAGCCTCTACAGCTTAGCAAGGTACCTTCCAAGCAATAATAAAAAGGGATAGGAATGAGGCTCAGTGGTTAAGCACCACTGGGTTCAATCCTGATATTATAAAAACAAAAACCTTGCAACCAGAGTCTCTGAGGAATCCAAGCCTGGACTCTCTTAGGAGCAGTATTCACTAACTCGGAATTCACAGCCATTTCATACAACTATTAGGGTAAGGAGACGCCACCACATTTATTTTTATTATCTGCATGTTTAGAGATTTTCAAAGAAAGACATTTTACTGAATTTACCTATTTTGCTCCTGCTAAAGCTGGTGGTAACGTAAGTAACAGAGAAACAGTTAGAAGTTCCACTTTTGTCCCCGGTTTGCAAATGAACACTTGCGTGGGGACGAAGTGAGTTTACGCAGCTGTATCGTAGTTGCTCATTCCTGGGGGCAGACAACCATATCTCGTCTCGTTCAGAGTGGAGTCACCAGTATCCAAAGCAAAGTCTGGCACAGTGATTCCCATTAAAAACCCAATGAATGAATGAAATATCCCACAACAAACAAAATCCTATTTCTTACATTTCCTTCCTCTGCGAAACCATAGACCAAGACTGAGATACTAACTTCTTGCCCTCACGTAACTTGGCTGGGACAAAAATCTGAGACAGTTACTTAGCTGTGTTAGAGGGAAAAGATGAAGAATTTCAACAGCAGAGAGTTGGGGGTGAGTTCTAGCTCTGAGTTGCTCCTGTGCGCGTTTGGAGAATCTTACTTTTCTTCTCTACGAATTCGAGGTAGCACCATCCCCAGCCCAGGACTGTGACATATGACAGGGATGATACCACACACCACCTGCACAGCTGCACTGAACCAGCTGGCATGGAGTCCCCGGTCCCTGCGAGGCTGGAGTCACATTGAGCTGTAGCAGCCCCGAAACTCCCTCGGTGCAACAGAAACAGGAAGAGGGCAGTAGTCTGAGCAGACAGGTCAATGTTTATTCCCCCAACTGAGCATCCCCTTGGACCTACCTTCAAAAGCAATGCCTGAACTCAGGACCAGGGAAAGTCACAAAAGTTGTACCCATAGTCCCTCCCTACTCTTTCAAAAGAATTTTTTAAAAAATGGTGCACATATACGGTCACCTGCTTTGTTTAATTTACAATTATTTTTATATTGTAGGAAAATATATGTGGCATCCAATTTACCTTTTTGACCATTTCTAAGCATTTCTTCTTTCTTTAATGCAGTCTCTGATGGGGGCTGCACAAAGACTGACGCAGGACTTGACCTTCAGTGTATGAGACCCGCTATACCCTTCTAAACTTAGATTACAGTCCTCAACCCCTTCTCCACCACTTCCTGAAGGCACCCAGCACCCCAGGGAAACAGCCTGACGTGCTCGTGCTGGGCACGGTCCCGAGAGCATCTCCTGGGTGAGTCCCCATTTTACATGACCTTCCAAAATGTCCTAGCTGGTGTGACTGCACCAAGTTCTTTAGCTGCTCCCTGTTCATTTTTCCAGAGTGAAGGCAGCTGGACAATGTGGGACAGCCATCTGAGATCCCGCGTATTGTAATTGCATTATTAGAGTCCCGAGAACCATTCTATACTACACCATCCGCATGCAGAGTAAAAGGTGGCTCCGGATCCACAGACCGGGAAGAGCTTGCTTAGGGCATTGCGCATCCCAAACAGAGCACGCTGAGCCCTATGGAACCAAAACAGCTCAAGAAAAGCAAACGGCATTTCAGCAACCTGGCACAGCCTCATTTTATAAACACCGCGAATATTCCTCCTACAATGAGCTGTTGAAAGCAAGACTTAGGTGGACGGATAAAGACTTCTCGTGTATTTTCAATTACTTTTTTTTATTTTATTCGTTAAACATGGTCTTACAATTAGGAGGGATTCATCATCAAACAATCAAGCACAAAAGTGTAATGACAGAACAAGCTAAGGCTGGTGCCATTCCATGGTTTCCCGCCTTGGGTTCCCCATGGTTCCATGTTTCCCCCTATTAGACCCCCATGTTAATTGGACTTCTCATGGAAGTCAGAGGCTCCCCTCTGGTTAGATTCCCCCATACTACCTTCTTCCAAATGGATGGAGATGGAAAAAATTATGCTAAGTGAAGTATCCCAAACTCAGAGATTCAATTACATTTTTTTAAAGAATAAAGTGAAGTCTACTGAATCTGCGGGGAATGAACACAGGGAAGTTGACCCGCAAGCCTCTGATTGTTTGCTGAATGAAGGGAGCAGGCCTCGGGCCTCTTGCATGGGACTCCCCACATGAGAAGAGTATGGTCATGGGTCCAAGTTGCAACCACACACGTTCTTCCAACGTTGGTGGATGGACAGATGGCCCGTCCCTCGTATCACATCATCTTCGAAGGCAGACATCACATGGAAAGATCTGGAATTTTCCAACGTGCCTGCCTAGTTAGATGGCTTTTCAAGAACCACCTTATTAGCAAACAGGGCCACTGGCGGAATGTGGCTCAGTGTTATAAACCCACACTCACATACTCATCACTATTGGAGTGATGTCCAAACTCACTTTGTCAGGGCTCTGTTTTCCAGTTATCTATGGCACATCTGGCAATTCCAACACACAAGAATCCTCCACTGTCTACATGACAAAAACTCTACAAATATACTGAATTTTTGCTTCTGTGTATAAAGTATGAAATGCATCTGGAGGAAAAGGGAAAGGAATGAGGAAGAAAAGGAGGAGAAAAGAAACAGTGAGACGGCAGACTTTCAGCCCAAGCATACGGATAATTGCATTAAACGCAAATGATCTAAGCAAACAGAAAAACCTACATGCAACAACATACTTCTCATGAAAGAATGAATATTCTCACTTGAATTCACCTATTTTAAATTAATGCTCGTCACAGAGCCTTGACACACTGGCATCCACCTATAGTCCCAGCTACTCTGGAGGCTGAGGTATGAGGATCACTTGAGCTTGGAAGTTCAAGACCAGCCTAGGCAAGATAGTGTACTCCTATCTCAAAACAAAATAATGATAATGCTTGTTCATCTAAAGTGTTTATGCGGGCCAGGCATGGAGGCACACACCAGTAATCTCAGCTGCTTGGGAGGCTGAGGCAAGAGGATCACAAGTTAGAGGCCCATCTCAGCAACTTAGTAAGGCCCAAAGCAACTTAGCAGAATCCTGTCTCAAAATCAAAAGGGCTGGGAATGTGACTTGGTAGTTAAGCACCACAGGGTTCAATCCCTGGTACCAAAAACATAAAGTGTTTGTGGGGGAAAGAATGCCTACAAAGCACATAAAATACTGATACCTAAAATATATAAAGAGTTTGTACCAAAAAAACCCAAATTATAGAAGTGATAAAAGATGCAAATGTGTTTTACAGAAGAAAAATAAATCTGTCAAGGAGATATGTGAAAATATACAATCCCATTAAGTACCCGGGAGTGCAGATTAAAACCCTGAGAAACTACCCTCGCCACAGTACCAAAGGCAAATCAACAAACACAATAAATATTAGGAATATTTATTCACTCTTCACAAACATTCCAAGCACTCTGGAAAACGAGGTGTAACCTAATGAAGTTGAACACAGGCACCTCTGCAGCCGGGTCTTTTGCCCAGGAAAACGCCCCAGGGAAACTCTCGGGGAGCCCAGGACCCGAGACTGTCCGCAGCAGCAGCAGCGATAGGAATGATCAAAACTGCACGCGGCCCAACCTAGTTTGGCTTCACTCACAAGCAGACCCTAAGATAAAAATCAATAGGAATGGGCTGGAGCGGTGGCTCAGCAGTTATGGCGCTTGTCTGGCATGCGCAAGAACCCGGGTTCAAACCCCAGCACCACTTATGCAACAAAGTGTTGGAGCAAGAACAATCCAATGGGAAAAAAAAATAAAATTGATTCCCTCTCTCTCTCTCTCTCTCACTGTCCCTCTCTTTAAAAATAAATAAACAAACAAGAACACTGGAAGGGTGTGGAAGCAACCATTAAAGACTCACTTGGGACCGCAGAGAACGAGGGAGCAGAGGCATGTGCACCCCAAGGGCCTCTGGGCAGAGCACTTGTGGCCTTTTGCAGCTTTCTGCAGAGGGATGAGAAGAGGCCCCACAGGCACAGATGACGCACAGATGACGAGGACAGCATCTGGAAGCTTAGGGAGCACAGAGAAGGATCCAAGCAGCATGGGGGAGGCATCCACAGATGGATGGGGAGCACGTGCGCATCACAGCAGTGCTACAAAGGAGCACTGCTTGGTGGTGACCGGAGTGTCCCGAGGCTGCACATCTCCCAGAACACGAAGTTCATCAACCAGGGCAGTAAAAGAATCTGTACCATTCCATGTGAGGGCTTAAAACATGCAAAATACAGCAGCTATCAGTCAGGGGCACACCTGCACAGAGAGATGAAGAAGGATCCCAAGTTCAAAGCCAGCTGCAGCAACGCAGCAAGACCCTGTCTCTAAAAGGGCTGGGGATGGTGCTCAGGGATCTTGTGCTGCTGGGCTCAATCCCTGGTGCCCAAAGAAAAGAAAAAGGAGCACAGGAAAATGAAGAATGCAAACGTCAGGGTAAGGGATTATGTGAAATACACTGAGAGACTGTGTCGATGATAATCAAAATACTGTTTTTTCAAAAGAAATTTTAACAGGGAAAAAAAAAGGTTGCATGGTGGAGACTGAGACTGGAAGATGAAACAACTGGATGGACACAGGATGGGCAGTAAAGATCGATCTCCCCAGTCCTTATTTCAGAGATTTATAGAAAGTATTTATGTATGCCATATTTCAAAAAAAGCAAAGGACTGAAATGAAGACGCGAAAATATTCACATAATTATGACCAAGTGAAAGAATGGCGGATTTTCTGTTCTGTACTTTCTGCAATAAACACACATTCCTTTTACATTATTAAAGCAATTTAAAGTGAAATGTGTCCCCAGAAGTCCTCCTTCTTTCCCAATCCTAGTTCTACCATCTGACATCCACAGTCAACCTAGAAAAAAAGGGAGAAAGTTCCTGGATTCCTTCTTGTGGTTATGAACTGACAGAGAGATCAAAAGTAGGCCAATTCTAAAATAAATCATCTGGTGGGCAATCCCACACCTGATAAAAGTTGAAGGAAGAGAGAGTCGAGCGCGACAGGTTCAATTCTGTTCTATCAAATTTCCGGTCACTGTGTCAGTCCTCCCTCCAAGGGGTCCGAGTCGGATTGAGGTTCTGTCAAACCTGGCTTGAAACAACCCAAGTATCTGAAGTACATTAAGAGATTCAATAACCACAATAACAATTTCTTATTTTGAAAGGTAAATTATAACCAAAAAGGGAAACAAACTGCTGAAACAGAAGCCCGGAGCTCCAAGAGGCCTGGAATAGCCGCCTTGTGTTTTCATCAAGGATCTTGTCACTTTGCCATTAAGAACGAAAATCAGTTCAGCTGCTCTCAGAAGACACAGCATCACAATGTTGCTTCTACCATTCGAATGCACGTTTAAAAATCAATACCAACCACCCTGTCAACGCTAGATTAGAACAAACGCTTTCCAAGTGTTGCAAAAACTTAGATTCACCACCAGAATCAGGTGGATTCATGATACCCGAAGACGTATTTGTGCATTCCGTTAGCAGAATTGGGCTTCGATGGTGCACTAGTTAGTATGTCCTCCTTTAGGACTCCAAAATCATTAAGGCTTGTGCATTCATAATCGGAGAGGCCTATGTGAATAGACTTGAGGGCCCTGGAGCACTTAAAAGCTAGTTGGGGGAAAAAAGGAGTGCCTGCCGGGATAGCTTTTGCAAAGCACCAGAGCGTGAATTTCCTTTGTGCGAGGACAGCGGCAAACTCCTGCTTACCCACACTGCGGAATCTGCCTCTGGATCTCCAGCCTCGACCCCTGACAGCCCATTGCTGCTGTCCGTTCTTCTCTGGAGACTGAATACAAAGGTTTTGCAGGAATGTCGCTCGCCCTACCACTTCTACTTCAATCCAAAATTCTCTTAACAACCAAGCTTGGGGACAGCAGGTTTTACAGCAGAGCATCTGAGAGCAAAGAGAAAAGGGAGAAAGGCCTCAAAATTGAGGCCTGACAGTGCACCTGGTGATGCGTTAATTTATAAGAGCAGCAAATATGCTATACTATAAGAATCCGATTCAGAAACATCCTGCACCCCACAAAGGCTGAAAGAGGAAAACTTGGAGTCAACCCCACACATCCCCAGTGCATTGTTCTACTGAATTTTACTAAACCTCTGGTTATGTATTGCTTTCTGTTTAATGAAAGAAAAACTTCTTCTGGTTTGCCAACAGGGAAGCCCACCTTCAAAGGCGCTTTCCAGTACCATGAAGTAGCATTGCCACCCAGGCGATTTCAAAAGGCTTTTCAAACCACCCTCTGATAACTAATCTGTTATCTGGCAACTCTTATGAGAAGCCTTTAAAGCATCCATAAACAATCATTATCTTTCAACAGGATCCTAAAATCTAAAGTCCCCTGGATAATGGAGATTTTTCACTTTCACCTCCCTCGGACTCTGACTCAGGACTCCCACTCAACGTTTCTAATTTAAAATATGTATTTATATTTAAACCAAAAGCCAATAACAGGAGGTATCACAACAGATTCCGTAATAATTCACTTTTCAGAAATGGGTTTAAATAAAAACCTCTCTTTGGTTTTAGAAAAGAGAATACAAGGACGTAAACATGACGAGGAAACATCTTTACATCAGCCTTCATTTTTCCATTTAATTAAACCTGAATTCCAAATGATGCTGAGCTTATTAACGAGATAATTCTTTATAAGACACTACTGAGTAGGTTCCATAAGAATTTTATGGTTTGTCAATACCAAAGGGTAGAGAGTAAACCAAGAATTTAGCGAGTCAATAAGACCAAAGGCAATCGTGATACACCCACGCAGTCACCTAGAGCTCCCTTGAGGACGAAGCAGAAGCTTCCAGTTCCTTCCGACATCACCACTTAAAGCAGAGATCCAGCATCAGATTCTCCATTCGTGCCTCAGTTTCCCTTATCGTTTCGCCTACCAACAGACTACGCTCAGAAGTGCAGGACACAGCTGTGTATTTGGGAGCTGAAATCAGAATTTTTGCAGCTGGAAAATGTCTACAGGTCATAGACATACTTACACATGTCAGGTAAACTAAAGTCTGAATCACCAAAATAGACTACTTAGTTGGGGGCTCTGTTTACCCTGAACAAGCTCTGTTTACTACAGTTCCATTTGCAACCAATCTCTACTTCCAGACTCAGACCTCTACTAAGCCAGTGTCAAAAATAAACGCCCTATTTAGGTTCAGTATAAATGAGGGAATGTTTGTGTGCATGTGTGTGGATGGGGAAGAGGGGTGTTGTAAAGATATTGAGGCAGCAGCAGAGGGAATTGAGGGGACACTCCTTCACAACAGAGGGACCTGGCACAAAGTGTCAGTTAGGTAATAAAGCATCTGAAAAAAACATACATTCAAATTCTCCATATTCTTGAATAAAACACAGCCTCAAATGGCGGAAAGCTAAATCTGAGAAGCATAGCTCAGTTTTCAGGACTGTAACGCTGGATCATGCTTTAGTTTTTTCTAGCAATATGCTATTTAAATTCACTAGTTACTAAGAAAGGAAAATTAAACAAGAAGCATACAAGTTGAGCGTCACTTAAAATTCTGACACATGGTGCTGGGAAATGTTCATCAGAAGGAAAAAGGCCTAGACATGGCTGTTTGTCCTCTGAAAGTACCCTGAAGGTGACCTCTCCCCTTCCGCAGGCCCTGCCCTAGGAGTACATGAATGATCACCCCATAAGTGCTTCCGCCATTTATACCAACACCCTTCCATGGTGCTACATACCTCGCGCTCACACTCTGTGGTCACATTTCATTTTTTTTCCAAGATAACAATGCCTCTGGTTAGAGCCACCAGGCCACGGCAGAAATATCAAGCATGGAGGACACTGAGCACTGAAGAAGCCCATTGTCTGTTTCCAACAAGAGGGCTGTATTCATGAAACCAGAGTAAAAGGAAGATTGGAACAGAGCCGTAAAATTCAGAAGCAAACCAAAAGGAGCTGAAAATACTCAAACGTTTTTTTGACCTACAATTTCTATGCTTGGCATCGTTTTGCTCATTTCCATCACAAAATAAAAATGCAAAGATGATAGAAATTTATGAGAGCAGCAAGCATATAAGTACTTTCTCTCCCAGTTCCTCCTGAGTTTTTAAAATGCCTTTTAGGAGAGGGAGTAGAACACCCTTCATATTTTAAAACATACTGAGTGAGTTGGAGATTTGCCAATTTGAGCATTCTATTTTATGCTTTGGCCAAAGATTCAAATCAAACTAGAAGAGGAATATTAGTTTATGCTCATATCTCTGTACAGCTTATTAGGCAGTTTCCCATAAAGTGCCTTAATTAGTTCTAATAACAGCCCAGCGAGGTGGGTCTGATTGATTTTTTTTTTTTTTAAGAGAGAGGGACAGTGAAAGAGAGAGGACTGATTTTATTTAGTTTTTCATGTGGCCTTCAATGCTCCAAAGATTCACTGTGTACATGATGCTGGGGTCTGAACTCGTGTACTCACGCGTGCCAGGCAAGCACAGTAATCACTGAGCCACTGCTCCAGCCCCTGACTGATTCTTAGTACAATGGGAACACTGGAGTTCCGAGCAGGAGTGACCTGTCATGTCCGCCGCCCAGCGCTCTCTAAACCTCCGGATAGAGAGAAATAGTTTGGCTAATGCATGTTCCTTTCCCTGCACGGAACTTAGAAAACCCAGCCTGCCCCGCAGCTGGCGTAACGCTGGCATCGCCAATTAGATTCGGCCTTGCAGAACTTGGATTTGCACGTGGGGCCAAGCTGCAGAAGGAAACTAATCTGGATCTGATTTTCCTGGCAAGGATGCAACTCAAATGTCCAGTCCAGGGGCCCAGTGATGGTTACAAGGCTGCATTGCCACAGCAGCAGTCCCAAGAAAGAGGATTTCCTGACAGCAGTGCAAAACCGCAGCCTGCAGCGCCCAGCCGGGCACTGCAAGAGGTGGCAGTTTCCCCTTAAACCACGTCTGTGGATGCTGGTCCTGAACTCCTGGGCTACGGAACTACTTCTCCAGCCTTCCCAAAGAGACCATGACCTTCTCAACAGACTCCAACTTTGCTTAATCAGTGAGTCTTTGCTGCTAGCAACTAGGAACCTCGGCTCCAGCGTTTACTTAGTTATATTTATTCTCTGTGAGAAGCGTCCTAAAAGACACATAAGATTCAACAAGCAAAGCTTTGGGGAAAGAAGAATGGTATTCTGGGCAAAGCGCCAGGCCGTGCAAAGGCCCTGAGGTAGAAAAGACCGACCAGAATTAGCGTGGTGAGTGGCACGTACAAAGAAGCAGATAAAATGAGCCAAACAGGTAGGCAGAAGCCAGCGTGAAGGGCATGGCTAGGCATGCTCCCCCGCTGTCCTGTGTGGCAAGGAAATTAATTGCTTTATTAAGCCATTTGCAGTTTTACCTGTGAAGTTGCAGAGTAAGACGAACCTGCAGGTGCAGGGTGGGCGCAAATGCGACAGTGAAAGTGTTCCCGCCCAGCTTCTCTCTTCCACACAGAAGCACATGGGGGTCCTTCAGCTCTCCAGGCGACCTTCTGCCAGAATGAACCATCCATGAGCACAAGAGAAACCTGGATCAACCTTGGGCTACACTTACTCGATCCATAATCTTAGGGAAATAAACTTACAGTGGCTGGGCAGCTTACCCAAATCCATAAAATACAGAGGACTCTGCTGCCCGCCACACCTCCCAGAACCACTGTCAGGCTCAGCGCATCGCAGGCAGAAGCAGACGGCTGATGAACACAGGTAGGACCCATGTCAGGTAGGAGCACTGAGGAAGCGAATGGAAGATCTCACTCACTGACACCCGTCTAGACTATGCTCGAGGCTCACCTGGACTGGCTCCTGCACTGACCACTGGGCAGGGGACAGAAGCTGGGAAAGACTAGAGGGAATCTCACCCTCACCTGCATCCTGGGCAATAATTCCTATATCTGAATGTGGAGGATGATCTAACACATCACAAAATGAATTCCTAGGAACCAGTTCGGCCACCTACAGGACTGTGTCCATGATAAACACGTTGGAAAGCCTGCCTTCCGCCTTGGGCATATCTGGCCACCAAACAGTATGGAGGCAGCAGATTTAAATATCAAAAAGAAACTGCTCCTATGTCCTCCACATCTCAAGCTGGATACCCTGCCATGCCAAACAGCAATGCCTGGGACTCACTGAGATTCGCCCAAGTCATCCCTCTCGACAAGAAAGACCAGCACCTTCAAAAAGGAGCGACTTACAAGACACTCCTGAGAACAGCCCAGGGCTCACAAGTTCTCCCAGCCAGAGCACCCAAAGGCAGGAGTCCCAGAGAGCAAAGCAGCCCATAAGTTCAGCCATGGCTGCAGAGTCTCACCAGAAGAGACCACTAAGAGATGACGCAGCAGTCAGGAAAGAGGAGCAATGCCAAGGTCCACCTGACCCACTAACGGAGCCCCGCTCTCTACACACTTTCAGAACTCAACATGATCAGGCCCTGAACCTTCTCTCCATTTTAATGAAGATTAAATGAGCATTAAATGAACTTTGAGCATAAGATCCAAAGGTGACCAAGACTAAGAAGAGGGACAGGAAGTCCAGGAGAGGAGGAGAAGCGAGGAAAGGAATCATCTTGGGATCCTGAAGCCCAGGGAAGAGAGCAAGAGGCCGCTGGAATCATACTCCCTGAGGATGCTTCCTGGGATGTGGGCCCATTGGTGACAAAGGTGGGGAACTCAGGAACAGAGCAGAACTGAGTGTGCCCAAGGAGCTCTGAAGCCTGGCAAGAGGCCTCCTCCGCCGCATCTTTACTGTGCTTTTCAAAAGATGACATGCGGGGCAGTCTTGACTCACTGAGAGGCCACCAGGGGTCCCTCACTGGCATGAAGCCTGTCAATCACAGTTTGTAACCTTTTGGTTCTGGGTCCTCCCTGTTCACTTTGACCCTCAAAATTCTTATCTTGTATGCCATATAGGTGTGATCTAAAACTGAATCTTATGCCAGTGATTTAAAGTTAGGGAAAGCCAATGTTAGGTACCAGATCTGCAGACTCTCAAAATAAAAACTTTACCTCCGTGTCTACATTTTTACAATTACAATCATTTTCTAACTTTAAGCATCCTTAATTTTCCTGGATTTTTGCCCAAAGTCATTGTTTCTTCCCATCAATATAATGTCAATCCATAAGATTCAGCCACACACAGGTTCCTTCTCTGCAAATCGACACCATCTAAAGCCACTTGTTTCTAAAAGTAACTTGTTAAAATTTATTTTATTCATTGGTGGAGGTGATAGAGATAAGGCATGATGCTCAAAACTCAAACTGCAATCTACAGAGACAATTTTACATCCCTACAATTGCTTCCTGCCAGCCCCAGACTGGAGTACAGCCTTGGGAATTTAAATGACCGATTTACCCAGGGAAAGAAAGCTTATTTTTAGTAAGAGGGGTGGAATGTTGATTTAATTTATTTTGCTGCATGTGAATTTCCTCTGGAAAAGAGAGGTAGAGTTTGATTAATTAGATTAGAAAATGCAGTAAGTTGTTTATTCAGTTGGGTGAATCAATACTTCCCTGAATTTAGTTTAGCTTTATTTTATTCTGGCAAACCTATCCAGGTAAGATGGTGAAACCCAAAATCCTGTCCAACCCTCAGCTCTGGCCAATCTCTTTTCATATGTTAATTTGATCTTTGGTGATTGGAGGCTTCTCAGAGCCCCACCCTCCTCAGCCAGGCACAAGGATAGCTCACAGATGACAGGAAATTGACTCTTCTCTAATGTTACCACTTTTATGCATTTTTCTTTTTCTACTGACTTTCTCTGCAAATTTTCTTTCTATCTTATATAAAAAGCTCAAATGAAAGAAGGAGCTTTTCCTGCTATTAATGACAGCATATTATAAGATTATTAGAAAAAGATTACTGGAGCAATGGCTCTATTTTTAGAAAAATGGTTGTTAAATTTCTCAAATTGTTGCTAGTTTTCCTTTCTTCCTTCTTTTAACGACCTGTCTTTCTAAGGAAGCTCCTTTCATCTGACTTGCTACACAAAATCACTCCTAATTCATTTGTTACCGAGATTTACAGAGTACAGCTGTTCAAACATAGTCCTTGCCTATGAAAACCTGGGAGAACAGGAATGATAATCAAATTAAAATTCCTCTACATTCTTTTAACAGAATGCAGGCAGTTTTGTTATTTTATATTAAAGACATTAAAACTAAAAAGCCTGAGCTCTAGAGCGTCATGGACTGCATTTTCTTTTCCTTTAATGATCTATGTGACATGATCAGAATGAAGAAAATTCAGGAATTCAGCAACAAATCTAATGTACTTTTCTTTAATAGATTTTGTTTTTCGTTTTAAAAATTTGGAGACTTAAGAGAATGGGGGCTTGAGATCCTGGCAGTTGGGGACCACTGAGGATTACCGGGCTCAAAATGACAGGGGTAAATGTAGGTGCTAGTGGCCTGGGCCTGAGCATTTTAGGTGGCATCTGGTGACTATCAAACACCACCCATTGTCAGCTAAAGGTGGAACCAGAAGTGCTTCCGTCCAAAACCACCTTCGCCAAGGAAGCAGAACATCTCTCTAGCTGGCTGAAAATAAGATTATAGGATCACAGTCTCCTTCGAGCTAATGAGCCATATATACAGCTGGCCTTGAAAGCTGAAGGGAAAGACAGAAAAATCAAAGCTAGAGCGCATTCACCCTTGTGCACCTATTATTCCTTCTGTCAGGCCCATCTGTATGCTGACTGGAAAAGCGGGTAATTTAAAGGTTTCTTAAGATCAGTTGGTTTTCATATTTTTAATTAAACTAAAAATAGCGTCTGGCTCCATAGATATAAGTATCACATTTGTCAGCCCAAGGAACAGAACCCCTTCTTACCAGTGCCCCAGCCCCCAGCTCCTGCCAGCCCCCAGGGCACTCCACTCCATGGACTCAGTCACATTCCTATGGCCAGTGCCCCTGGTGGGGCATCTGCTATACCACAGAGGTAAGGACAGAAATCTCCCATCTGGTGTACCTGGCTCATTTTCCCCATACTGGGGACACTGGTCTCTCTAGGAAGTATCTGTATTTCTTTTCTTTTTTTGGTAATATGGATTGAACCCAGGGATGTTTTACCACTGAGCTACATCCCTGCCTTTCTAATTTTTTTATTATTATTTGTTTGTTGGTGCAGTGTAGTCTTACATAACGAAGGGATTTGTTGTTACACGTTCGTATCTGGGGTGCCCTTTTTATTTTTTTACAGGCTGGCCTTATTTTTGCTGAGGCTGGCCTTGAACTTGCAATCCACCTGCCTCAGACCCCCTAGTCACTAGGATTATAGTGTGTGCCACCATCCCCAACACCTCAGAATAAATTCTGCACACTGCAATGGGGTGTGAAGTAGGATCACATCACAGCCCAGGGAGGCTGTGTGCATAGCGTCCCCCAAAGCACCTCACGCTGGCCAGCCCCTCCCCTCCTGCTACGGGCTCGCTCTCACTCCTTGGCAACTCTCAGCTTCAATACCACTTTCTCCCAGAAGTTCTCCAAGTCTGAGTCAGGAAACCCCTGAATTTCCCCCCTCCAAGCGTTCATCAAGCTAGACTCCAATGCCGCTATTATTCATCTGTGTTCCCCTAGAATAGCCTCTCCGCAAAGCCAGGGCTGTCTGCAAGGGCTTGGTATCAAATTCCCCATGCCAGCGTCTGGCCCCTATTACTGTTCAAAATAAGTATCTATGGCACTATTGCAAAAGTCTGATGAATTACAAAGTTTTCACTTAAACAGTCCCTAAAGTCTCCACCGCAGTGTTTTTCTGAAAGTGAGCTGGAAAAAGGCTCACTTTAAGAAAAAAAAATAGGTTTCAAAACTTTAACCTTAACCTACAAGAGGAACACACAGTAGGTGCTCAAGGAACATTTGTTATCACAAAATGGAGTAATCCGGGTGACAAGTTACTAGGTACATTATTAAATGGTGGAATTTTTCTAATGAAAAACATTTCTCAAATACCAAATAGGATGGAGATCCAGTCCGGCAGTTACGCTTGTGCCGGGTCTGAGCCGACCTTGCCCGCCAAGTGCAAGGTGGCCTGACGCCCCTCCTTCAGGTGTACTACCAGCCACTCCTCTTCAGACGTCAGCCCCACACAAAGCCAGGTCAGAAAGGGCCTTGCTGGCTGCACCATTAGTTTCACAGATACTAAAACGAGGGAAACCAGCTTCACCCCTATTTCTCTCAAATAAGTGCAAGAAGCTCTTGCTGCTCTCTGCAGTGAGTGTCCCCGCTCTGCAGTCACCCCTGCCCTGCACTGAATCCATATCTGGCTTCCTGTTCATTTGAAGAAGAGGGCTGATGAAACAGCTCCTCTGGCCAACTGCAGTCTCTGCTGACTGTTTCCCCGGGCTCCTGCCTGGGCAAGACCTGAGATTGGGCTTTAGATAGTCATTATAAAGCAAGGGAGCAGTCCGAACTTGCTTCCACCCAACCTACAAGAGAGACTACAGCAGCCCCACCCGATCCTCCGCTCACTCCCTGGCCCTCGTGCCCTCTGCTAGGATCAGCCTTCTGCTCAGAGGGCTCTGGCCCTCCTCTCTGCTTCACAGGGGCCCTTCCCTCTGCTGGGAAAGCTGCCACTCCAGTCTCATTCCTCCCCTGCCTGGTGCCCAGCAACCTCTGCCTGGACCTCAAGGCCTCTTCCACAGCCCCAAGCAGAATCAACAGATCCCTCCCTCCTCCCTCCCTCACCTTCCATTAGAGGTGATGATTACTGCTCCTGTCTCTGCCTCCCCACCAGGCTGAGAGCTCCTTACAAACACATATCTTATTCATATTTCCCCAGCGCATAAAAGCATACCCACAACACGGCAATCACTGAATGGTTACGGACTGAATGGATGGGCATAATCCCTGCCCCAGCTGAGGCCAGACATTGAAACGATCAGAAAGTGACTATAACCCTGCCCATCTTTATTCTGTATAAAACCAAATATGCAAGCACTACAATTTACTGGCTATCCAGTCTGAGGGTCAGTTACAAAAGGAATGGTCACAATGACAATCAAATGGCTTGTCATGACCTTGAGCTGGAGCTCCAACACGATCGTGAGCTGGAGATAATCCAGAAGAGTCTGTTTAGGGTTTCACGTAACACTAGCTATGTGTCCTTTTTAACTTTTGCTCAGCAACCGTTTGCTGCATACTGGCACGACACATGGCTGGCCTGGTGTCTTGGTCTGTTTTCTGTTGCTGTAACTGAGCACCACAGGCTGGGTAATCGATACGTAGTAGAGGTTCAGTTAGCTTGCAGTTCTAGGAGTTCAGGGACATGGTGCTGGAATGTGCTGGGCACCACAGCATGGCGGGGACATCACCTGATGACACTGAGCCAGAAAGCGAGCCTTGTCTCCTCTTTTAATAAAGCCACTAATGCCCTCACTATGTTGTCTAGTCCTAACTACCTCCCAATGCCATTAACATATGAATTTGGGGATTAAGTTTCCAACACTTAACTTTGGGGCCATATTTAAGCCATAGGGCTTCAGTAGTGAACAGACTCCAAGTCATGTTGGAAAAGATCCATGACATGGCATAGTGGCCAATGTAGTCCAGGATGAACATTTTGGCTCCTGCCCAGTTGCTTGGCTGCAGTGCCAGGGGCCACCCTGGAAATGGACAGTTGGGGTGTTCTTCCTGGAGGGAAGAAATGAGGAGCCTCAGGACTCCCCAGGCTTCCCCCTGTTCTGGGAGGCTCAGGATGCAGCTCCCGCCCAATACTCACCTCCTCTAGAAGCCACTTAGGACTGGCCTCCCTTCCTGACATACAGGATCCCCTGAACACAGGTCACCTGGTCACAGCTCTGCCTTGGAGCACCTCGCCCCCTCGTTCTCAAGGTCTAACACAGCTGTGAATATCTGCCTTCACATGTCTTCAGGGCACTTACTAATGTAAGCGTTCAGGATTTGTGCATATTCCAAATTAAAAAGAATAGCCCTTGTTTGTGCTTTTTAACATTTCATTAGCTCCATTTTTTACCAATCCAATGTCCCCAGGATGCATTCTCTCAAATTCAATGTGTACCCTCCCTTACACCAGCTGTAGCCCCTGCAGTTCACACTTGCAATCTACACACCTCCTACTAAGTCTCATGACTTCAAATGTCCACCTCTCTAGCGGACCACACGGAATGGCCAATGCCCAAAACCTCTTAAATCCAAAATGACCATTGATGTTTCACACGTAGGATTTGTAATGAGAAGTTTAAGGATGAACCCATCATTTGGAATTGTAGGGGAAAATCTTGCATGTAGGTGATTGTATGGATTTTTTCTTGGGGCAAGGTCCAATGGCTTTCAGGAAATCCTCAACTCCCGCCCCACTTCACACCTCTAAATGAAATCCTCTGCTAGTTCCAGCAAGGGAAACACTTTCATATATAAATGTGACACAATTTCCATTTGCCCAGTGAAACGTGGCAAAATGTTTTACCATGCCTTTTAACTTCAAATTTGATCGCAAGATCCACATTACACACTAGGCTGGTGTCAGAGCACGAAGACCCTATGAGGCGAAGGAGCAAGATAAAAAGAGAAAAGGCCTCCAAATAATTTATGCCTGAAAAGCTTGAATCATGAAAAAATAAAAAAGTAGGTCACTATGACGTGACATTCAGAAGCAAGCAGCGTTTTATCCCTAATGACCTATAAATCACCTTCCAGTCCTGAGTTCCATCACCGCCCCGCAGAAGGCTACTAAATGCCTCAGCATTTCCCAGACACAACAGCGGCTGGGGTCAGCATGCTGGCACCTGCTGTACAGTCTGCTGGAGCCAACCTGGAGACTTGAAGAACAAGCAGCCACACTTCATTCTAAAACAGAGAATCTGTGCCTTACAATGAAGGCATGGCAGATTCTGTAGGAAGGAGGATTTGGATTCCTTGAGTAAGAGGCGGTTTGCTTTGGTGGATCAGATATAGGAGACTAAACTGGGTCTTAACCACATCATGTTTATGGAACAGCCCCGTCACAGTGGGACAGCCCAGGCACAATCTGTCCTGCATTCCACCTGATGCCACCCCAGTGACCTCTGCTTTCTCCACCCATCCTGGGACATCCTTCTCCACTCAAATCCAGAAGGAGATAGATGGAACTGACACTCCGATTCTGCTCTCTGCCACTGTGGAGGCTATCTTTCCTCCTGGACACCAGCAACCCCCACGTGGTCACCCTCCATGTCTCCACAGTGTCACCCGAGAGCCTCTGGGTTGCTTCAAACATGTCTAACACTCTTCCTGCTATTTACGTTGCTGAAAACCTCTTTCTCACCAACTGCCTAGCATTTAGTCCCAGGGGAATTCTGGTTCTCCTCCAGGCACCCGCTTCGGCACCTTGTTGAGAGGAACTCAGTTCTTCCATTTGATCCGAGATTGTCTAGAACACCACATGCTTGAGTTGCTTCCAAGCAACCCTTGGCTAAAGATTATCCATATCAGGAATTGCCCTGAAAAACCCAATACCACTTTTTTTTTTTAAGAGAGAGCAAAAGAGAGACAGAGAATCAATTTTATTTGTTTTTTCATCTGGCCTTTGTTTCTCTTAGTTGTGTATGTGGTGCTGGGGTTTGAACCCGGGTCCTTGTGTATGCCAGGCAAACGCTCTAACTGCTGAGCCACCACTCCAGTCTCCAATATTGCTTTTTGAAAACTCTGAGCACTTGTATCACGGAAAAGATATCATTTGGGGCTGGAGCAGTGGCTCTGCGGTTACAGCACTAGCCTGCGATACACAAGGACATGGATTTGAACCCCAGCACCATGTACACAACAAAGTGTCAGAGCAACAAAAGCCACATGAAAAACTAAATCAAACTGATCTTTCTCTCTTTCTCACTGTCCCTCTCTCTTTAAAAAAAAAATCATCCTAGGTCTGCCACTTACTATCCACGTGACAGCTGAGCAAGTGTCTTCCCCCTGAACCTCTCTTTCCATGGCTGTAAAAATGGGGAGAATTACACCTTCCCTGCCCGCATTTTTGAAGAGGCGCTGGATGCCCCAAAGCCTTGCTCTGAAGTTAGGCGTTTGCTTATTCTGAGAACAGTCTTCACCACTGGGGATAAGGGGCAACATCGCAGGAATTGTTGAGCGTTTTTTGTTTTTTGTTTTTTTTTAAGGGGAATGAAAATAATTCACATCCTGAGAGCGTGCAAGCGTTCCTGTTTAGAAACACGCAGGGCCCACTGGGACAAGCCTTCAAGCCTTGGGTCTGCAGCACAGTGACTTCTGGCTACTTCCCCTTTCCCCTTTTGTTTGCTCCTCCCCTTCTCTCTGTAAATGAACACAGCACCGGAGGAAAGTTCTGCAAAAGCTCTCACAACACAGCGACAAATGATAAGGCTCCTGCGAGGGCCGAGGTCAAGCTGGTTGCTACATCCCACCTCTGGAAAAGACTGACTGAAGATTCCAGTGGTGGTGGCCGAAGGAGGAACACACATGTGGTTTCAAAACAACTGGATTCCATTGTGCTGTCCTCGTAAACCCAAGTACAGCAAGTAAGCGGGTTCCAGCAGAACACATGGGCCTCCCTTGCGTAGACAACCCCGCCAGGTATCAGAGCAGCAATGAAACCCAGAAACAGAAGCAAACAAAAGCCCGCCATCCAGCTATGCTTGGTCTAGCCAATAAAAAAAAACAGCTGTATTAAAAATAAGTCTGCTGGGGGATAACTGCGACCTTATTTAGCCCATGCAGCAGGATTTTTCTGTATGCTGCAATGCGAAAGATTCATTTTATCATTGTCCAACACAAACAATGAAGAAACGCAGCCGAGTGCAAAATCCCCAGGAGAAACGATCTGCAATTTAATTAGTGAATAATTGAATCAATTTAAATACAATCCCAGGCATTTTTTAAAGTAATATTTGAATAGACATCTGCCGCGTCTACTAAGTGTTCAGGCAAAGGACAACGATCCCCCTCCCCCAGGAGCCGACAGCGCTGAACAAGACTGTCGGTTGTTAGGGCAGGACCCGTAATTTAAAAGAAAATTCCAGAAATTCTCCCTCTTGACAGTACTCATGCCCACAAAATAAAGAGATTAGACACATAGACAGACTGACCAAGTAAACATTAGTCACAGTCTTTTGCAATGCAGAATAATGGGAAACGTTCAAACTCGGCCACACTAAAGCAGGGTTCAGTATCTTCTATAACCACTTCTTTATTTACAAAATGGGGGTATCAGTGCTGCCTCCCCCAAGTTCAGTGCTGCCTGAAGAGGCTGAAATGTTGGAGACGCAGGGCCCATAAATTGCTGATACATCTCTGTTGCACCTTCTACCAAAAGAATCTCACCATGCCCACCTTAGAGATTTATTTGTCTACACAAAATGTTTGACCAGGCAGAGCTTCAGTTCTGTAAGATGAAGAGAAATGGGGAGCAGGAGGGTGGTGGTGGCTGCCCAGCGGCGTGCATGTATTTAATACCCCTGAAGTAGGCACTTGAAAGCAGTTGAGTTGCAAATTTTATGTTGTATGTATTTTACAACAACTTCTTGAAATTATTAATTTTCTATGATAAGATCACTGAGAGCCAAAAAGAAATCCTCTTCTTTTAGCCTGGTCATCTGAAGATGGCTGGAGCAGGGGTTAGGGACACTTGGCATGGCCCATGGCACCGACTCTCCAAAAGCACGTACACATGCCAGGACCTCAGCCAAACGTTCAGAAGGGGTTTTCCCCCTAACCTTTGTTACTACACACATAACTGACTTCTGAATAAAGGTACCCACATGCTGGCTGCCAAACCCTCCCCTCCCACCCATGCATTGCACACTTAAAGGGACAGCAGTGACATTTGTTCTGAATATCAACGAATATACAAGTACTTGAAATAATTCAAGAGTTCACATTTGAAAATGTTTCACAGACTCTTGGCATATGCTAAAACAAGTGTATTGAACTAAAAAGGAACCCCAAAAAAGAAAAAAAGCAAGAATCCAGATTGCGACCCATGTACTTCAAGGAGGGGGGACTCCGCTGCTCTTGGTGTACTTGGAATGCTGAGGCATCCACGTAAGGACACAAGTCCAGGCACACAGCTAACAATGGTCGTCAGCTTGGGTGGAACCCTGGGTGGCCTCTGCTCTGCTACCACCAGCTGGCACATCGGTAAATCACCCAAACTCTCTGTGAGATGACCGGAGGGGATCCAGTGACAGCACAATCCCTTTTAGGCTCTCTGGACTCTTTGCTCCACCCCAAGCTTTGTCTGGGAGATCTAATAACACAATGCATTAACCCAGCCCTGTGCACGACAAATCAGAGCTGTGGGGAAAGAGAAAGAACCTGAAAAACACAACTAAACACACTGGGGGCCAGCAGAGAAGAATCTAGAAGACCAAGGCTGGGCACCAACAGCCCAGAGAAATACGAAAGCTCCTGTGGGTGAGGTTGACCTCAGGCCAGGCGCTGCAGGCGCAGTACAGACGCAGTGCTGGGCCTACCACACCCTCTCCAGCACTCAGGGGACACTCAGCAGCTCCAGGAACCCGGGCCAGCACTACCCATCAGCCCTGAAAACGTTGAACTGCCCCCTTCTCTGGAAAACAGATTAGAACTGTCCTGATTCACTCTAATCAGGTGAGGCGAGAGTGAAATTTACGCAGGCCCAAATCACAAAATGGTCTGCCGTAAGGGAACATTTCTGTACACGCTCTGAGGTTTAAACTAAGGAATTGATAATGCCGTGAACTATTCTAATCAGTTCAAGGTGGGGGCTCCACACAGTACTGAAGAGGCCTACCAAGCCCTTCACAAGAAGATAACAACTTAAAAGTTGACACTCAACTCGGAAGAGCCTTCCTTCTTAAGTTAGAGCCTTCCTAGCTTTATACTTAATTTTTGTGAAACTTCACGCTCTGAAAGTCACCTGGTGTTCGGTCTGGATCTGGATTGGACTTGTGTGTTGAAGGCTTGGTCCCCAGTGCAGCACGTTCAGAGGTGAGCTTTGGGAAAGGGACTGGATTACGAGGGCTCTGACCTCATCAGGGGATCTGGTCATTGATGGATCCAGAGTTCAGGGGACCGTGGGGAGGTGGTGGCCAACTGCAGGAAGGTTCAGGGGACCATGGGGAGGTGGTGACCAACAGCAGGAAGTGGACCTACTTGAAGGGAGTGGGGTCCTTTGGGGGCGGGGTGTCCTCTGGGACTATATATTGTCCCCAGCCTCTTCCCCTCTCCCTTTCTGCTTCCTGGCCACCAGGAGGTGAGTGCTACTGCTCTGCCACCTCTCCCCATGATATTCTGCCTTGCCAAAGAAACAGGGTCAAGTTATCACAAACAAAAGCCATCAACCCAAATAAGCCTCTCTTCCTCTAAGCTGATGTTCTCAGGTGTTTGTCACAATGATGAAACGCTGGCTCAGGCACTGCGAAAGACAGCTTTCAAGTGTGCATGTGGATATGGTGCTGGGATGGAACTCAGAGCTGTATGTATGGTAAACGAGCCCTCTGTCACTGAGCTACACCCCCAGCCCAAAGGCATTATAGCAAGTTGGCTCAAATTCTCTTTTAATGTTGAAATGATCACAAGTCAAAAATTTATGAAATCCATTTCTAGGCCAGGTGGGGTAACCATGTCTGTGATCCCAACTTGGGAGGCTGAGGCAGGAGGCCTGCAAGTTCAAGGCCAGCCTGGGCAACTTAGGGAGATCCTGTCTCAATATTTTTTAAAAGTGGGGCCAACTCAGTAGAAGAGCACCCTGAATTTAATCTCCAGTACAAAAACAACTCCACATTCTAGAAACTGTCAGCTACATGTGCGGTACAGTGCCTAACACTCTCCTCTCCCCAGTTCCTATAAAACATCAATAAAAAGCGAGAAACGTCACCATGGAGAGCGAAGGTGGACAGCACCCAGGCCCGTGATCAGGACACTGTCTCCCTTGACGCTGACAGTGGCTGGGTGCAGAAACCCAGATCATAACTGTCTCCTGTGGAACAGCTGAGTCCTGCTGAGCAGGGTCTCTAAGTTCCCCTGATCTGCCAGGGACCCCAATTCCCCACCCCCGGGGTTTTCTTGTGAGAACACATTAGGAAACCGTTCAGCTGGTTGCTTTCAAAGCCCTAGACACATCCCTTGCAGGGAGAGCCGCACAAGGTAGAAACCGGGTAGACAGTGGTGAAAGAGCAGCCTCATTTCAAACTTGAACACAGAGGTGGGCAGCAGAGGTGGGATGAGAGGCCCTCCTGGAACATTCCTCTTATGTTAGGCTTCAGACTGTGCCTTCGATCCCCCCGGCTAATGACTATCCCACTACCCCCTACCCCAGGGCTAATTGAGCATCTTGCCTAACTTGGAGAGAGGATGAGTCCCAGCAGAAGAAGCAGCCTTCAGTAAACGCACTGCCAGGCACCGCAGCTGCCCCTCGACTTGAGGACAGAAAGTGGCCAGGCCACCTGAGGGCACCTGAGGAAGTCAACACCCAGCCAGGATGGAGGCCTGGCTACACGAAGATGAGACAGAATGAGACAGCAAAGCTCCTGCTGCCATGACCCCTCCCCCAGTCTCCATGTCCTGGGACTCGAAGCCTCACGGAAGCTCCATCTTCCAAAGGCTGCTGGGAGATGGGCGCATGCACATTTTCAAGAATCTAATGTGGCTGTGCCAGCCACAGTGGTGCACGCCTGTAATCCCAGCAACTCAGGAGGCTGAGGCAGGAGGATCGCAAGTTCAAGGCCAGCCTGGGCAATTTAGCAAGACTCTGACTCAAAATAAAATAGGGGGGTCTGGAGCGGTGACTCAGTGGTTTCGGCACTTGCCTGGCAAGCGCGAGGACCCGGGTTCAAACCCCAGCACCACGTACACAACTAAATGTTAGAGCAACTAAGGCCATGTGAAAACCTAAATAAAGTTGTTTCTCCCTTTCTGTGTCTCTCTCCCTTACTGTCCCTCTCTCTTTAAAAAAAATAAAATAAAATAAAATAGGGGCTGGAGCAGTGGCTCGGCGGTTACAGTGCTTGCCTGGCATGTGCAAGTGCTCGAGTTCAAACCCCAGCACTACGTACACAACTACCGTCCAAGGAATGAAAGTCACATGAAAAACTAAATAAAAATTGCTTATCTCATTCTCTCTCTCACTGTCCCCTTGTTCTTAAATAAATAAATGAAATGAAATAGAAAGCACAAAGGAGAGGGTTATAGCTCAGTGGTGGCACTTTCCTAGGATGACAAGGTCCTGGGTTCAATCCCAGCACCACAAAAACAACAATAAAAGAATTTAGACTAGCTATACCTTGACTCCGAGGTTAGCATCTTTTTGACGACATTACATGTTGCACTTTGGTAGAAAACTCTCCCTTCGTATAAATTATTCCTTTATTCTAGGAAGTCTGGCCAAATATGCAGCTCAGTTACACAGAGGCTTCTCAGGAAATGCAGACTGCAGGAGGCCACGTAGTGATCAGGGGTGGCTTCCAGGCCAACTGTCAACTCAGGAGCAAGCCCGGGAGGGGATCCGGACCAGAGTTCCTGCCAAGTTCTCCACGGAGATAAGTGCCACCAAGCAGTCATTTGGAGACAGAAAGCAGAGGCAGGTGTGTGAGAAGACACCGCTCTGCTTCCAGTTGCCGACAGAGGTCCTGACCCAGGAGACAAACCCAGACCTGAAGCCGTGGCCCAGGTCTGGATGGCACAAGTGGTTCTCGATTTCTAGGGAGATGCTAGATGGCTTTAACGCTGATGAAGGCTGCAGATCTGCTCCCCAATAACAGCAAACCCCCACAAAGATTCATACACAGCTTCACGGGCTCACGATCACTCAGTACCCGTGAGCTTTCCACATGGTTACTCAGAGCTCTAAGCCTGTGGTCCCCGCGACACGTAGGTGTCCGGCTGAACTAGCTAGTACACTCCAGTTCGACCAATGGCATTTCCTTTGATGAGAATGCATGGTGTCCCCACCAGTCATCCTGAGATGGGTAAGATTGTGAAAGAGGAGATGAAGGAAGGACATTCTTGTCTTCCTGTGAGTCTGGTGAGACTCTGGCTTGGGGACACATTGACCCACAGTCTGGGCCAAAGACTCCAATAATCACCATCTCCCCAGCTGAGTTACTCGATGGCACAGTTCTGTGGTCCCCTCCACTTGCAGGAAAGTCCTGTTAAATGTGACATTGAGAAGTCTCTGAGGACCCGTGGGAGAGTCTACAAGGACACTGGCGCTGGAGTGATGAAAGGGAGAAGAGCCCCTTTTGAAGCCAGCGCAGGGATGGTGACCCTGAGCCCTGAGACCATGCACGGTGCAGGCCCTGGGAGTTGAAGAGACAAACAGATGGGCGGGACAGTAGCACAGACACAAAGGGTGGCGTGCTCTGGTACCTTTCCAGAGCAGGATAAAGGAGAAGAATCACAGGGGAGCAACAGTGTCCCCTGTTCCCATGGCAGGGCCACAGGCCACTGGATGCCAGGTGCACCTGGGAGTGTGAACAGAATCCATTTCCTGTTGCTATAACAAATCACCTGAGCCTGGGTGATTTATGAAGAAGAGAGGTTTACTGGGCTCACGGGTCTGGAAGCTGGGACATCCAGGTGCTGGCATCTGTCCTGGCACAGAAAAGGCACCACATGGCAAGATGGAGGTAGCACACAGGAACACTGGCTCGCGTACAAGGCCACTCCAACAACAGCCCACGACTCGGGAAGCCACGCCCCAAGGCCCAGCCCCTGAAGGCCCTGTCTCCTAACACGCTCACACGGGAGACCACACAAGGACTGGGCGCACATTCAAACCCACCACCACTTCACGTTAGGATGGAAGCCATGAGAGAAGGCTGGAGGGGGCAAAGATTAAACACCACATTGAGAAGTAGCAGAATTGGAAATTATTACATGCCTAACATTTTACAAATGCATTAAGACTGTCTGGTATACAATTTCATGGTAGAATTTTAACATTGTAACAGAAGTGGTGGCTTTCTGTATAGATTTCAATTCTCAAAAGTGAACCGATGCTACAGAAAAAATTAAGAAATATGTAAAGTAGGGGCCAGGGAGTATAAACCAGTACTAGATGTGCAAGGCCCTGGGTTCAATCCCCAGCATCAAAAAAAAAAAAAAAAAAAACCCACAAAGAAGCAATATATAAAGTAATTTACACCAATATAGACTCAGTATCCATTTGGTTTTATTGGCCAATTGAATTAAGTTTCAATGACCAGTAATTTTCCTGCTATATGAACTGCTACAGAACTTTTTTAAAAAGTCTCTAAAAAGACACAAAGCCACAATTTATACCTCTACCTATAAAATAGAGAGCGAAATCAAAGCCCAGCTGGACCTCACTGTGCATAGAGATTGGAGGTTTGGGGGACAAAGCCTAGAAAGGTTTGATCCAGTTCACACACCCAGTGTGCAGCCAAGTCAGAATTTCATTTTCATCAAGGAGAAATAGGAAGGGTACCATGCTGCTTTTATCTAAGCTGCCTGGTAACTATCATGGTAATTGAAATTGAGATTACGGGATGGAACTTTTAACATGCCACCCCTAACACCCACACTTCACGAGCACTCAGGGGTCTACCCGGTCTGCAGGTGTAGCTGAGAGGGGCTAACCTCGCACAACCGGGTACCGGGCACCTGTATTCCACCTGCGTCTGACTTCCACGCTATGTAAGTCTGGGACGTGTATTTGGTACCAAAGTCTTTGATAAAATGCTTTGCCATTCAATATTTTAAATGTAAATAAACTACTGCATCATGTATTGATTTTATTTCAGATGCAGTCTCTCCAACGTCTTAAGAACGGTAAAGTCTATATTACTTGTCATTCTTTCAAAGATCATTTTCTTGCAGAGGAGAAAGTGGTCAAAAGTATGATGGATTTTCTTCTGATGGATGCAGGGCTCACCAGCACATCAACTGCGATGATAGATCCATCCAGCTGAAGCGTCCTCCAGTGAAAGAAATAATAACGGGACATCACATCTTGCCACACTGTGGTTATAACAATTTTGGATTGGCAGAGACTATGCTGAAAAAATAACCCTGTGACTGACAACCCGATTTCTGCCTCTTGTGGGTTTCTTAAAGTTTAGTTCCCATAAATATCATAAATTACGCATAAGTTCTCAAAGAAAGAACAGAATTTAAAGCTAGAATCCTCAGTGCATGTCTTGATTTTACAGATTAGGAAAACTAAGGCCCAAGAAACTAACTACTAGCCGAGGGTGGTGGCGCACACCTGTAATCCCAGAAGCTTGGGAGGCTGAGGCAGGAGGATCACAAGTTGAAAGTCAGTCTCAGCAACTCAGCAAGACCCCATCTCAAAAATAAAAATGAAAAAGGGCTGGGGATGTGGCTTAGTGGTTAAGTGCCCCTGGTTTCAATCCCTGGTACCAAAAATATTAATAATAAAAAAAAAGAGAGAAACTGTTTTGTCGACTGAATTTTATCAGACCCATAAAAGAGAGTTAGTAGCAGTTGTTTAAAAAAAATAGACCTAGAGGTTTTTGTTTCCACCATGCAGTCTGCATTCGACCCAAAAAGAGGAACCAGTGAAGAGATCCATAAATCATTCTGCTTTAAAATAAGCAGTGCGTACACCACAGGCAGGAACCCTACCCTGGTTTTATATTCATAGTAATTCAGGGCTCAGAAAGAAGGATCCAAATCTTCCACCAAACTGTACAGGTTTCTGAGGAGGCGGACGCCCTGTGGATTACTGACCCGCCCTCCCCAGCACCACATCAAATTTGGGTCAAAGATAGGTGCCAGTCAGCAGACTGGACAGACAGGGCAGAGCCTGGACTTCCCTCAGCCTCTGGGGAGGCCAAGGGGGTGGCCTCTCACTCTGTTCTTGGACTGAGTGACAGCCTGCTGGCCTCCCAGCCTCCCAGAGAAATCCCCAGCTCTCCTGAGGACTCCCTAACTTCACGAAAGAAGGCCTCCCATGTATCTGGCATGTCCCAAGGGCTTTTTATATTGAACTCTGGATATTACACAACTGCAGGCCTCAAGGTCTCTCTAATTCTAAAGGATGAGAAAAAAATTTGGATTTTATCAACCCAAGCCATTGAAGACAAAAGCTGTGAGCCAGCTCCTCTGCAACCCTGTTGGTGTGCCTAAGCACGGCTTCATTCACCTTTATCAGCAGTGAAATTTACAGGGAACACAAAGACAATAGGAACGCGATTATTCAGAAATGCTGTACTGTGTTTCACAAGAACATTTAAATGTGCGGTATTGAAATATTTCCCAAAGATTAATACTGCACACTATTTAAGTGTAGCAAGCTCACAGTCAATGACTTTAAAATACAAACGTGTGTTTGTGCACACTCAAATACAGACGGAAAGTTCTGGAATTTACAACACAGTTTTTACAGAAAACAAAGAGGCAATTCTTTGAGGTCACTGAATAAAATCTGTCTTAAGACGCAGGGGGAAGAAGGGAGGGGCAGGAATAGGAGGGATATCAAGGCAGCAGGAGGGAGGGAGTATTGGGGTCATCAACCCAGTGGGTACCTTTGACTTCCATGAGAAGCCGGGTGAAGTAGGGGTGACATGGAATTCATGAAGTGGCATCAGCCTTGGCTTGCTCTGTCATTACGTATGCGATCATGATTATGTGGCTACGATTCCTTCCTCTATGTGTGCTATGTTGAAAGAATAAAAGAAAAAAGAATTTCTCCCTAGATACCGCTATTGATGCCCCGCTGAAACTCCCCCCGTGACAGCAGCTCAGATTTGGTCCGCTTTACCAGGCTTCAGGGCCAGGTACCTCGGGGTCCTCAGCTGGTGTCCTGCTAATGTGAATGCAACCCTTTCTGGTCACGCGCTCTTGCTGCAGGAGCAACCTCTGCTCCTCATGGGGTGGGGCTGGAGATGTGGCTCTGTGGTTGGAGCACTTGCCTGGACCCAGGTTCACGCACACAGCTAAGTGTCAGAAGATATTTATATTTCCAGATGGAAATATAAGCAAAGTTGATTCTCACTTTCTCTCTCCCTCTTTAAAGAAAAAAATAATAATAAGTAGACGGGTTCCTAGGGTGAGAGGAAGATGAGAAAAAAGAGCTGGAGAGAGAGAAAAGGGATGAGGAAGGGGCTGCAGAGGCGGAGGTGAGGTGGGGAGGGACGAGCTTGTCCACGCTCAGAAGAGGGCAGGATGGCCAGGGAGGGATCCCAGGGAATGCTGCAGCACCTTCAACGTGCTCGGCCCATTCTGGGCTTCATACACTCATCAAAATCCCATGAGAGGGGTTGGGGAGTTAGCTCAGTGGCAGAGTGTTTGCCTAGCACACACAAGGTCCTGAGTTCGATCCTCAGCCCTGAAAAAAAAATCCTCATGAGAATCCAAGCTCTGGATACGATCACACCCACACGAGGTGCCTGAGCCCCAGAGATGAGGTCAACGCCAAGGCCTAACAGCTGGTAATTTAAAATGTTTCAGCAGCAGCAGTCAGAATGAGCTGGAAGGGTTAGGACAGTGGCTTTAGGTCACACAATGAAAAAGCCCGGGGAGTAGCCAAGGAGGACACTGTGGGCCACCCCCTTCCCCAGGAACGCGGCGTAGACTGCGACGGAGGGCGTCTTTTAGCCCTTGTCAATCACTGCTGCTTATTGGATGTGGTGGGAAATTGAAGCGCTACTCATCAACTCAGGAAACTTAAAACAAAACATGAAAAAACCATGAAATACCTATCCTGGGCAAACTCCGCAGCAACGACATCAAATGGAAAAGGTCCACGGTAGCCAGGATAGTGGGCGAGTCTCTAAAATACACTGTGGAATCCCTTCACAAAGCAAGAGGGTGACTAACGTCCCCAAAGACAGCAGACCCTGATCTCCGGAAGCTGTAAATGCTACCTTACTTGGAATAAGGATCCTTGCATGGGGAAACCATCCTGGGCCATCAGGTGTTCCCCAAATGCAGTCAGAAGCCCACAGCCTGATGTCGCTGTCGTTTTGCCTTTGTGGGGCCAGTTCTCAAAATCAGGGCCTCAGCAGTGCTAGGAAAGCGCTCGACCACTGATCTACACCCCTAGCCACAGTGTTAGGGGAAGAGAAACAATAACACTGTCTTAGGCAGCCTTCATTTCTGAGACAGGGTCTCGCTACGTTGCTCAAGCTAGTCTCAAACTCCTAGGTTCAAGCAGCTCTCCTGCCTCTGCATCCTGAGCAGCTGGGCCTGCAGGCGGAGGTCACCGTGCCCAGCTTGTCTGGTTTTTGTTGCTATAACAGAATGCCTAAGACTAGGCGACTTATCAAGAAAAGAGATTTGCTTTGGCCCACAGCACTAGAGGCTGGACAGCCCA
>PVKS010000112.1:37793-271038 GCA_004027875.1 Aplodontia rufa
CCCCCCGTCCAGAAGAGAGACACTCAGGGGACAGGAGGCAGAGAGGTCTGGGTCTTGAAGACTGCAGCCATACAGCCACAAGCCAAGGAGTGCTGGCAGCAGCCGAAAGAGGCGCAGAAGGGCGTCTCCAGAGTCTCAAAGACAACACCTCTGTTCAGCCTGGATTCTGGATGTCTGCCCTCGAGGGCTGGGAGGATTCTGGTGTGGTATTTCATTACAGCAGCCATGGGAAACCAATACGGCTAAATTAGGTTCAGTCCGCTCCTTCGAGGCGAAACCACCTGAGTGTCTGTCTTTGTTGTGAAAAGTAGTATCATGCACTGCAACCTGCCAAAGGAATGAGCCCTCATTTGCATTTTCACTCAAAGTACAGGGTCCCAAGCATGGAATGCTGCCATGGAACGCTGCCATTCCTGCACTGTGTCCCCAGCCTGAGCCACCATGGCCTTCCGCTGAGCCCAGGATGGAAACCTGTGGGGAAAGGGGAGAGGAAGGAGGCCCAGCCAGGCACAGTCTGACCTGCACCCAGAGACCCCAGGTTTAGGGACACGGTGGCCCCAGGGTGATTACTGGTACCAGGCACAGGCTGCACAATCCCACCAGGCCAATCTTCAGCCCACTCTTCCTCCAACTCCCGTTTAGCGTTTAGCTCCCTAAACATTAAATGCCTGTGCCATACAACTTCTCCAAACAGGCTATTCCATTTTTTCTAAATTAGAAATGAACTGGTAAATGGCAAGAAACACTTCCCCAACTCACACCCTGTACCCAAAAAAAGTGGTTTCAATTACAGATCAAACAAAGAATCCAAACCACTCAGAGGCTGGGGAGGCCGGTAGTAGAGCATTTGCCTGGCATGCGTATGGCCCTGTATTCGATTCCCCAGCAGCACAGGGGAAAAAGAAAACCACTAACACGGAAAGACCTACAGGAAATTACCCTTCGGGAAACTTCTGTTTGCCAAAAGATCAACTGGTGGCCCAAATTCAGTCTTCCCCACAATTAGATAAAGAAAAGCAATACTGAAAGTTCTGGGTGGTGTTTACTGATGGACAAACATTCCTTCCCTGATATCTGAATAGAAATAAGACACTGCTTCCCAAATCCCCTGGCTTTCAGATGTGAAGTACAGCACAGGGAGGGGGTGGAGTCAGGGCCCCAGAGCTCTGGGAGCTGGGTCTGCCCCATGCTCCAGGGGCCTCACCTAGGATCTGGCAAAGGCTGGGTTTGCAGACAGGTGGCGATGAGCTCTCACTCACCCCAGGCCGCAGCGGGAAGACAGCCTGTCTTGAACTCCCACCACTTTCTCCTGATGTTTTTCCAGCCATCGCATTTCCAAAATGAAAATGTAACAGCTTGCAACCACTGCAATAGACTTTAGATGTAATAATGGAAAATGAGATGTTATTGATTGGAGAGGGAGGAGAAGTAACCACAATGGTGTCATCAAGTCAGAGAAAGAAAGAAAATTAACAGATGAATTCTTCAAGACTGAGATTGTTGCCACCCACTGCAGATGGCAGAGTTCTGAGTAGCAGTCCCCAGACAAAACAAGATATACATGAAAGACGGGAGGCAGTCCCCCAAAGCACCCTCCACTTCCTCTCACTCGCAAGGGAACTCCGCATCCTCCAGCGTGCTACAGCTTCACGTACGTGCTGCATGCACACGGGTCACACACACATGCATGCACACACACTCACACATGTGTGCACACATGCGCACAATGCGCGCGCACGTACATGCACACATGCACACGCATGCACAGGCACACAAACATATGCACATGCACACAAACATATGCACACATGAAAATGCACGCACACACACACACACACTGCCCTTTTTGTCTTGCAATGGTGTGTGAACAAGATAGCTTTCCTTGTCACTTCAAGAAGCAGTCCACAGGTACGATGGAGCCACGATTTTAAAATGCTGATAAAACCGTGTATTGTAAAAGGAGTAGTTAATATTAAGTGGGGTGCACCATGGCCTCTGTGCCCAGCTTGATTGGGATGAATCACCTCCCGATTCTGTGCCTTTGCACCTAAAGAACAGGGATTAGGATTTTTGAGACAACTTTCAGACGCCCTATACCTGCTGGCCAGTTGCTCACCTCTTTTGGACAAATGTTCGTTCAAGTCCTTAGGCCATTTTTAAATCAGGTTGGGTGTTTTGTTGGTTTGTTGTTGAGTTTTTTGCTATTGAGTTGTGGGGGTTTCTTAAATTTTGGGTTAACAACACCATATCAGATGTCTGGCTGGCAAACATCTCCGAATCCCAGCAACTGCCTTCCCGCTGCGACGACCACTTCGTCTACTGGGCTTTTTGTGTGATGCCACTGATCCTCCAGTTAATACAAAGCAAGAATCAAAGGGGACCGCATGGAGCTGTCCCCTCAGGCTTGTTAGGAAGGCTGGCCGTCACCAGAAAAGCAAAGACAGGTGCTGGTGGGGATGCAGAGAAAGTGGAACCCTGGGCTCTGTTGGGAAAGTGCAGCCATTATGGAAACCAAAAAATTAAACACAACTCCCGCATAACCTAGCCGTCACCCGAAAGAACCAAAATCCCACACGACCCAGCAGTCACCCAAAAGAACCAAAATCAGGATCTCAAAGAGAGATGTGCACTCCCACGATCGTTCCCATTCCCAACAGCCACCATGTGTTCACCCCAGATGAAGGGACAGAGAAAATATGGTACATGCATGTAGGAGAATAGCATTGTCTTTAAAAAGAAGGACTCTTCAATACTCGATACTATGGACAAACCTTGAGGCCATTATGCTAAGCAAAATAAGGAGGGCAAGGAAATGCTGCAGACCCACCTGGGTGGGCATCTGAAATACTGGCATGGCGGCTGCTGGGGGCTGAGAAGGAAGAAATGTGGTGCTAACCAAGATGAATCAACGGCAGGGACCTGCTGCAGCACATTGGACCTCTAGCTAATGACACTGTGCAGTGCACCTTGAAATCTGTTAAGAAGGTAGAGCTCATGCTAATTCTTCCTACCAGAATGAAAAAAAATAAAGAAAGATATACGTCAAACAGTGGAAATGGGTGATACTCTCTCGGTGTTTTCTGCTAGTGACTGTGGCCACGTTATTAATTGGTCAAAATGTGCAATTTATTAAACATGTAGCCGTTCGTGTAGAGAAATGCAATAAATCAAGATAACATCAAACTCTGAATTCTTACATGCAAAAACAATACATTTAGGAGATATGACTACTGAAAATCATCCCATTCATTTTTCATAATTTAAAATAAGCTTAGATTTAAGTTCTAAGGTTTCCTTCCCAGGACAAAACAAGTGTTTCCTTTTGCCATTGGGCTAATTCATTTTGATCTAGGAAATGTGATTTTTGACGAGGAAAACAAAGATTTTTTCCAAGCAAGACCTGTGTAGAGAGTATGTATCCCATCATTTAAGAAAGTACTGAGAAACAGGGGTAGGCATGGGATTTGGAGAATTTTTAATACTGCATGGCAGTTCTTTCCTTGGCCTAGAACACAGCATGGTCAATTCCATCAGAATCAGCTAGGAGTGTCTAGAATGTTCTAGCCAGATGCACCTTGGTTTACAGTCAAAATGACCCTGGGCAGGATAACCAGACCCTTAAAAGTCGAGTTTCCACATCTATCACATCCTTCCCAGGGTCCTTCCACATATTCAGTGAGGAAGGAAGGTGAAGGGCTTGCACAGAGCCTACCAGAAAACAGTTCATGCATGAGCTCAATTCTCATTGGGAGCGTCCTTCCCTAGGAAGAGCTACCGCAGGCACCCAGGGGAGGCGGGGCCGGCTGTTTCACACCCACCACCCCCAAGCCCAGGAGAGAGCCCCATACACCACTAGGGTTCACCCAGCATTTGCTGAATTGTGAGTGTTTCCCAAGAGTCCTGCCCCCAACTTTCCCCATGATGCACCAGTCATGCACCCAGATGTCCACAGTTGGGCAAATCTATCAGTTTGAACAACTAAAAAGGTGTCCCAGTGGGTACGAATAGATGTGCCCCAGGCCTCTACACTGGGATTCCCAGGCCATTCTCCTGGGTCGCACCAGTGGGTGTGTGATGCTTCCAGAAAAGAAGAGGGAATCAGTTGCTGCCAACGTCAACATGGGCAAATTTAGTGCACAAAATGATAGGCCACCATGTTTAAAAAATACAGAAAAGAGTTTCTGGTGCCAGTGAGTGGTTTTGCCCCAGGAAGGAGTGACCAGGATCAGACGCACTTTTCCAACTTTGTCTAAGCTGGATGTGGGCCGCGCTGGCCTTTGTTCACCCTGCTAGAGCTCCTCCTTGCCAGCCTCTCCCCAGGGAACTTTGAAATCTCCTTTAAGAAGGAAAATGCAAAGTATAAAATAGACTTCAGCACATTTTCAAAAAGACTACCTTCTGGTGAGCTCCACTCTGGAGAGATGATTGTCACTTGCTGGGGAGGCCCTCTGAGCGTGCAGAAATGTTTGAAGACGCCTCAATACTCCCTTACTAAAATGCATGTGGCAAATGACACCCCAAAGGCTGTCAGCAAGCACTCAATCAAGGACTAGGTATGGAGCGCCAACTGTCCCCACATCTGCCTTGGACAATGCTCACCACCACCCTGGACCTGGCATCTGCCTCGCCTCACCTCTTCGCCCCGCCCCCACTCCATCTCCAACAAAGACACCTGTCCCTTAAAAGGACCCCTCCATCACTCACAAATCTGGCTCCTCCAAATTAGCCTCTGGAATGAACAGTTTGCCAAAACACAAAAGACTCCTTTCTGCTCCCTGAAATGTAGACAGGGATTCTGTGAGAAGAAGCTTGCCCCTGAGGCTGCACAAGGCTGGAGCGGTGACCTCCCTGCAGGGGCAGCTGCACGCTGATGGCGGCGGCCCTCCCCAGCAGACAGCTCTGTGTCCATCTCGGCCCCAAAGCTTGACTTTCCCGGTTCTCTCTTTAACCTCTGCCCCTCTTCCTCTTGAGCCAATTGAAAGAACATCTTCGTTGTGCCACGCACATGTGCATTCCAGGGTTCTTTTCAGTGGGGACAGAACACAGAGGAGCCAAGAGGTCAGGAATTTGCAATGGGGACGGTTCTTTGTCGGGGTGTCTGCTCAGCTCATTCAGCCAGAGTCACCTGCACCTCAGGGCAAGGATGTTTCTCACATGAGGTAGAGGCACGCCACTCACGATCCATTTTCTTAAATAGTTTATGACATGGTTCAAGTGACTGCCCAGAGCAGCGCTCTAACAGCATGTGACCTGCACCCAAGAAGCTGCTCCACGTCTCCTTCCCTAGGCCAGGTGGCATTCCCTTCTGCCTGGGAGACTGGGAAATGTGCACTGCGCCCACCGGCCCCCAGCTCCAGAGCACCAAGCTCCTGTTCTGTATCGGGCTGTAAGCCACCTGGACGTGGACGGTGCATGCCAAAGGACCTGGGGACCACTGCGCACTCAGACCCACCTCCTCACCTGGCCACACTCTGTTGGGCTTCTTCTAATTCTCTCCTCAGACTCCACCCCAAGAAGCTGTAAATCACATAGTATTCCTAGGAAAGGCATCCCTGCCAGCAGCCAAAAGGAGGCATCTGAGCAACAGAGAAAAGAACTGCACCAGGCACGAGGGATTGGAGCGGCAGCTCAGTGGTTACAGCGCTTGCCTGGCATGCGTGAGGACGCAGGTTCAAACCCTAGCACCACATGCACAGCCAAGTGTCAGAGCAATGAGGCCACGTGAAAAATGAAATAAAATTGATTCTCTCTCTCCTTTCTCTCTCTCTCACTGACCCTCTCTCTTAAAAAAGAAACAACTCTGCAGCTGCATGTGAAAGAGGCAAGGGGAAGACACATGATGGGGACATGTGAACTGGGGTCAGCAGGAAACCCTGCCCAGACAATAAAATGCCTCACATGGCCATCGAATAATCACGTTCTTGATAGTTCCCTCTATTCCATCCTGACAAAGGGGTTCGGGAGCCCTTCGATGAACTGGAGTTGTTGCAATTCTTAGCCATCAAATGGAACATAAAAGTCTATGGCTCATCAAGACAGTAAGAAAAAAACAAGCCAAGTGAGGTGGCCCATGCCCGCAGAACCAGCTACTCAGGAGGCCAAGGCAAGGGGGTCGCAAGTTCAAGGCCAACCTTGACAACTCAGCAAAAACCCTGTCTCAAAATAAAAATAGAGGGGCTGGAGCAGTGGCTCAGCAGTTACGGCGCTTGCCTGGAATGCACAAGTACACGGGTTCAAACCCCAGCACCCACTTATACAATTAAGTGTCAGAGCAAAGAAAGCCATTTGAAAATTTCAATAAAAAATTATTCTCTCTCTCTCTCTCTCTCTCTCTCACTGTCCTTCTCTCTTTAAAAAAATAAAAATTAAAAAGAGAAAGGGCTGGGGATGTGGCTTGCAATAGAGAGTCCCTGGGCTCACTCCGCAGTGCCAAAAGCAATAATAATAACAATCCTAAGGTTCACATCAAATGCCCAGTTTTTTCAGAATAGAAGTATATGCATACGGGGTTTCCAAAACCTGGAGATAGGCAACTCCAATAAATAGAACCATTTAAATGTAGAAAATGTACTATATTATACTTCCACAAACTGCTCGTCTTCTTACAAATACTATTAATATTACACAGTCCTTCAAAATCAATTCCAGAAGTGCAGCGATGTCCACACCCAAAGAAATTCTCATTGCTTAACTTTTACCTTTTATATGCAAAGTTGGGTCCCTGGTTCTAAAACTCTACCCCTCAAGCCCTGTCCTAGACATGTTAGGGTTCATCTCAGTCTCCAAACTGACTCCTTCCCCCTCACTATCACAGCACAGTTAAAAGGTGGTATTTAAATGTCAAATGAAACAGGTTATTTCAGAACTGTTTCCGTGGCCTTTTAGTAAATAGAGCCAATGTGACCCTGCAAGACCCCAACAGGCTACCGGAGGGTTCTGAGCAAGTCATGTGCCCACTCACTCCTGCAGCTCAGGAAGGGCCATTCCTAGGTGTCTGCCCCAGGGCCACCTGAGATAACAGCATCTGCGGTTTGCTGATGGGAGAGATTTCGTCCGCGCGAAGTCGATTTTCATTCCCAGCCGCATTCTTGCTTAAGCAAGAACTACCCATATATTAGTCTTTCATTATAAAATAATGCCCTGCTTTCAGACGCTCTCTCTATTTTGGTACATCCTTTTAAAGTAAAAGGCATGCCATTAAAATGCATTTGTTCCATTGAGTCGGATTTTTAGGCTCATTATGATCCTCATTGTGGACACAATAGCTCCTTCAGACACACAACAATCTGTTATAAAAGGCCCACACTTGGACGGCTGACAAAAGTGTTTTGCAAAGGCTGTCTTCTCAGTGCAGTCCCTGTCAAAGACATACATTAATATCGTCCTAGTTAAAGAGTATTTATTCTAGAAAGTGCAGACCATTTAAATAGAAAATGACTTCATGAGCTATTCCTGCACGATCGGTGACTTCTGAAAGCCATGTGGTTAGACCCACAGTGGTGTAAACCAGGGGCGACTACCAGAAGCTCTGCGCCCTCCATAGCCACCAGGAGTAGACTGCGGTGTGGGCTCCTACAGTCAATGATTTTCCACTCTTTCCCATAACCAATAAGCCCTGCAGATGTCAGGTTGGGGTTTCAGACTTCATTTTAGTCTTTTTTTTTTTTAAATCAATGATTTTTTTTTTTTTTAGAAAGAGGAACAGTGAGAGAGAGTGAGAGAGAGAGAATCAATTTTATTTAGTTTTTCATGTGACTTTTGTTGCTCCAACACTTCGTTGCGTACGTGGTGCTGGGGTTCGAACTCGCGTACTTGTGCATGCCGGGCAAGCACCGTAACCGCTGAGCCACTGCTCCAGCTCCCATTTCAGTCTTAAGTGAGCTTTTTTCTTACATCAGGAGAAGAGAAACAGCTTATGTAAGAAGGATGCTACCAGGTTCAAAACACTTACGTTCGGTCATTTGTTGTAAAGATGAACCTTAAAATGAAAACGTGTTCTCCCCTCACGAGTGTGAAGACTAACTGGAAGCAGAAGGTGGTGAGTCCTTACCGAGGGAGGTCACGCCTGGGAGACTCAGGATACCAAGCCACTGTTCCGAACAATCAAAATACCAAGTGGGGCCCATGCCAGGCAAAGGGAGCAGGAAGTACAGACTACACCAGAATTTCACTTTCAAAATAGTGTTTTATTTGCTATGCCATTTAGATTCTGATTTCCCTCCCTCTAGAGGCTCGATTCTGAGGCCTTACTGTACGTTTAGAAATACAGTTCTAGAGCTAGGATGTGGCTCAGCAGTAGAGCATGTATTTGCCTACTACATGGTAGGCCCTGGGTTCAATCCCTGGCACTGAAGAGAGAGTAAAAGTAGTACCGAGCTAGAAAGAATATCAGAGGAAAAACCAAAGTCCAGAGTGGTTAACAAATTTGCCTGAGATCACACAGCCATTTAATGACAGAATCAAGATTAGTCTTTATGCCCCCATGTGTCTAATTCATAGCTCCCCACATTATATAATCCTGCTTCCTGTCTTAACAAATAGGTGGTCAGAACCATGCTTGAGAAGAAGAAATAGAAAGCTAACAGCATGAATAAGGTAATTTGTATATTGTGTGCCTACTAGTTAGATCAGCCTTGAAATCAAGCCCAAAATGCGATATGTAGATCACATCTCAACAAAACTGCTCTGGCTGGGCATGGTGGGGCACGCCTGTGACCCCAGAGGCTCGGGAGGCTGAGGCAGGAGGATCACGTGTTCAAAGCCAGCCTCAGCAATTTAGTGAGGCCCCAAGCAACTTAGCAAATAAAAATAAAAAATAAAGGCAAAAACAGGCTGGGGGATGTAGCTCAGTGTTTGTGCAACCCTGGGCTTAATCTCCAGAATCAAGAAAAAAAATTTTTTCAATAAACTGTTACATCTTTGAGATCCAATTCACAGTAACATCACCAAATACAGACCAGCAGATGCAGGGACTATACAAAGCTTTGAAAAACATGAAAGAGCGTCTCTAAAGGGTGATACATTTTGTGTTACTGGATGAGAAGAATAACTAATGAAAAGACATCAAATCTTCCAAGTGGGTCTAATGTCCCCCCATTCAAAATCACAAGAAAAGTTTGCTGGAACTTAACAGTAGTAAATTAACAGTAGTAAATTAACACGAGTAGGAAAGCATTTGAGGGGGGGACGTTTTCTTAAAAGAATAAAAATCTCAAAACAGAGAGAAAAACAATACATGGATTTGCAAAGTTTAAACTATGTGCTATACTAGTGAAGAAGCCGGAAGCAATACGGAAAGAGCACGTGTAAAGATCTTAACATATGGCGGGAGCGGTGGCTCAGCAGTTACTGTGCTTGCCCAGCACGCGCAAGGATGTGGGTTCAAACCCCAGCACCACGTACACAACGAAGTGTGAGAGCAACGAAGGCCACATGAAAAATGAAATAAAATTGACTCTCTCTTTCTCTCTCTCACTGTCCCTCTCTCAGTCTCAAAAAAAAAAAAAAAAAGATCTTAACATAGAAGAATCATTCAATTTCTGGGATAACTGGACCCCACTAGAAAAGTAATGTTGATCCCTATTCTAAGCAACATAGCAAAATAAGATCCATGTGAATAAAAGTCAAAAGTAAAAGCAGTGAAACAATAGAAAAAACAGGTCAACACAGCAATTTTGAGATGAAAAAGACTACAACACAAAAGACAGAATTCATGAACAAACAGACTTCACTATCTAAATATATAAAAATAGGGGGAACGTCTGCGAACTGGACAGTCTTCAAAGCACATAGGGTAAGGAGGGTTCCAACAGGGCTCACACAGTGCATGTATTTAACAGACAGGAGAAGATATATACAGCCGTGATAAAAAGAACATGCAAGTAGAAAAATGCACAAAAGATGTGTCCCACAACCCAAAGACTAGTGGAAAATAAATAGGGAAAAAATACTCAAGCTCAGTGGTGATCAGAAAAATAACAATTGAAATAATTTAACACCATTTTTAATAAACAAACTGCCCCCAAAAATTTGCAGATAATACTCAGTTGGTAAGGGCAAAGAATGAAAGACCCAGCTTGGGGGACTACGAGTCAGCATCAACGCTTCGAAAGGTTATAAAATTGCTATAAAAATATGTGTTCATTGGCCTTCTATTTAACTATACATTTTCCCTGAGGAAATATTGAATCAGAATGCACAAAACATATGTATACAACTATTCACTAGAGCACCATTTACACACTAAAACTTTTTTAAAAAACTATTTTTAACAGGAGGGAATTGATTAAATTTTGTCACAGATGTTTATCTGATGTAATGCTAAACAGTCACTAAAATTTGCTTATACAATAACTAATACCTTAGTCACATCAGACTGTTAAAAAAAAAGCAGGGAACTGATCAGTTTATGATTTAAATTACATTTGAATATGTACATATTCCAGGTCTGGAGCTGTGGCTCGGTGGTTACGGTGCTTGCCTGGCATGCACGAGTACACAGGTTCAAACCCCAGCACCCACCTTCACAACTAAGTATCAGAGCAACGAAAGCCATGTGAAAAACTCAATAAAAATTGATTCTCTCTCTCTCTCTCTTTTTCTCCTCTCTTTCTTACTGTCCTTCTCTCTTTTTAAAAAAATATATATTAAAAAATATATGTACATATTCCTAATGAGACTGGATACCCCAAAATATTAACAAGAGCTCTCTCCAGGCTGGGGTGATTATTGCTGCTATCAACTGTCTTCACTGAGTGTCTCCTAGAGAGCCAAATTTACCAATTATCACCTGTTAGTTCTTCAAAAAAAATCAGTCTAATGGGTATTAAAATATGCTAATATATTAAGATGTTAATATATTAAATTAAGATATTAATATATTAAATTAAGATATTAAAAGTAAGTTATTCAGCACATATTAGTACAGTAAAACGTGACCAGCTGAGAAAGTTCAACTGAAGCTTACTGAGGATTCTGAGGGTGAAGGGAAAAGTTACACCATGGCAATCATTTTTTTCCCAAAACTTCAAAACTCTTAAAAAAAAACCAAGTCAATCACACACAAAGGCAGAAAAAAGAAAATGATCCCATTGATCCAGCTTCATCCATCGCCTGCTCAGAAGCAAAAAAAACTTCTTAAACACAGACCTGCTGATGTTTAAATATGGTCAACGTAACATCATCATATTTAAAAATAATTCATAATCATCCCTTAATGCCATCAAATACCCAGTCGCTGTTCAAATTCTCCCAATTGTATGACACATATTTTCCATCACAGTTAGGGTGTTCAAATCGGAATTCAAGCGGGGTCTACGCATTTGTGTGGGTCTCTTGGTGGACAGGTTCCCTCCACCTCCCTTCCTCCCTCTCTATAATTTCCTGGTTGAACTGTTCTTAGTAGTTTCCTAGGACCTGGATCTACTCATGCACCTCCCAATGTGGGTAGCACATTTCTCCCACCTCGTATTTCCTGAAAACTCGGTAGTCAGGGCTAGAGGCTGTCAACTTCACGTGTGATTTTTCTGATAAGTCTGCACTTCCAAGAGTCTCGTCTGCCTGTCTCTCTTTTGAAAACTTTCTGTCTGTTATCAAGTTCATTAAGCCTTGGAACTGATGGCAGTCTCGCACGGAACAACTGAACACTTCTGGAAAATTTCTTCTGCTTCTGCTACTTAGTTGCTGTGAGATACAAGTTTGTAGTAAAATATGGACAAATGTCAGATTCTTTCTCTTTATTTACCTTTGCAAAATAATGGCCTAGTCCTTGCACAGGCTGAGTGAGTGAGTGAGTGTCTGGGTTCTAACATTATTTGTTTATTCTCATTCATTCAAAAGGCATTTGCTAACCAGAAGAGCCAATGTGTGGGGCATCATCCTGACTGCCAGGGGATTTTGAGCCGATGCCAATCTAATCTACAAAATAGACAAGAAAATAGACGATTCCAAGAAAACGCTGACTGTCCATCCCACAGGTGGGCACAGAGTGACGGCTGGGCACCTGGGCACAGTGAAATAAAGCAGTGCCCTTTGCTGGGGAAGAGGCAGCATGGGGCGGGGTGGGGTGGGGGGTTCCTTAACACGCTGGAGGACAAAGGGACCAGAATAATTCTCTGCAAAGACATCAAGCTCAACGTAAGGCAAGATTCCCTTATTATTTTGATTCAAATTTTTAATGCTCGCTCATGCCCCAAACACGGCTTAGGAAGCTCATGATGATAAAATTCTGGGAGCTGACGTAGACAGCACAGATTCAGATCTTGAGACAAACAGATGCCAAAAGGGATATGCGGTTGGCCCCAACAAGTTCCCTATCTGAGGATTCCACCTGTGGATCGAAAGTATTCGGAAAAGAAAAAAATTGTGTCTGTACTAAACCTGCGTAGACTCCTTTTCTTGTCATTATTCTCTGAACAATATAGTGTAGCACATTTAATGCAATAGCTTTTCCATTGCATTAGGTCTTAGAAACAATTTAGAGAGGATCTGAAGTAGGAGAGAAGAGTCTGCAAAAGCAACACCATTTCGCATGACAAATTTCAGCCTCATGGATCATGGTGTCTAAGGGGACGCTGGAACCAATCCCCCGAGGAGACCCAGCTTCATTTTCAACCGGTACCTTTGCAGAGGGAGAGGAAAAACATACAACAAATTCTCAGTGACACAGAAAAAATATGACGCTAAGTCACGATTAGCAGCATATCTGAACCATCAACATAAGCTACTGGGTACAACAAATAGTCTCATTAATATAAATGTTCTTACATGCATGCAGCTCCACTGGAATTCAGAGTCATGATTTCTGAGCTGTGATTAAGTCAATAAAACACTTCTTTGATCCATTTCTTCCATGATACTGAGACTTCCAGGATAGAATTGCCTTCTGTACCTTTCTATCCGCAGTGTTGAATTCCACTACCTGGCGCAAAGTCAGAATTCAGCAATGACAGAATAAATGAATGAGTGACTTCAGACAGAGAAGCATTAAATATGGCAGAAGACGTGATGGCTATACATAGGGTGAATGTAAATTAATCATCCAAATTCAGACACTTCTGAGAGTGAACAGGATTCTATGCACAGATATAAACCCTGACAGTCCAAAGCAAAGTCATCCTTCACCCTAGCATCAAGTTACTGACCACTCCGCCACTCACATGCTGAAGACTTGAGAGTTGGGAGGCCAGGGATACAATGATGCCCATGATTACTCAAAACATCATCACTAATCAGGATATGTGAATGATTAAAATAGATGGCAAAGTACTCAAACCCACCTTCCTGCGTGGAAATGCAGTCACAATGAGATTCCACTATCCATCTGAGAGGAGAGCTCAAACTTAAAAATGGACACTATCAGGGCTGGAGCAGTGGCTCAGCGGTGGAACGCGTGCATGTGCAAGGTCCCAGGTTCGAACTACATGTTGGAAAATCAAAAAACCAGATGAAAAAAATAAGTAAGATTGACTCCTTCTCCTTCTGTCTCTCTCTCCCTCTCTCTCTCTCTCTCTCTGTCTCTCTCTCCCACTCTCTGTTTCTCTCCTCTCTCTCTTTAAAAATAAATAAATAAACAAATGAGGGCACTATCAAGAGCCAGCAAAGCTGGGTTAACACATGGAACTTCCATGCATTGCTGGTGAAGGGTAAATTGGTGCAGGCGCTCTGGAAAACTCTCTGGCAGCATCCCCCGACGTTTAATACGTGCTCAACGTCCCAGCAACTCCCCCTCACAACAGAAATGCACACGTGTTCAATGAGAGGCGTGTTACCGGGACGTTCATCATCATTACACCATGCACACATTCATCAATCTCATCACGACACAGCTTGAATATACACGATTTTTACTTGTCAATTACACGTTCTTTAATTTAAAACAAGTAATGTTCTTAGCAGCACCATTCCTAATAATCAACCACCGGAAAGAACCCAAATGTCCACCGATAGTAGATGGGGTAAGCACAGTGTGGGGTATTTAGGTAATGAAGCACCACATGGCAAGGAGAAGCTAACTATCGCTATACTTAGCAACATGCAGATCTCCCAAACAGAACGCCGAGCAAGAGAAGACAAACACAGGGCGCACACGGAGCACAAGTCCATGGGCATAAATGGGAAGCAGCATGAAACTTCCGGGCGTGGCGCTCCTGGAACAGTGACCAGGAGAAAGGGACCTGTTGACATTCTTGATCCGAAGAACTCGCTCTACAATAATTCACTGAACTGTACACCGAAAGCTGCTGTACTTTTCTCTATGCATGTTAACTATAAATTAATGAAAAATACATATCCAAGAAATTACACTTCCGGACCTTTCTCCCCCAAATTCTAAACTCATAGGCATGCGACGTGACGGTGATACGGCAGCTTTTCAGTAAGTGTTTGATGACGAAGATGCTCTTAATAAGCACCGACCAACACTGGCTACTTCATGTCGTCACTGCTCTGTTCAGTGTCAGACCAAGACAGGCGCAGTGGTGCACACCTGTAATCCCAGCGGCTTGGGAGGCTGAGACAGGAATGTCGAAAGTGCAAGGCCAGCCCGGGCAGCTGAGCAAGACCCTCTCTCAAAAATATAGAAAATAAGAAAGGGGAAGAGGCCAGGGGTGTAGCTCAGAAGAATAATGCTCCTGGGTTCATTCCCCAGTTGGGGGCGGGGGAGACGAAGGACCATGGGGAGACCTCTAGAAAACAAAATAAGGTCAATAAATTTAACTCACTCGTGAGGGCTATCACAGAACTGAAGAATTTTTGAGAAACCCTAAAAGCAATTTCCACACCATTGCAGGAACATTGTGCATGATACTGAAAATGCTATCTTCTCAGATACTTAGAAGAAGAGCTGGAGGAAATGAGAAAGGAGTGCAGACGGTGTGATGGGCTGAACTGGGGACCCACACCCTGAAGTCTGAACCCCCAGGACTGCATTGGGAAGTCTTTCTGCAGTGCTGCGTACCCAGTCCAGGTCCTCACGCTTACAGAGCAACATCCCCAGCCCTAGAGAATCTCTAAGGTGGTAACTAACTTCAAGCAGGGTCAGCGGGGTGGGCCATAGTCCAACAGGACAGGTACCCTTGCAAGAAGAGGGCATTTGGACAGAGACTCAGACAGAGGAAAGAAGATGGCCATCCACAAGCCACGGAGAGGCAGGAAAGAGAATGCAACCCTACCAACACCTTGATCTTGGCTTTCCAGCTACCAAAACCACGAGAAAATTAATTTCTGTTGCTTGAGACTCAGAATCTGCGGTTCTTAATGACGGCAGCCCAAGCTGTTCATTCTTAGTGGAAAGTTCAGAAGCTAATGCATGAGTTGGGGTGTGCGTGTATGTGTGTGTGTACATGTGTGTGTACGTGTGTGCGTGTACATGTGTGTGTGTGTGTGTGTGGTCTGTCTGAACAGCTAATTTACATTCCTCTCTCAAGTCACACTTTTGTTTCATCTTCTTACCGCATCCACATGACCCAGGAATCAAATGAAAAAGTCCTCTTGCTTCTAGAACAATAGTTACAAGTAATGCCTGGCAGGGAAACACAAAGAATACTTCTTTCCACAAGATAAATGAATAGAGGATTTACCTTCCCACCAAAACAAAAACTAAGAAGAAGGAGGGTCACAAAGACAAAAAAAAAAAAATGGATTACGTTAGAAAGCAGAGTCAACTTATGAGCAGTGAGAAGCTCCACTCTGACCTCCCGTGAACATCATTCACCAGCACAGGAGGACCACAGGCTCGTGCCCCTGGGTTTATGGAACATCCCTGCCTTGTAGTGCTACTCTAACAACAGCCCAGCTTTCCTAAGTGTACACCCAGCTACACATGGTACAGAATTAATCCAGCTGCACCTGTAGCAGAATCCCAGAAATACTTTATAATAATTTGTCAAGATTAACCTTTTGATAAAACATAAATTCATCTAAATTTAAAGCACTTCCAAGAGGTGCAAGGTCCATTTTTATTATACAAATGCTGTATCAGCAAGTTGAGAGAGGCAAAAAACCCTGTTGCTGAGCAAAGCGACTGCGCTGTTGAACTTCATCTTCAGTGCCATGAAACAGAAGCTTAGCACTCAGCACGGGTGGCGTGATTCACAGCCAGCTGCACCTTCCTCCAAGAGACCTCGAAATGTCAAGCCCGGTAATTAACGAGGGACCCTTAGGGCTCTGCATGCTTGGTTTTAAAATGACAAACGAGGCGCCTGTTTGCAGCATATGTTTTTAATACTCAGTGGCCGGAATCAGAGGCTATCAGACATTCCAGAATGGCACAGAGGAATCCAAACTGCCTGTGGGGTACAAGCTTCAGCTTGGGGCACAGCTAAGGCTCACTGAGTGACTTTCCAGCACCGGACAGGCACCCACACCTGAAGGAGGGGCACAAGCAACACCTTCTTCAGACACTCACATGTACTTAACTTCGCCTATGTCTTTTTAATGAAGTTAGTCCAGCCAGATATCAATCAGAATTCAGCCAGGACTCCTGCTCGGAATTTCTATTTGGGGAACAGAAACCAGATGACAACAGCAATATGGTGCAAAGACTGATCTTCAAGAAACCAGGGTCTTCCCAAAGGCAACACGGAGTCCAGGAAAACTCACATCTCGTGGAGTTTGAGTGATTTTACTTCATGTCATGGTAACCACAAAAACCTTAGCATGTAGGAACACATATGACATTTACAGAGTATTCAACACGTGTAAGACATGGCTTAAAAATACAGATACTTAGCCAAGTCATCACAATGTAGAAGAACTAAGACTTGCAAAAAAAATTTGTTTGGCTACTCTGAAACAGTCCTTAAAATTGATTCCACTTTCCCTGGAGGATCACCCAAGGCATAAAGTCAAATTAACAGATTCTGCAAGGCGTGATGGGAGCCATCCTAAGCCACACCCACTGCGAGTGCCCCAGTGAGCCTTGTCCTCCGTTTTCCTGCAATTTCCCAGCAAGGAAGCAAGGGAGGGACACCTCGTCTGCAGAACAGGCCAAGGCTCCCTCCCCAGCCCTCAGGAAGTCGCTCAGCTTTGGCAGCAAGAAGCCCTGTTCTAGAAAGGACCACCTCTGAGAGCAACAAACAGCGGTAACTTCAACTGCAATGCCTGTTCAGCCTGTTCAGCTCACAACCAAGAAGTAAGCTGGCCATCGCTTCATTTCCAAGAAAGAGATGGGAAGCGCTTCATGGGACAGTTGTCCACCACATCTCCAGGCTTCCTGTCTGAGCTTTTAAGAGCAAGCAAATATAGCTTGACAGCTAGGGAAAGACTGAAGTGCAGGACTGTGCACCCAGATATTTTCAAGAACGGACTGTTAATTTATTGAATAAGCCAAGTATCTCTAAGCTTAAAACAAATTGGTGTTCATTATTCTCCTTTAGTATAAAACATAATCTCAAATCTATTATTAAAATCAGAGTGCAAAAATAAAAACTTTCTAGAAAAAAATTCATTAGAGTGGTTGGAGCAGTGCCTCAGCAGTTGGGAGTGCTGGCCTGGCATGCGCAAGGACCCAGATTCAAACCCCAGCACCATGTGCACAACTAAGTGTCAGAGAAACAAAGATCAGGTGAAAAATAAATAAAATTGATTCTTTCTCTCTCTCCCTCTCTCCCTCTGTATATGAAAAGAAAAGAAAAAGAAACTCATTAGACGTGAAGGAACCATGGTACCCCAGGATTTCCAGTTAACCCATTATTGAACATGCATCATATAATAAATATTTCCTAGGTCCACAGTATTAGCTAGACTCACCTCTTTTCTTCTTTAATGATGGGAAAACTACTCTACTCCCCAGTCATCATCACAGCAAAGCTGAAAGAGGTTTAAAACACACAATTACCAGACAAAAAGTGGTTCACACCACTTTATAAACAAAATACGGGAAAAGCCATATTTATATGCAGGTAAGGAACGGCAAACCTTTCTATTGGCAAGGCACCAGCTTTCCCCCTTTTTTCACTTCTTCATTCCTCAAATACACCACCTTATTTTTCTTTAGCTGGATATGATGTCTACAGCTCTATAACTTCTTTACTCACAGGTACCTGCACATGAATATTTTCAAGAGGCAGAAAATATGCAGCCATCCGATCCACCCACCCTTTCCAAGAGAACACTTTCCCTTCCTGCAAGAGAGCACTTGCTCTACAAGTTCTTCAGAGATGGTTCCCTTTTCAGGATGTACAGTGCAAAGCTACTTGAGAGGCTAGTGCACGAGGATCCCAAGTGTCGGGACACCTGGGCAATTAGCGACGCCCTGGCTCAAAATAAAAAACAAAAAGGGCTGAGGGTGTAGCTCAGTGTCAGAGCACTTGCCTAAGATAGGTCAGCCAAAACCACGATTTGAACAAGCAGTGACTCAAAGAAAAGGTGCAATTTCAAAGCAATCTAGACTCGCCATCATGCCGCCATTTACATGCCAGAACATTCTAAGGCAACACTTCAGAGAGTTTCTCCATTTCAATGACTATCTATGTCTTTTCGCTTTTTCTTCTTCTTCTTTTATTTAAGACAAAGGGACACAGAGAGAAAAAGAGAAAACCAATTTTATTTAGTTTTCATGTGGCTTTCATTGCTCCAAGACTCTATTGTGTATGTGGTGCTGGGGTTTGAGCTTGCATACTCACGCATGTCAGGCAAGCGCCGCAACTGCTAAGCCGCTGTGTTGCCCAAGCTGGTCTTAAATCCTAGGCTCAAGTGATCCTCCGGTTTTCAGGCTCAGAAGTGCTGGGACTATACAGACACTGGCCAACACCCAGCTACAGGGAGTCCACTTCAACTAAACACTTCTCCATTTTATGCAGCATAAAAAAAAATACAAGGGCCAGTTTTCTGTATTTGGGGTGGGTTTTAACTTACATAAATCCTTTAAAAATTATATTTATTCATCATATTGGAAATTTTAATGTTTTACAAAAGGTGTTCTGGTGTTACTGTAACATTTCAGAGCTGTTTCTAACCACACAGCTGTCGGTTCTGTGGGGTTATCCAGCTGTGTGTGCACCAAGATTTGCCATTAATTAGACACAAAGTTTTTAAAAAAACAAAATTAACAGAAGAAGCACCTTCGTCCACACCAGGCTATATAATCCTAATTTCTCCCTAAATATGTCAGGGATGTGCTCAATTTTGTTGAAATTATTAATCCTTCCCTTGATAAGTATCTTCCTACAAACAAAGGAAAATGAGAATATTACTTAATTATTAGTGCAAGCTGACTATCATCCCTCAGGAAGAGACCTCTGCTCACCAGCGCTTTATCATGAAGATCATCTTACTTAGAATCGAGTAAGGAAAGGCACTCCAATTACATAAAAACTATCAGGAAGTGCCTGGATATCCCATACTCCAAACATGTTCACACCACCTAAAGAAAGGAAAACGTTGGGACTGGAGCGGTGGCTCAGCAGTTAAGGTGCTTGCCTGGCATGCGCAAGTATGCAATGTTCGAACCCCAGCACCACATACACAACGAAGTCTCAGAGCAGTGAAAGCCCATGTGAAAAACTAAATAAAAATTGATTCCTTCAAAAAGAAAAAGAGAGAGAGAGAGAGGAAAACGTATTTGACCAAACTAGGGGAGCTTCGGAGGAATCAGTAATTTTCACTATCTCCAATGATTTCATATTATTTGTTTCACCCTTACCCAAAGCAAGGCAAACAAAAAAAATTTTTTTCCTATCTTAAATCTTATATCGCCAAAATATATTAAATCAGAAGAGAGCAGAGGGCCGGATAAGCCTCATGCAGAAAGTGTGGTCTGAATAAACCTATAGTCATTTCCCTGTGATCACCTCTCCGCTCTCGATGCTTGACTTTGGCTTTATATTGGCTATGCTCAATGGAATCACAACAGCGGAGTCTCCGAATTCGATTCAACTGGGCTTTCATCTCCTCTGTCCTTAGCATCCTGAACTGGGCCACCTGAAATAGCCCTATTGGGACTGATTCAAAGTACCAATTATCTCGTGTCCATCAAATATCCTCAGCACGTTCGGGCCACAACAGTAAGTTGTCTTTGGGGGAAAAATATGATGAAACGTCTTCTAGCATACAGGAGGGGGAATCTGCCCAGTTTTTTCCATAGTTTTATGTGCAAAATAAAATACTAAACAGGAACTAATTACAGCTGATCATGAGTACTCAGTGTTTCAGAGTAAGGCCTTTGCAAATGTTCTCTCTATACCTCAAGACAGGTACCATTTCCATTTTGCAGAAAAGGAAGCTGAGGCTTAAGAGAGGATAAGAACTTTGCTCCAAGAAAAGCACAGGAGAAATCTGAATATCAGAGCAACGGAAGCTTTGCTATGGCCCCTGAAGTTAGAGGGCATCATGGTTTTTACACTGTTTCTACACAATGATTTTTTAATTGGTAATTGTTTAGTTGCAACAATCATTAGGATAGGACAACTCATGTATCACACTCAATAGCCTACAAAATCCGAGTTTTACATCTAGCTAGCAAAAATAATTACTTAAAATAGGAAACTCCAGATGGTACAAATGTGGGCTGTCCACAAGGAAGCCACTAAACACGCGTGTCTTTTGAACGTCTGAAATGAGACAGGCCAACTGGAGATGTACCCGAAGTACAAAAGATACTGATGAAGTATGTGTGCCAATATCTTTATCCTGATGACATGTCCAAATCACGCTTTCAGTACATGGAGTTAAATAAAATATATCACTAAAAATTATTTTACCTGTTTCCTTTTCTTTTTTAATGTGGCTTTTAGAAAACTTAAAATCAGCCAAGTTCCATGGTACACATCTATGATCCCAGCAACATGGGAGGCTGAGGCAGGAGAATCTCAAGTTCAAAGCCAGCCTCAGCAACTTAGAGAGGCCCTGAGCATCTTAGCAAGACCCTGTCTCAAAATAAAAAAATAAAAAGGGCTGGGAATGTGGCTCCGTGATTAAGTACCCCTGGGTTCAATCCCTAGTACTAATAAATAAATAATAAATGAAAAGAAAACTTAAAACCATGTACATGGCTCACATTTGAGACTCACATTGCATTTCTCTTGGGAAGCATTGAATAAACTAACACAAGGGAGGTGATTAGGGACTGGAGATGTAGGTCAGTGACTGATTGCTTGTCTAACATGTGCAAAGCCTCAGTTTCCACCTCCAGCACCAGAAAAAAAAATAGGGAGTCATTATTACATTGAAATGAGAGCCCAGGACACAAAAATCACTAGGTAAGCCCTTGCTGACATCAAAATGCTGATTTTAATCATCATTCAATCATGAATTTATTCACTAAACAAATAATTACTTATTGAGCAACTGCTATGTTTTTGGGCAAAATAACACACGGTTTGGTACATGGACCTTCTCAAGGGAATTTCCTAAGAAATCTTTCAGACACTCTCATGATCACACCACTTAGTTCTTCAGTAATTAATAAGGCTGGAGCTCTTAGTAATTAAAAGTAAGTGGCACTGGAACATACTCAAAGGACGGCAGAGAGATAGGCTGGCACTACCAGCAACCCCAGAGTTTCACTAACTGGACGTGGAGGTGGGGAGACCTACAGCTAAACTAATGTCAAATCCAACCTTAATCAGATACAAGTTCAAGTCAGGCGGGGGGAGCAGCAAGGTCTCCTTCAACTCAAATCCTTACTCCACCCACCTGCATAGCCAAAGAGGACACTAACTGTGGTTTCTCATTAGACACACTCTGGTACCAGCCAAACTTCATCACTAAAAACAAGGAAAGTGGCTAAATCCTGCAGAATCTAGTAGTGATTCAGTACTTCTGTGTGGAATTGGGCAAAACAATACAAATACTAACAAAAAATAAATCTCACAGTAGATCTTTAAATATTCCCAGCCACACTGTATAGAAAAAGCCAAAGTTTAAGCCTCAGCACATCAACCACAATGGTGCATGCAGTGCCGTGTCCCTGGCTCTTGTCCTCAGCTTTAACAATACCGGTAAAACACTCCAGCAATTTATTTCAACTCCAACGTGGCTTTACAAAGTAACTGAGCTTCCTATATGCGTGGTCTGGAAGAGACCCTGCGAAGCCACAGGAGAAAATAAAATCTTGTAAGAATTCCACACTTGTATGAAGAATAATGTTCACCGCCGGACCAGGCTACCGAGTCGAAATCCCAGATACTTTCCTGCGGCTTCCTCATACATAAAAACAAACTCTTTCCATTTCCCGAGGAAAAAGATCCCCCAGTTCCTACTCAGCTGAAGTCGCTGTAAATACACGGAGGGTTCTGCTTGAGGAAGAACCGAGCTCACAGTTTCAAAATTACATTTCATGGAAGATTTGAGCAGAAGACGTTTCCGCTTGGATCCAGAAATCCCAGAACGCTGTCATTTAGAAACCATGAGTGCAAAAGAGAGCACCGCACCGAGGTAGCATCTAATTAAGACATCAAACCGCTGCTCTGATGGACCAGCTCGTCGTCTTCTGCTAGATGAGGTTTTCTTGGTGGTTTTATTAATAATCCAGCATGGCAAAGGAATTGCATTAAAACACAGTGTAAATCCAAGCTGCCAGATGCAATAAGCTCACAAGGCACCAAGCCTCAGGGGTATTAGTTTCTTCTTTTGCAAATAAATGCCAATATCTTGGAGCCTCACTCCCTTCTGATAAAATTGCAAATATGAATCTTCAGGCTCTGAGTTCCTGAACTGGTGCAGAAGCAAGCTTCAGCGCTGAGGTGTTGGAGGGCCCGTGGTATGCGGAAGCCGAAGCCCAGCACAGGGCAAGGTGCCCAGCAAGTTCCAGCTTGCATCCCTTCCACAGGGCTGCTGTGACAAACGATCCTGACTCTGTGGCGTAACATAGCACAAGTGTATCTGCTCATGGTCTGCAGGGCCATGCTCAGGGAAGCAGGTGTCCCTGGCCACTTATGACTTGAGATGACTGCTGGTCCTCCTGGCTTTCATTGGCTTGTGGCCACATTGCTCCAATCTCTGCCTCTGACCTCACATCTGCTCCACGGGGGAAATATTCCTGCCACTCTCTTCTTTGTCATTTTTTTCTGTACCAGGGATTGAACCCAGGGATGCTTAACCACTGAACCATATCCCCAGCCCTTTTTGTTTTTTATTTTGAGACAGAGTCTCACTAAGTTGCTTAGGGCTTCACTAAGTTGCAGAGGCTGGCTTTGAACTCACAATCCTCCTGATCCTCCTGCCTCAACCTCCCAAGCCGTTGGTATTATAGGCACGTGCCACTGTACCCAGCCCCTCCACTCTCTTTTAAGGACATTTGGGATTGGATTTAGGGTCCACCCAGAAAACCCAGGAGAAGGTCACATGTGCAGAGACTATTTTCCTTCTCTGCTAACAGGCAGGTTCCAGACCTATGACCTGATCTTACTGGGGTCTGGCCCACAGGCAACCTGCTGCCCCACCATAGAATTTAAAAACCTGAAAGTCAAGGAAGGCAGCACAAAGTCGGTGCTAAAAGGCATGCTGTCAAGACCCCTCTGCTTGAGGGCCAAATGGTTTCCCTCTTCTGTGGAGGCTGGACCTAAACCCAGGCTCGGGAGCAAAGTAGACTAACTCATGTTTTAGATCCATAGAACAAAAACGCAAAATGTTAATATTTACGAGATACAGTTGCAAGATGCTTCATAAGATATTTGAACAAGCTATGCTGCTTACCTGTACAAAAATGCAAATGTTTAATCCCATTGTCAGATACTTTGAAGATTAACAAGGGATGAGAGGAAGGGAGGAGAAGGGGAAATGTTGGAACTGAGATAAAGCAAGGTACATTCCAAGCAGTTATAAATATCACTGTTTATACTACAGCAATATATATAAAAAATGTTCTTCGTAAGTATAAAAATTATGTCACTGTATTTGGGTTTTTTAGGAACAATATAGGACCCAGAAGAAAGGCAAGGGATCAGGGCACGGGAAGAGGAAGGTAGAGGGGTGGGGGGGATATTGAACAGATTGTATTGCTAATTTGTGTGCACCTAGGAATATGTGACAACTAATCCCAACATTATGCAAAACTATAATGCACCAATTAATAAAACAAGAAGAACCCTCTGCCTGAGCTCAAGGAACGCGGTCCTCTTATTCTGCCGGGCTGGTGGCCCTGCTACAGTTACCATCCTGGCTGCTTTTCCTGGTCTCCGCATTCACCGCAGTCTTTATTTTCCTGTGACTCCTTCACACTTCCATTCCATCCCATCAGAATTTTGTACAGGTTGCTGTGGCTACTGCTGGTCTGTTCTGGCTGGGACCTGTCCTTCCTCAGCCGACCTGGGCAACAACCTTATTGGACCCCAGAGATACAGAGCTCACAGGGCCCAGAATTCCTCACCTTCTTCTTCCCCCTTTAAATTCAAACGAAAGGGCTGGGGATGTGGCTCAGTGGCAGAGCACCTGCCTAGCACAAAGAGGCCCTGAGTTCAATGACCAGGCACCACAAACACACAAAAAAAGTGAAACATTACTTTGTAGTGGATTATCCATTAAATCGCAGTTTCTGATTCTCCGTGAAAGAAATCTTCAGTCATTATTTCCCAAGTATATGTTTGTTCAAAGGTAGGTTCTGTGAAGTTTTATTAATGAGTACTATGTGAGGTTAAAACAAAAACAAACAGACAAATCCTAGTGGACAGTACGATTCTACATTCAAGAAGGTAAAAAAAAAATGATAAGTTAAGCTTTAACTGCCAGGTATGTCAGGGCCAGGTTTAGAGGGACTGGTCATTTCCAAAAACACACATACTTTCATGGCTCTCCAAACTTACAATTTTTTTTTTTTAAAGAGAGGGACAATGAGACAGAGAGACAGAAAGAGACAATAAATTTTTATTTAGTTTTTCATGTTGCTTTCGTTGCTCCAACACTTGGTTGTGTATGTGGTGCTGGGGTGTGAACTTTCATCCTCACCCAATGCCAGGCAAGCAACAGAACCTCTGAGCCACCGCTCCAGCCCCCTGTCCGAACTTATTAACACACAGAAGCCACTTCTCCCCCTAAGTGACATGGTGGCTGGAGCCAGGCCTGCTTTTGCTCAACTTTGTATCCGCCCAATCTAGTCCAGTCCTAACTCATAATAAATACTTAGTGATACAAGAAGGACTGGACGGATGGGGAGGGAAAGATGGAAGGAAGGAAGGAAGACAGCCGGACAGACCCATCTGCTCTGATCTAAACAAGCAAAGAGGACAGAGAGGCGCTGGGGCTGCAGACAGTAGCTGCCAAGCTTCCTGTGTGCAGTCTCACTGAGCGAAGGCTGAGATCAGGTGGTGGGTCGCAGAGAGCACCTGGCAGATCCTCTACGGCATCTCTGTGCAGGGACAGCAAGGCACGGAGTCTGCAGGAGACACCTGGGTTCACCTCCCTGCTCCACTGTCCTCGCTTCCACTTCCTCATGTGTGAAATGAGGATAATAATGCTGCGTTACGGAGCTGTGACAGGATTAGAGATCATTTCCCCCAAGATATGCACGTGGGGAGCACTGAGGAGCTCCTTTTACCAGATCCCTCCATCTCCCAAGGGCTGTGCAAAGTGCTTTCCATAAGCATGTCACTTAGAAACGCCACTTCACTGACGTATTGTGCCCTACGACAGTTTCTTACTCCTCCCTCCCTTCTTTTATATCCTCCTGTATCTACTAGCTAAAATGCAGTTGTTGTAAATGAGGTTCACAATAAAATATTTCCCATTCTGGGTTCAAGCAATTCAAAACAAAGCACTTAACTGTCCTTCGCCCACTCCAGGTCTGCGAGCAGGGCCACCCTGTGTCACCCAGCTGTTAGGATCCCTCATGCAGACTAATTGTACACTTGGCTTAATAAACAGCCACCACTTCTGCTGTTCATCCATCACCCACTTTGAAAGATTCAGAACACAAGACACGGTTGACATAAAAATGGGACTCAGCCCTGGTCAATACAGTTTACATAACTGAGAAGGTCTGCTCCGTATTTCACCCTGGTTCAACTTTCAATGTCATCCATGCCTCAAAATCAAAGCCACAAGTCCCTAGAGAAGGGCAACGGCAGCTAAACAGCTGTGACTCTGGAAGGGTGCTGGATGACTTTTTTGGGTTCCTAGCAGCACGCTAGGACCCGAGATCACTGCGCAAGAACAGCAGACAGAGCCCAAGACCACTGGGGTTGGCTGGGATCCACCAATACTGACCGAGGACTGGGATCTAGGAAGAGAAGCCCAGGGCAAGAGCAGAAGAGCAAAAGCAGAGTTGCTTTCGATGAAAAAGCAGAACGCATCACCGGATGATCCACGCTGAGAGATTTGCACAACTAGCTTAGGATCAACAAGAAAATGACCTGAACTGATGCAGAGACCAGTCAGAAAGGATGGACCCCATCCAGTGGGGACCAGATGCGCAGGCTCCGAGCCCCTCTGCTGTGCACCTGCATTGACACCTACGTTCCACAGGAGATCTGAGCCCTGGTTCCAGAGCCCAGGGAACTCAGAAGATGCAGCGTAGAGCCAGGTCTTGGCGCTAGGATCCGGGTAACAAGATACTTCTTACCCTTGTTTGTTTGCTAGTTTTGCAAATGTACTCCTACTGCTGTTTGGCCAGAAGCCCATGCAATATATGTAGGTCCAGCAGTTTAATCATGATAGAAACTGGGCATCTTTAATCTGGTTGTGGAGTTGGGCAGCAATTGACAGAAATTTTTGCAGAAAAACATTCCATGAACTTTTGCCCAAATCCCCACACTGAGACAAATGCTAAAAATTTATTATGATAGAACCAAGGTTTGTTTATCCTAAAAACAGAATGACAGCAAGTGAATCTGGTTTATCCTTTGAACTGTACTAGTCTGCAAAAAAATAAAAATCAAAAGAAGCTGAACACGCATGCTTGTAACTTTCATTTATGCTGCCATCTCCCTTATTCCAATTGTTGTGGACAAATAGAGTAGTGAGTACTTCAGCCCAGAAGTCACATGAGTCACTGGCCACCCCAGTGGGTGCTCATTCCATGCTGGTCTGCCTTCAGGAATCAGCACCCTGGCGGGGCCAGGCATAGGATGCTTTTCCAGAGCAGGAAGCAGGTAGGAAGGGACAGCTCCGAGAAGTCAGTCTGTGGTGAGCAAGAAAAGGAGTGGGTCACATCCTACATAGCCTGAGAGCAAAGGGCCACCCACTTTGGGGTGTTTTGAGTTCTTAGACTTCTTTCTCCCACCTCTTATTTGCATCCCAAGAAGAGAGTGTGAAATCTAGAAATCTAGAGGGGGGGACCATGAACCTCGGTGACCTGAGCAAGGCGTTTGCATAGGCCATGGGACTTGTGTGGCATACTGAGGGACCTTCAAGTTCTCTTCTGCCTGCAGGGCCTGTATTAGAAAACTAGGGCTCAAGAAGTCTTCTAGTCCAAGACACCACACTACTGTAGGACTGACCAAGTTCAAGCAGCAACCCAGACCCAAGGAAAAGGAGACAAAGTATGATGCATATCTGGGCCCAATACTGCTCCAGGCTTTTAGACAAGTATTGCCAGGAACACAGGAGGCCGAGGCAGGAAGATCGCAAGTTAGAGACCAGCCTCAGCAACTTAGTAAGGCCCTAAGCAACTTAGATCTCAAAATAAAAAATAAAAAAGGATAGGGATGTTGTTTCGTGGTTAAGCACCCCTGGGTTCAAACCCTTGAATCAAAATAAGCAAAAGAAGAAAAGAAAAGAGGTCCTATTCCTCCCACTGGACTGGTAAGACCTAGAAGACCAGTAGGAGTCAATCCTGGAAGTGGGGAGGCAGGCACGAACCAGGAGGCTCAGACCTGCCTCTGAACGTACAGGCAGTCTTCTCTGTGGGTCCCACATCCTGGATTCAACTGCGTACAGAACAAAAATGCACATCTGAACCGAGTGTGTGGGCTTGTTTCCTCATCACGCCTCCCTCAGCTGGAAATTGGAGCAGCTACTTTCTTGGTGCAAGGTAGGGAGGACACAAGCACAGGGGGAGACGCAGGGAGGTCATGCGCAAATACCACGCCACGTTGCAGAAGGCACGTGGCATCTCGGATTTGGGCATCCACGGGGACTGGAACGAATATCCCATGGGTGCTGAGGGACCACTGTCTGGTGTGGGAGAGGAAGAGAGCAAGGAGGAAGAGAGGGGGAAGGAGGGCGAGGCTTGGGGGCAAAACAGGCCGAGCCAAGGGCGGCTTCAGTTCAGTTTCTGCTGCAATCGCTAGCCTGCCCACGGCTCTTCCTTGGAATCTGACCTGAAGACCCAAACAAAAGGACAGACCAGAAATCGCTTCGGATAATGACACCATCAGCCAAGGATGTTTGCTCTCTCAGGAATCCACCATCTCCCGCAGAGTAGACCTCCTCTCCGTGAGTGAGCCCGATTAGACGGCCGGATCGCAAAATACATTCGCAGTATTTGCAGAACAAAAGTAAACAGGATCAGCATGGAACGGGACACACGATCAGGTCTGGGAGACAATCTCAGGGGGACCTTTTCTCCTTTCCTGGCTGACACTAATCTCTAGTGCAGTCAACAGATTCACTCTGCATACGTCTGTGACTGGATGTATTTCTTGGAACCCCATTTTTATCACCTGTGAAATAAGATTGTTACTAACACCTACTACATGGGATCCAGTAAGAACCAATTAAGATCGTATGATATTGTTGCACAAATTAAGGTTTACGGAATGATCATGACTTCTCTGAGAATACCAATCTAAAAATTTTAGACATATAGTTCACACCCTTTCAGACTATCACTTAAGAAATTGAGCCGGGCACAGTGGTGTACTCCTGTAATCTCAGGGGCTCGGGAGGCTGGGGCAGGAGGATCACAAGTTTAAAGCCAACCTCAGCAATTTAGCAAGGCCCTGTCTGCAAAATAAAAAATAAAAGAAAATTTAAAAATAAATAAAAAATTTAAAGGGCTGGGGATGTGGCTCAGAAGTTAAACTCCCCTGGGTTCAACCTCAGTACAAAAAAAAAGGAAGGAAGAAGAGGAGAAGCAAGAAAAGACGCAGCTGTTTTCTCCATTTCTAAAACAAAATTGTCTACAATGAGAGCACTAGGGTTGTTTGCATTTAAAATATTCACTGTATAATTCAAAATATCAGTATCAAAAACACAGTTTCAAAAGTCTAGACCTCATAGTCTATCCAGTACATACTCTAAAATTTTTGAACACAAGAGTGTCCCAGAAATCCATTCAAGCATCATTTTCTCCCCATGGTCATCCGAAGCTAAGCCTAAATTACCACAATTATTTATTAATATACCCTAAAAATAACTTTTTTTGCATCATGTTGTCAGAAACTTTCATGCATACATCTCTTGAGACATCACCCCTCTGATCATAAATGTGCGGCCCCACATGTTCTAGATTTTCCAGCAGAAGAAAACGACAGCATCAGTATTCTCCACCCACAGTACAGGTACCAATCCTTACACAAGCTCCACCCCCCGCCCCAGAGCTGGGGATGGAACCCAGGGAGGGCCTCACACAAGCTAGGCAAGGGCTCTACCACTGAGCCACACCCCTGGCCCTAAAAATGTATTTTCTGAATTATAAAAAAGTAAAGATAGGACTATAAAGATACATTCTTTCTTTAAAAATTCAATCTCAATTTTCCCCAGTTACTGCCAAATTGCCCAACACTTAACCCAGTCTCCGCATCTTTCTGGATCTAAAGCCAAGGATTCGGTGGCTGTTAGCTTACACTTGAGGATTGTGAAACACTCTTGCTGGAATGCCAGGAAAGCTGCCACAGCCTCATAGCAAAGGAATGCGGAGCTTAGCAACTGCCCACTGTCACCAGGGCTGGGCCTGTTCTGCTGTTAGTTTATACAGGTTGATTTTCAGAAACCCTTAATGGGATAAGCAGAGAATACTTTAACAGCCCTAAGTTCCAAAAAAAGTGGATTACTTCTGTTTGCGTTTCTGGCTGACTTTTGTACGCTCAGTGTGAGGCTGTCTGGTAAATTTAAGTCAATCATAATCTCTCCCCTGACACAGGGAGCTGTCCCCCTCCAACTCTGTTCTGACACTCGGCCCCTTCCTGGCCAAGGAGGCAGCTGGTCCATCTGGTCCTGTCTAAGGACCCCTGGTCAGTGACTGATTTTTGTTTTGAGGTACTGTAGTCACCCTGGGAAGTCATACTGGAGCTTCTCTGGAAGGTGTCCTCACTCGTAAAAATATGTAAAAAGCCAAGATGCGGAGAAACTGAGGCCCTCTCTGCTGGAGAAACCTCGGGCCTGTAACATGGTATTGCCATCTAGGACAGGCAGTTCCTTAAAAGTGTTAGGGCTAGGGCTGGAGTGGTGGCTCAGTAGTAGAAGCACTTGCCTGGCTCGCGGAAGGACCCATGTTCAAACCCAGCACCACGTGCACAGCAAAGTATCAGAGAAACAAAGGCCAGACGGAAAAAAAAAAAAAAAAGATTCTCTCTCCCTCGCTTTAAAACAAAAAAGGGTTAGGTTTAGGGCATGAAAAGATAAGAAAATGGTGATAGATGCCTCGCTTTATTCACTTACCCCCATCCACGAATTATATGTTTGAAAATACAGACCTCAAAGACCACCCCTCCATCTCAGGCTACGAACTGAGACCCCCAGCATCCTCACTGATCGGAGCCCGCTCAGTGCTGCTGACCCAGACGCACCCCAAATGTTGGAGGGAGGATATAATTTTGAACACACACATGTGTGTGTTCTTCCAACCTCACAACAAAGTGTCAGAGCAACGAAAGCCACATGAAGAACTAAATAAAATTGATTCTCTCTCTCTCTTTAAAAAAATAGAGGGCACCTAGGAGTCAGCTGTTCTGATAAACCCAGCTTCAGTGCAAGCCGGAACTGGCGCTTGTCCCTCAGCCAACTACTCGCCCGCTCCCCTTCAGGTGGCTCAAGCCCCAATATAATCCGGAGCCCCGCATGATGCTGCACCCCCGCCATGCCTTTGTACATTACCTTTTGGTTTCTGTTTTATTTTGGACCCTGGGGATTGAACCCAGGGTGCTCTACCTGGGCCACATCCCCAGTCCTTTCTATTTTTTTTTTTTTTAAAGAGAGAGGGACAGTGAGAGAGACAGAGAAAGAGAGAAACAACTTTATTTAGTTTTTCACATGGCCTTAGTTGCTCCAACACTCAGTTGTGTACGTGGTGCTGGGGTTTGAACCCAGGTCCTCGTGCTCGCCAGCAAGTGCGAAACCACTGAGCCACCGCTCCAGCCCCCTATTTCTTATTTTGAGATAGTATCTCACTAACTTGATGAGACTGGCTTCAAACCAGTGTCCTCCTGCCTCAGCCTCCCGAGTCACTGGAATGACAGAGGTGGACCACACTGAATTACACATCCCATTTCCCAAACCTAGACTGTTCTTCCTGCATCTCAGCTGGGCACGGGGGTGCACACCTGTAATCACAGCAACTCAGGAGAGTGAGGTTGGAAGATCACAAGTTCAAGGCCAGCCTGGCAACTTAGCAAGACCCTGTCTCAAAATGAAAAGTAAAAAAAAAATAAATAAAAGGGCTGGGGATGTCACCTCTCTCAGGGGTAGAGCACTTGCCTACCATGTGTGAGGCCCTGAGTTCAAAACCTAGTACTGCAGAAAAGAAAAAGAGAAAGCTCTGCACCTTTTAAATTCCAACTCTAGGAAACCTTCCCTGGCCCCAACAGGCACAACTCCCTCCCTGCTCCAAAGCTGTATCACTGCACTGGGAATGGCTGCATCGCCCTAACGTCCCCTCCTGTGAAGGACAAATGGCTTGAAGCTAAAAGAAAGCTCTTTCTCATATTTGGGGGACGCTGGACAACTCACAGCCGTCCTATGAAACTCATCATCCACATCCTCGCCCCTTCTCCCTTAGGCTCTGTGAGGCTTCACTGAGAGGAGACATTGGAAAGTACTTTAGCAATTATAAAGAGCTGATAAATAGAACAGACTTCTCAAGACTCCAACGACCGACAATCAAGGACAGAGGTGGGCTCTCCGGGCCTTCTCCAGAGCCTGGCTGCCATCCACCCCACTCTTCCCTGGGCTTGCTCCCCTAGTTCTCTACCGCCCCTCCTTGCCCTCCCCACTTCTGAATGCTCCCAAAGCCAGGGCCCAGACGCACAGGACCTGACGCCTCTGTTCTTTCCCTAGTATCTCACTCAGGCTCCTGGCTTTAAATACCATTTCATTGTTTCCAACTCACAAATCCGTACCTCTAGTTCACCTTCCTGAAAACCCAATCACCGTATCAAATTGCTAAAATGCTTAAAAATTATCTCAATCCTAGTGTGTCCCAACTGAGCTCCTGGCCTCCCCTTCACCTTGTTAAAGGCTTCAGTCTGAGATTTGGAGAACATCTCAGAATCACATAGGACTTCTACCACGGCCCATCCAGCCCACCAGAAAAACCTCCAGCCTTAACTGCAAAATGCATTTTGAATTCACCTCCTCGTCACCCCCCTGATGCTTTCACCGGTCCAGCTGCCACCACCACTCACTGGGGATCCTGCAAGGGCTTTCTAAGGATCTCCCTGTCTCCACCCTGCTCACCTCTGCTCCAGGAGACCAGCCAGAGTGGCCCAATCACAATGTCACCTATAACAATCCATTCGTTGTTCAAAACCCTTCAGTGGCATCTCATCTCCCTTGGTGTGACCTCCAAAGGCGCCTAGCTTCACAGATCCTTGCTGTCTGCTGACCACATTCTATTTCCTCCCTGACCTCGCCTCCTGCCACTCCCCTCACCTGTCCCCTGCACTCCAGCCTGAGCGTCCTCCTGGCTTCCCTTCATTAAGTCCTGATTGTCATTCCCTCTGCCTGCGCTCTTCCTCCTGATGTCATGGAGGGCATCCCTTTGCTTCCACCCTTCAGTCCTCACTCCCCATGAGTTCATACCTGGCCATCCCATTGCAAACTGCCACCTCTCCCTCCTACTCCCAGCCGCCTTTTTCCTGCCTCATTTTTCTCTGTGTACCTCCCCCCTTTGAACATGTAGTTTATCATCTCTAGGGGAAGCTCGAAGAATGCAGGGATATTGTTTTTAATTTTGTTCATTTATGTGTCTCAATGCTTAGGGCAATGCTTGGCACACAGAAAGCAGTCCATAGATAGCACCTAAAAGAATTGATAAGGGGCTGGAGAGGTGGCTTGGCGGTTATGGCACTTGCCTGGAATATACAAGGACATGGTTCAAGCCTCAGCACCACGTACACAACAAAGTGTCAGAACAATGAAATCCACATAAAAAACTAAATAAAAATTGTTTCTCTTCTCTCTCTCTCTCTCTCACTGTCCCTATCTCTTAACAAAAAGAAAGAAAGAATGAAGTTTGGCATGGTGCTACATAGCCATCATCCCTGTGACTTGGGAGGCTGAAGCAAGAGGATTGCAAGTTCAAGACCAGGCGGTGGGGGGGGGGGGGGACAGGGCGGAGGGGGGGAATCAAAGAGGAAAGGATGAATGAAGAAAGTAGGCTTTCTAGATCCATGATAAATATACTTCCAAACACCTGTGTCTTCAATAATAATGGGCAGAAGCACCATCACAGTTATTAAAGAGGCTGGCATTTTAAAAAAAAATTGAGGCCATTAAGAAGAAATCAAAGTCAATTTGGAATACAAACAAGTACCTAAAAGTAACTCACAGCAAAAAAATAAGTTCTCAGAATATAACCAAGGGCTCAGACAATCATCTCATGGACTTATTATGAAGGTCAAAGTTAAACAAATGCTTCTTAGTTACTTATAAGATCTTTAGCATGGATCATAGTCATCATTTCTTAAAGGCACAGCTAAATATTCAGATTTTCTTCCTATATAAGTTAATCGCAAACACCTCAGTAAATCACTCTGGTAATAGTAATTCAAACTGTTCCAAGTTGATGAACAGTTTTAAATATCCAAAACCATAAAATTTGACATCTCTAATGATGCTTTAAGTGTATTTGATTATAAACTCAAGAATTAACAAAGACAAATCTTAATGAATTTATCATTTTAAAGTGCTATTGCTACAAGTTGTTATAGTAGTGGTTGCTATGTTAGTGACTTACCTATCACCTGCTAACTAAACGAATGTTTTGTTCTTAACAAAGTTTTTCAAAAGATCTTTTCCTATTTTAATAATGATTGACCCCACATTCTTTTCCTTTCAACACTACCATCTCTAGGCAAGTATCTGCTTGTAAATTGTGAATGTGAAGAAGCAATACTTTAATATATCTATCAGAAACTTTCTAAAGGTAAAAATGAATATAATCTTCAAGGTAAATAATCACTCAGAAAACAACAATACATCTAGCAGAATTATAGAGTTAGATAAGGAAAATCTGGACTTGGAACTTCGTTTCAGAAGGATATGCTAGTCTTCCAAGTACCATTTATATTAGACATGAGTTTTTCATTTATGCAAAGACTTCTGCAAAGATTAATATTAAAGGGCTGGAGAGGTGGCTCAGCAGTAGAGCACTTGCCTGGCATGCATGAAGACCAGGATTAGGTTCCATCCTCAGCACCACATACACAAACTAAGTAGAGGAAATCAACAACCAGATGAAAAATAAAGTTAACTCTCTGCTCTCTCTCTTAAAAAAAAAAGATTAATATTAGAAAATGCAGTGTAGTTCTTGCGTTCCTTTTCAAGAAACCACTCAGCCATTACTTTATATTTTAGCTGACAAGTGAATAAATAAAATTGTTAAGACTATACCTAAGTTTCCTCATCAACAGCATTGGAAATAGAGGATTTCGGTAAACCAGCTGCAGAAAGTCTGTTATTTCAACTGGCCGATGTAAAGCCCACGTGCTCTGCGAAGCCCTGGCCTTCAGCAACACACTCACACTAGTTAAGATGTACTGAGTGTTTGATGAAGTAAATGACTATGCACTTAATTTGATAGAAGAACTGACATACTATATATTTAAAGGAAGAAAACAATTAAATATGTGCAAACTATCCAAACTGACTTTGAATATTTCAGTGGACGTTTTTGGTTAATGTGCTTTGAAATTTGTGAAGCAGTTAAGAAAGAAAAGTTCAAGTTAAAACATCACTAATTCGCTGGGAAAGCTAAAAACAAAATCTTTTGCTACATCTAACAGATGCTCTGTTAAGAGTTTTTCCTTCACATATTTAAAAAATATTCCCCACCACACCCCCATGAGACAGGTGTTAGGAGACTCACTTTACAAAGGAGGAAACTGAGACCCTGGCTGGGGACACAGTTCGGTTGGTAATTGCCCAGGCTGGGCTCCCAACTCCCTTCTGTCTCATTCCACAGTCTGTCCTCTTTAAACTTCTGAGACTGACACTGGCTGGCCATTAAAACAAACTCAGATGCACTCACTTCAGATGCTGGTAGGGCAAACACCTGCAGGGAAGCCACACTGTACTCCCCGCCTCAAAAGAAGACTCCAGCAGATAAGGTTTTAGTGAAAACACATAAAGGAATCCGAAATGTCCATTCGGCACAGTTTCCTAAAATACGCTTTGCAGAAAATGTGAAGTATCTTCCCTGAAGTGATCCTCTCTGAGCTAAGCATTCATACAAAATAATTATAACTAATTCTCATTAAGATTTCCATGTCAGCACCTCTGTTGTTCAACCATTCGAAATAAACTCCACAGGAGAGGATGTCTTAATTACAGAAGCAATCGATAAATCATAGAATATTAAATCGAAAAAGATTTTGTAAAGTTTAACAAGACCTTCACGAAGTCCTAGATAACTAAGGAGCTTGTCTAACTTTAAACAACTAGAAATAAGTAAATCACTATACTTTTTTCTTTTATCAGGATAAAAATATTTCCAAACCATAATCAATTCCTTTGACTGTACCATGGAAGCAAAACTCTCACCTCCCATGGCAAACAATTACTGAAAGACAGTAAATATTATATCAAAACTAACTTTTGTATTACCAATGGTATTCATATGAATTTTTAACTGCATTCTCATAGAAATGAACAAAAAGGAATTAATTATGAGATTTAAAAGAAGGAGTATAAAACTTGGTGACCACTATAAAAACTAATGTATATCATGAAGGTTAAACAAATCTACAGGGTCTGTCATAAGTCAAAGCTTTTGTTCTAATGGAACTTGCTGTCCTTTCTATTGCCACCTTGTCATTAAAATTGCATTCACTTTTGGTCACTTTTGGATTTTGTGTACCAAAACGAAGTGTCGAAATGAAAAAAAAAAACAATAATAATGCAAACCACATAAGTTCATCTAACACAGAAACACCTACTGTGATATTTACAAAGAAAAGCAACCATCAATAAAATAGGGCATTTACCTACTAGACCCATGACTGTTGCAAAATTTCCTTAGTGACCATAAATTCACATTCATTAGATCTGCAAATGTTGATCAACACATTGTAAAAGTAATAAAGTTTCGTTGGAAGCACTCAGATCATAATTGCAAATGAGAAAGGATGAACGAAAGCCAGTTCCAAACAAGGAAATGTGAAGCTGTAAACCACTTTGGTCAGGCCAGAGCTCAAAACTGGGTGAGGATTCTCTGATGGCCTACCTATCAGTCCCAAGAGGAGGTGCTCCCAGAGCATCCGAAGGAAGGAGCTTTTCCAGGTGGAGAATTCCCAGTCGTCAGAATGCAATAATCCACATGGGGAAGACATTGCCAAAAATCCCAGCAGCTGAACTTAAGTAACTCCAAATGACCAAGTTTGGTGGCTTCCCATCCAGGAATGATCTGAAGGTGTAGGGGTACTCCTGTGGTCCACAGATAGATCCAGAAGGCTGAAGGTCAAGGCTAGAAGTGCTGCAGCCATTGCAGGATGCTTTCAGAGGCTCCTAATAATCACACCTGTGCAATTAAAATCAATCAAGGTTAGCCACCAAGTCACCCTGTACACTCACTTTCCTGCAGAAAGCAGCTGTCCCGTTGATATTGCTCAGTCTTTGACAAGACTCAAAGGTTGGGCTCTAGCACCATACAAAATCCAACTTTAACAAGTTAAAGGACTGTGTTTGGGTGTTTCCTCAAGTTATTAGCGGTGCCTTCCCGTGGGACGTTTCATTTGTCTTGTCCAGAGCGAATACATCCAAAAGTGTGAAGAAAGCTCCTAGCACTTGGGAATAGGAGAGAGAGGGAAGTGGAGGTGTTAAATTACCTCCCTATTTGGACCCAACCCTCAAAACACACCTGAGGATAATGACCTAAATTTGTCTTGTAGAATCAAGACACTTCCCTGGCACTTAAATACATCCTAACAGCCGCAGCAAACATTCGCTCACTTGCAGCAAACCCCCAACGTGGATCTATAAGATACCTCTTCAAGCAACCAAGTGACAGGAACGGATAAACAGCTTTTGTAGTGAAGTGAAAAAAAAAAAAAAACAGGGAAAGAAATTCTAAATCAAGTGAAGATGTTGGCTAGTTTTTGAGCTTCCCCATCATCTCAGCAAGAGTCGACCTAGAAACACTGGGAAGTAAGCGATTTGGAAAACGAAGCAAAGGAGTCCCCCTTCGCCCGCGAACTGGAGGGAAGCGCGCAGCCTCTACCCCGCGGGAGCTGGAACGGCCAGCCCTCTTTTGGGCGGGCGTGGCCCGGAGAAACAAAAGGTTAAAACACAAAAGGAGGGGCGGAGGACTGGGTCGCGGGAGCGCCAAAGACTCAGGGACTCGCGGCCCACCTTCCATTCCAGCACACTTAAGTGGGAGGGGTACGAGGAGCGAGAGTTGAGGATGGGTCCCAAAGACAGCAGGAGTCCCTCTGGGTGGGTCGAGAAACTGCGAAGGCCCGGGGGATGGCGACGCTAAGGAGTGGTCCAGGCCCCATCCCCTCCATCCCTGCATCCCTGGACAGCCTGACGCAGGGGCTTCCTCCACCCTACCCCAGTCCCCAAGAAAACTTTCCTAACTCTGGTCTGCGTGTTGTAACCCCCTTGACCACAAAGACAACAGTCGGGTCCCTCTCCCCCAAACCTCTTCTGCCTTCTATTGTGCGATCTTTCCGTGCGGTGCGTGGAGGGCTTGGAGCGCTCCGCAGACAGTTAAGTTACACCACGGATAAAGAAAAGACCCCCAGCCCGCCCCTCTTCTTTTTGTGGGAGCAAAGTCAGGGCTGGGGTGGGGGTGAGACTGGTTTTTTGTCGCCGCCAATATTAGCATATTCCCATCCGGTTTGTGCGCAACCAGGAGAAAGTGAGTCAATCAATACCCCTCCTTGGATACCCTCCTCCCCATCCCCCCAGCTCCTCGTCTAAAGAAGCACTGGGAAGAAATGCCTGCTTGGGGTTTGCCTACTTAAAAAATAAAATAACACAATCCTTGGAAGTTCGGAAAAGAACAAAAGCGAAGGGAGGGACGGAAAGGAGGCACGGTTCACCAGCCAAACTTTGCCACTCGTCGGCGGCTCAGCCCTCGGAAGGGCGGGAGCGGGGCGAGCTGGGGACCGAGGGGTAAACAAGACGACAGTCTCCACTCACCTTCCTCCCCACTTTGTCGCACTTTGGAGAGACATTATTTCCCTTGCTGCAGTCGGCGAGGCGCTCGGACACTTTTTTGTGGCCTGACAGCGGAGAAAGTCGCGTAGGCAAAGTTGCGAGAGGGAGACACCCGGGCGTCCGGGGGAGAGGGGAGGAAAGGGAGTTCATCAGAGTTCCCCCTTTTGTTCCCAGTCCCGGAGCAGACAAAGAGGCGGCGAGCGGCGGCAGGTTTCTCCCTCTCACCCCTTCTTCCTCTCCCTCCCCTCCCTCCCCGCCCCCTCCCTCTCCCGCATCTCCCGCCCGGCCCCGGAGCCTCGGCGGCGAGCTGGGGCTGCTCCGTCCCCAGTGGCTCGCAACTCTGCCCCGACCCTGTCCTCGCTCCACCTTGCTCCAAACTTTCCTAGGGGTAGCCGACCCCGGCACCCACCCCGCCAACCCTGGGGCCACCCCTAGCTTCCCAACGCGCTCCAGCCCACAGCGGAGGGGGGGTCCTCCAAAATCATTGTTTCCGGGAGATGCACCTCTTTGTTTGCACTTTCCCTGCCAATCAGTGTGGAAGATCCACTTTGGCATCGAGTTTCCCTCAGTTTTTCATCATTTCAAGAGACAACATGCGGGGTTCGGGGGTCAACCCTGCAAGATAAAGACGCAGACACAATCGAAGGTGGGGCGCACCGAGCCTCTCCATCCTCCACTCCATCCACTCTCCTCCACCCAGAACACCAAACTCGGGGCTCTAAGTGATGGGAACTCTACTTCCCACCTCCTTCGCCCACCCCCAGCACCCACGCCAGTCCTTTGAAGCACCCTCAAATCCCAAGGATAATGGCCAGCCTGGGGTCCTGCCGATCCTCCACCCACCCCTTCGGGCTACCTGTTGCTGAAGGCGCTGTATAACTCAACGAAGGGGCTCCAAGGGCGGATTCCCAGCTCCAGCGTCGCACCCACCCTTTCAGACCCCAAATTCCCTTTAAACTCAAACTGCCAGGGGAAGAAGGTTCTCTGGATGCCCCCGCTTCCTGGGACCTGTAGCCAAGCGCTCCCCACCCGTATCCTTCCCTACCCACTACCCTGTCCTCGTCTCCAAAGACCTAACTCGGGCTCCCTGACTGCTTCCCAGTTCCAAGTCCCTTGGTGCTCGCTTGTCCCAGTGCAGCATCCCCTCCGACCATCCCCTCCCTTGCTGCCAAGTCCCGGGCAGATCAGGTGTCTGGAACCTGGAACTCTAGACCCCTTCCCAGGTACTTTTCCAGTTTTCCTTGACCTCCGGAACTAGGGACGCCCTCCACGTCATCCCCCACCTCTTGACCCTCAAACCCAGTTGTGGACCACAGCGTAGACAGAGTGACTCTGAGCAGAGCAAATATTCCTTCCAGATCTCACTAGAATTTAAGAAGAAAGCAGCGAGGTGGGAGAACTTGGAAAGAATGGGGGCCTCCTGGGGAGGCAGTTTCCACGACAAAGGGAAAAAAACATTCCAAAAGGACCACCCACCAAGCAGCTGGTCTAGGACCCCTGGTGCACCTTGGCTTCCACCCTATTTTCTTTCCCCATTCCCAGACTGGAGATCTTAGCGGGTTGGTGAAGTTTGGGGAGAGATGGGGTAAAAGGAAGCTTGGGGACTTGGGAGCTGCGTTCCGGCTTGGGTTGGGGGACCGCCTAGGGCGGGGAGCAAAGGACCCCTGCTGGGTCTGGAATGTCTCGGGTGTGGGTCTCTGTCCTCGCCCTGCGCCGCCCTGCCAAGTCTCTCCGGGAGAGCTGAACAAAGGCGCCGCGAGGAGCGCTTCTGTCCTCGCCTCTGGGCTTGCGCACCCCGCCCAGTGCTTCGCTCTCACCGGCCCACGCCGCTCTCTCGGAAACTTTGTAACCAACTTCCCTCAGAGTTTGCGCGTGCGGCGCCAGGCCCCGAAAAAACCCAGCAGATCGCATCCCGGGACCGCAGATGCCCTCCACCCCTTGCGCCGCTGGTCGCTGCCCGCGTGCGGGGCGATCCCCTCCGCTAGGGCGGGCGGAGCGCGCACTTTCCCCGGTTCCCTCCTAAGGAGTTTTGTTTTCTTTTTTTAAGTTTGGGTGTGCGCAGTACTAGGCAGAGGGATCGGAGGGAAACGGTGGCAAAGAGATAAAGGAGCAGCGGCCAGGAAGGCAGAGGGCGGCGGCCCCGGCGACTGCGTGAAGCCCAGGGAGCAGGAGGAGCGCGGGCCGCGCCCGTCGGGCCGAGTTGCTGCGCGCCGCGATTATCCCTGAGTAACTTCAGAGTCGCCGCCAGGCCTGGGAGTCCGGACCCCGCGCCCCCTCACCTGCGGGAACCGGGTCACCGGCGCGGCCTCCTCGCCAAGCCCCGGCTCTGGGGCAGCCGCTCGCCTCCTGGGAGCTCGGAGGCCTCATCTTACTTAGGTTAGGAATCTTGAACGCACCACAACCAACCACAAAGAGAAAACAGCCCCCACCCACTCCTGTCTGGCGCATTTTCCTCTTTGTTTAATTAAGATGACTTCCAGAATTCTTTTTAGAAGCAGTCTGTCCTCCGCCGGACAACTCCTTCCCTTCTCCCATCCTCAGGGATCTGCGTGGAAAATGATGAAAAGTCAGTAGTGGGAGACAATTCCGTTCCGCTACCCCTCGAAAATAGGCCAGTTTATAGGGTAAGGCGACCAGAAGAGAGTTTCTAACTTCTAAATAGCATCCAACACTCGACTTACTGCGATAGTACTAGCGCGAGCTATGGAAACATTGCCGACCCTTGGAAAATCTTTATTGTTTCTCTTTTCTCAAGAAATAAGGGACGCTTGCAAGGTGAAAAATGACAGCAGGCCTTCAGGTTTCTCTGTGCTCCTACGGGTGAAATACTGCTGTTACCGCAGTTGGAGTTGTCTTTGGCCCAAGATTAGGAGCTCCAAGTCTTTAGCTGGACAGAGCTCACTCCAGGGTGGAGCTGTGCATGGCCTACTCATCACTTTTTAAAAGGAATCTGCCTTTTCTCGGACGCCACATTTTAAATATATTTTTTAAAAGTTAGTGAACACTACCCGTGCTCAAAGGTGGACCTAGGAAACACCCAGGTGTCTGCTGTGTATTGACAGTGTTGGAGTGGGGCCAGGGCCTCTTACTGCATGCCTCTTCCATTTCTGCCTCTCTGGCAAAGGCTGCCGGCTGCCTCTGGCTGTAGACCCACTTTGCTGATACAGAGGGACAGGCCCCAAGTTCCAGGTAGTGAATGCTCCTCAGAAGGGCCTCAATCAATCAAAGACAGTTTTGTCACTTGGAGGTAGGACAACAGTCAACTATTCTACAGTCTCCCCAGGGAGCCCAACTTTGGGTTTTAGGTGCCTTTAGCAGTAGCCTCTAAGGGTTGCTGACTTCCTTCCTTCCTCCTTCCCTCCCCTCTCCCCTTTCTGCCTTCCTCCCTTCCTCATTTCCCTCCTTCCTCCTTCTCTCCCTCCTTTCTTTTTCTTCTTCCCTTCCTCTCTTTCCTACTTCCTTCCTCTCTTCACTGCCAGTGCTTCTACAATCTGTCCCAAATAGACTACAGTACTAGCCCTTAAATCCTCGTTTCAAGGTTAGTTTCTTAGAACTCAGAACAAACTCAGAACCTAAGTCATCCCTCCTGTGTTCTTTCTAAAGAAAGGGATTCATTCAACTTGGAGAATGAAGATAAAAGATCAGATTTTTCCCTAGAAGAGAACTTATTTTAGTAATAAAAATTTGTCTTGAAGTTTCTAGTTCATTTTCTATGCAATAGTTTAAGATCAGATATCCCACTGAATGAAACAGAAGTAGCCATAAGTAGAATCATATATCATGTGTGCAAGCTTTGTACACAGATTCATAGCAAACACAAAGAAGTTCCTCCAGTCAGCAGTGCAACAGGAAATACTCTTAGAAATCATTGTTTATTGAAAAACAAGTTAAAAGTCACATAGAAGGGGGCTGGGGTGTAACTCAGTGGTAAAGCACATGCTTAACATACACAAGGTTCTGGGTTTGATCCCCAGCATCACATGAAAAAGAAATAACATAGAGGGCTTTTGATTGAGCCTCAGATGAAAGTGAAGGATGATTAAACACATCTGTACAATATGACCTCGGGAGATCTACTATGCCTTTCAGCAAACTTCTCAGAGATAAAACTGACCACTGTTGCAACATTTTTAATGAAATGATATATTGTCTCATTTTCCTTCAGCTACCATAACGACCAAGTCATTGAATATCCACATAATTATAGCTCTCTAATGCCATCCCTAGCTCTAGAACATTCTCTGACCTAAGTTGGTTACTTTCTCCTTTCTTTTTCTGAAGTTCCCACAGTGGCAGTCATTAAAAATCTGCCTTCAAATCTTCCTTCTTCTTGGCACAGAAGTAGAGCAATTCCCAGCCCCTCTTGGGTCAGATGCAGTCACGTGGTTGGTTCTGGCCAAAGAGATGGGAGTAGTAATTGTGGCCCTGTCTCTTCCAGGTAGAAGCTTTCAGAGCCAATTTGTAGTTTTCATTTGTTCCCTTTCCCTCTGTTACAGCTGATTTATCCTGGGTGCAGGGTGTTAGAATTTGGAGCTGGACTGTCCCCTGAAGGCTCAAGTACTTCATGAAGGCTTGGTGAACAGTTGGTGGTGCTATTGGGAGGGGTGGAGACTTGAGGAGGTGAGGTCTAGTAGGAGGAAGTGGATCACTCAACCCGGGGTGTGCCCTTGAGGGTTACATCTTGCCCCTAGCCTGTGCACCTGTGGTCTGTCTATCCCGCTCTCTCTCTCTCCCCTTCCTGGCCACCCAGAGTGAGCAGCTCTGCTCCCCCCTGGGCTCCCTGCCACAATATTCTGCCTTGCAAAGCAATGGGACCAAGCGACCCTGACTGAAACCTCTAGACCATGAGCCAAGATTACTCCTTCCTCCTCAAAGTCAATTTTTCTCAGGAATTTTGTCATAGCAACAAAAAGCTAACACACAGAGCAAACTGCAACCAATCCTCAGTGGTCAGCAGTGCATGAAAAATAACCTTTCTTGTCGGAAGCCACAGAGAATTGGGGGTTCTTGTAATGGTAGCACCCTCCGGGTGGTTCTTACTTGTTCAGATACTCCTGCCACCTACCTTTGCACGGACGCACACGCAGGTTCCTTATGGGTCTCAGACCTGTGAACATTCTCCAGAAGTGCACGGGGACTGCTCACAGTATTTTCTAGCTAGGATTCAAGCTCTGTGGTCCAAGCTGAGCTGGGTACATGGTTTCCTTCATGAAATATTAGCTTACTTTTTTGAAAGAAAAAAAAAGACTACCAACCAGTCACTAGGAAGGGGGACTTGGTGGCGTGCAATCTCTGCTTTTTTCCACTTGCCCACACACGGCCAGCATGCTTCAGTCTCTGTTGTTGGCTTAGCAATTGGAGGAACACTGGGATCCAGTCTTTATCTTATTGTTTAAAACTAGATTTCTTTAGGCAAATCATTGGTTTTATTTACCTAATAAAACTGAGAAGTCATTACCTTCTTCATGGGGTTATTATGAGGAATAAATGAGATACTAAATTAAAGCACTAATCTGGAGGTTACCCATACTAATAGCTCCATTCAATTTCAGATACTCCAGGGCGTGCCTGGCACATTCCCTGTGGTCAGAAGCAGTGAATGCTAAGGAGAGATGCCTATTCCACGAAAGGTTCTTCGTTTTCCAAATTCTCAGCAATGATCACTTTATTGCAAAAGTATTGTTAAGAATAATGCACAACCATCTTTTTCCAAGTCCTACAGATCATTGATCTTACTCGACTCCTGTTGTTCTTATATATTTTTTTAAATTGTTTCCATTTCCAAGGGCAAAACAACTCAAGCTCCAGAAGGCTGGCCCTCCCTCCTGGGCTTCCCTGTTCTCTCTGACAGGTGCAGCCCTTGCTTTCCTGTGGGTGTTGTTTGGTTTTGATGCTGAGCGGGGGACCCAGCCTCATGCACACTAAGCAGGCTGCTGTGCCACCCAGCCACACTCAGCCCCTCTTCTTCCTCTTTCAAATGCTTACTCAGCTTTCTGATCTTCCCACAGCCGCCATCCCCTGTGGGCCCTTCTGGAACCCCCAGGTGGGATTAAGTGTCCCTTCTCCAGGGTCCTGTCGCATATCTCTATCCTTTCAGGAGGGAGTAGAATTTTCATTAAGAATGAATTTCTGAAGAATGAGATCTGCTTGGTTCTTGTCACCTGGCTCTGCCACTCATTAGCTTAGGGCCCCAAATCAAGTTACCTCACCTTTCTGAACCTCCATTACCATGTGTAGAATGACATAACACTACCTTGCATCACGGGACTGTAAAGACCAAATGTTATCAAAGGCAGAAAGCGCCTGGCACACAAGCCTGATGTTAATAAGATCAGCTGTCATCTACTGAGTGTGCGTTATGTCTAGTAAATGCAAAAAAGGGAAAGTACAGTAGATGGTAGATTTTATCTTGAGTCTCAGCTTGAAGCCTCTGCAATTGCAACAAATGATCTTCCTTAAGAATGATGCACTTTGAACCAGTTTGCAGTCCCACCAGCAGCGTGACAGTGTTCCTCTTTTCCCACAGCCCCTCCAGCATCTGTTGTTGTTCCTATTCTTCATTTTGGCCACTCTAATAGTAGTGAGGTGGAATCTTACTGGTTCAGCCACTCTGGAAAGTAGTGTGGAGACACCTCAAAAAATTAGGGCTGGAACCACCTTATGACCCACCTATCCTACTCCGGGATTTTTTCCCAAAAGAGTTAGAATCAGCATATTATAGAGATGTGGCTTCATCAATGTTCATAGCAGCTCAATTTACTATAGCTAGACTATGGAACCAACCCAGATGCCCCTCACTTGATGAATGGATACAAAAACTTTGATACATATATACAATGGACTACTACTCGATCATTAGAGAAGACAATGTTGTGGCTTTTGAAATCAAATGGATGGAGATGGAAAGAATTATGCTAAGTGAAGTATCCCAATCTCAGAGACTCAAGGGCCGAATGGTTTCTCTCATCTGTAGAAGCTAGAGTACATTGGGAAGCAGTATGTTAGATGGCTAAGCTAATAATAACTTCAAATTATATGAATTTTTACGCAAACAGGAGGATGATTGCCTAGGATACCTGGAGGTGTAGGGTGAGGGACAGGGTGGGGGAGGGATTAGGAAGAATATCTAGGAGACTGGAGGGTGGGAATATGGGGGAATCATCTTAGAAGGAGATCTCTGACCTCCATGAGATATCCATTGAACTCAGGGGTTCTTCTAGGGGAAACATAGAAACATGGGGAACCCAAGGGGGGCATCCATGACATGGCATCAGCCTTGGTTAACTATGTATATATATACATTCGTTCGTGATTGTTTGACCATGATTCCCCCTCAATAAAAAAAAGAAGGATGCACTTTGAAAACAAAAGCTAGCAGCTGGAGAGGTGGCTCTGCGGTTACTGCACTTGCCTGGCATGTTCAAGAATGCAGGTTCGAATCCCATGTACACAACAAAGTGTCAGAGCAACAAAAGCCACATTAAAAACTAAATAAAGTTTGATTCTGTCTTTCTCTCTCACTTTCCCTCTCTCTTTCACAGAAAAAAAAAAAAGAAAAGAAAAGCTAATCAAACTCTGGGTACAAGAATTTACATTGGAAACTAGATTTGTTAATCAGCAGTACTATATTTTTTTATGTTAAAATATGGAAGGGACAGTAGACCAACAAATGTTCAGAAAGGGCAAGGAATTAAAAGTTCTTGGACAACATTTTGGACAACATATTTCATCCGGGGTATGGTGGACTTTGGGGGTGTCTCTCTCTGCTATACAAAGCTGTCCCTTTAAATGCAGGGGGATGGGCCCAGGACCCCCACAGAAACCAAAACCAGTTGTAGGAAATGGTACAGGGTTTCCTGCAGCCCACAGACATCCTTCTGTGCACTCCAAATGCTACATAAATATTTAGAGTGTACTGTTGAGGGAATAACTATATATGTTCAGTACAGACTCGATTATCTCGATCCACATTTGGTTGAACCCGTGGATAAAAACCCGCAGGCATAGTGTATGTGACTAATATAATTCCCCATTTTCCCAATAAGAAGACTGTTTTTAAAGGTTTTTATTGTTTTATTTTTTTGCTTTTTTTGGTACCAAGGGTTCTTCAGCACTGAACCACATCCTCAGGATTTTCATCTTGAGACAGAGTCCCACTAAGTGCTTTAAGGCCTCCTCGCTAAGTTACTGAGGCTGGTTTTGAACTTGGATCTTCCTGCTGCAGCCTCCTGAGCCACTGGGATTAGAGGTGTGCACCACTGCACCTGGAAAACTTGAATATATACACTTTTGAAATCAAACGTTTACATATTCACTGTGATTACTTAATTTAGTCACATTAATAAATGCAGAAGAAACAATTTGGAAACATTTCTGTCTTTTTTCCTGGCCACACACAGTTTATGAAAGAATTTTATTATCTCTTCCCACACATATTTATCATTCCCAAAGCCATGGACTCCGGACCCCCCTTAACGGGGACTCACCATCACTACTCTCATTTAAAAGGCTTAAAACACACCTCTTTGTGCTCGTGATCCTGACATCAGAAATCTTATCCCAAAGACTCCTTTAAGGGATATTAGCAATATTTTTCATGCTCCTTAAGACGTGCGGTTTAAGACGTGCAGTTGAGAAAGCCACCTCATGGCACTGGCTTTACTTTAAAAGACTGATTTACAAAGATAGCAAAACTGATGACCGTGAGCACATACTCCAGAAATAAACCATTTTTTAAGTCTGTGTAAGGTATTTTAGCCTTCTTTGTTTCTAGTTCAGTCAGGTGGGCACTGTAAGTGTCCACAAATGGCTGAACACATAAAGATTGAGGCTCCTGTGGCTTCCCCAAGTAGAACTTGCTGTTCAAGATGACGAGAGATTACATCATGGCAATCTGTACCAGGCAGTCCCCCTTTCTGGTGGATCGTTCAGGGGCACAGATCTTACCTTACATTTAGGGACATGTTAGTGTAACTGTCCTGTCACCAAATTCTCCCGTGGGTCATGGCAGCACTCTTCCATATTAGGAAAAAGGATCCTGGCAATTTCTGCCTCCTGTCTCTGTAGCATAGTCCACCAGTCTTGCCTGCCTTGTTTATTATCGGGGATGGAGGAGTGGGCAGCGGCCCCAAGGACTGAACTCAGGGCCTTGCACATGTTAGGCAAGTGCTCTGCCACTGAGCTACATCCCCAAGCCCTGTGCCCTCCTTTCTTGATCCATCAGACTCCTCATCTTCTTCCGTCACATCTGCACCAAGAAGCATCCCTCTCCATGTCATGATCCTGGAGACCCTGAAACAGCACGGGGTGTATGTGTGGTGCTGGGAATGGAACCCAGGGCCTCAGACCTGCAGGCTAGTGCTCTCCCACTGAGTCCTTTAAATAGATTTAAATGTTTCCCACTAATCTTGCTCTCCCAGTTCCTACCACCCAACCCTCCATTTGTGCTGCTATAAAACTCACTTCTGGTGGAATCCTTTCTGCCTGTTCTAGAACTTTCTCTGAAACCTTGGCATTAATTAGATGGGTGGGGTCTTTTTCAGTAAAATGCACTTTCACCACTTCTGATCATGGCACAAGTTCTCAGGTGATTGCCGTGTGTGTAAAAGTTGTCCTTCCAGCGCAGGAGACTGCACAGCAGGGACAGAGACAGCTTCCTCCCAGAGCAAGGAACCAGATCCTGTTCTTGGTTAAATGGCACAGTGGTGGGGTGCGATTCTCCCAATTCTGTTTCAGAGCTTCCAGCCCTCATAGCTAACATATCTTCCCAAAGGCAGCACAGTTTTTTTAAATTTATTTTTTATTAAGGAGTTCAGTTATTGTACAATCATAAATGCATATAAAGTAACAGTATGATATGCATTTGTTCTTAAACCAGAATTACCCCCACATCACCCACACCCCAGTCTGATTCTTCTGTATTTTGCCCCTACAAACGATATAAATGCTTAGGTTGTGAATTTTCCAGAATTAAATGATTGCATAGGTATTATTTGGATTCTCAGGAGGGTAAAGAGTGTGCTACATTGGTGATGGTCTCCCTAGACCCCTCCCTGTCCTGCCTCCCTCCCCTCCTTTGACCCATCCTCCCACTCATACCTATGGCTCCCCCAGATTAGGTTTTTCTACACCTTTGCTGGGTCTAATACATGAGTTTAACAACCTTTCCCCTAAGCCTGGATTTAGTTCCAGCCTCCACAAATGAGGGAAAACGTTCAACCTTTGACTCCCTGGGTTTGGCTAACTTCGCTCAGCATGATTTCTTCCATTGCCATCCGTTTACTTCCAAGGGCTGCCAAGGGCAGTGTAGTTGAATGCAAATGTTCTTACCTGTTTCCTCGCAAGTTTGCAACATCTGTGTGCTCCAAAATTCATGTAACTTTGTCATGGCTTTTTATTTTCTGTGGAAATACTTATTTGAGGTGATAACAGCCTTAAACAAGAATAGAACCAATGATTATTTTTCTTTGTGGAAAAGGGTATTATTAGATTTTCTCCTGCAGCTTTAAAGCTTACACACACACACACACACACACACACACACACACACACTTCAAGGTCATCTTAGCTCTAGAAGTTTCTGAGACAACATTTTTATTTTGGCTTTGACTTAATCCAGAAAGCTTCTCACCAGTGGTCACAATTAGAAAGAGAGGAATACGGCTTGCCACCTGCTTTCTTAGGTTGATTTTTTCTTTTTTCCTTTTTTGAAACGTGGTCTGGCTGTCACCCAGTTGGCCTCAAGTGAGTGGTCCTCCTGCCTCAGCCTCAGCGTAGCTGGGACTGCAGGTATGTGTCACCATGCCTGGCCCCACCTGGAGCTTCCCTCCTGCTCTCTCTTCTGCCACCCCCATGTCTCAGGACTAACAGGGACCCCATGGTCTCTGCCAGGATTTGGAGCAGGTGACCTTGCTTTTGCAAGGCCTCTCGCCTGCTGTATGACAGCAGGCGCTTCACACTGTTCCTTTCCTTTGGTTGACGTTATCTCAGAGGAGATTCCTCTCCGTCTTGCAGCATTTTCTTCTCTCATTACTTACTGAGTTTGCATTTTATCTGGGGCAAGCTCACCCCTCGTAAACAGAGCTGGAGACAGATCCTTTCTCTGGAGTGGGGATCGACTCTGACAGCAGACCTTCCCATCCCGGATCACAGGTGGCCCCATAAACAGCTGCCGGTAGCCCCCGAGGACAGACCCTCGTCTTCAGGGAACTATACGAGGGTCACCATCCTATTTAAACCTGGGCAAAGAGGCGACCATTTCTCTTTTCCTTCAGAACCAGCAATGTTTCCCTGTAATAAATGACTTCATTCTGCAGCTGGAGCTACAGAGGTTAAATTTACAGCTAAGTACAATTCTTTACTTGTTATAGCACCTTCCAGAGGAGTTTCTCATTTATTAGCAAAAATATCACTCGGAGCCAGCAATAAAAGTGGGGTTGCACTCCGACAAAATTGAGGGTGAAAGCCTGACATAGAAAACCAGAGATGACGAAACCCTCGTCTTCTCCTAGACTTCGAACGCAGGAACAGGACACCACCTTTTCAGTGTCTTTGTACACTTATTGCCTATGAATCTACCAGGTACCTCACACATTTACTTTTTTATTTAAAAAATGTGCTTTAGGAGTATTATTAAGGAAGTCAGTTCCTGAGCCAACATTTTGGAGTGTTGGGCTTATAATTTCTGCTGGTAGGTAGGTTCAGGGTCTCTGGCCTAATCCCTAGGTCTTTGATCCACTTTGAGTTGACTTTGTGAGCATGGTGAGAGATAGGTTTTACATTTCATTCTTTTCCATACGGATTTCCAGTTTTCCCAGCACCGTTTGGTAAACAGGCTGTCTTTTCTCTAACACCATGCCCAGTTTCCCCCTCGAGAGTCAATCCTTGACTGTCTTCTCTTAGTCCTCACCTGCCTCTCCAATCTGGCCAGTCCACTGTGGTCTGGGGAGCTGGTGTTCCTGTGCCCGGACCTCCACCCAGGTTTCTGGCCTTGATCCAATCACTATAAATCAACCAGTGGCTGGACATTCCCTGATGTGTCTTTCACATACCTCACGCTTGACACCTGGTCCTTCTCTCCGAACCAGAAACTCTCCTGGAAAATCCTTATTCTTTTGTGTGGTCCTACCATCTGTCCCACCAAGGAAAGAAACCTGTACCTCCTCTGCAAGTCTCCCACTTCCTATGGACACGGTTACAAAGAGCTTAGGTCCTTGGCATTTCTGAATCCCTCCCTTGCCCCACCCTGCCATTCAGTCAACACCCTCACGGTTTTCTTCCTAATCAGTTGTAACAGGACCCCACCCTATCCCCAGATTCCTCTGATGAAGCCCTAACTGCTAAGGAGGCTGTGTTTGCTGATGGAGCCTCTAAGAAGTAAAGTGATAGGCCACAAGGGTGGGGCTCTGGTCATGGATTAATGTCCTTGTAAGAAGAGACACTGGATACCTTGGTCTCTCCCTCTCTTCTTTTCTCTTTCTGTCCCTGAGTCCAAGGAAAAGCCATGTGAGGACAGATGGCTGTCACCTTCTCACTATTCCTGCAACCACTGTACCTAATTCACATCTTTATGGAACCCTGACACCCTGTCTGGACTTCCTAAACATGTCTCCCATACTAGGCTGTGTACTTGTTTATGAGTGCATACCAAGAAGAGCCACCTCAGCAGAAACTGGCAAGCCACACCTTGATCAGGGACTCCTGGCTTCCAGAACTGTGAGAAAATAAGTGTTCTGATGTTGAAGGCAGCAGCCTGTTCTGTTACAGCAGCCGAAGCTGACTCATACAGTCTCCTCCATTATCTCCCTAGTGCCACGCCCAAGCTATCTGAGGCACTATTGCAGCAGGATCTTTACAAAATGCCATGCTAGCCACAGTACGCCTGCATTTAAGGGGAGAAGAAGGCTATCGATGGCTTCATCCAATGCCAGAGGCCAAACTCAGCTGCTCCTATGAGCTACCTACCCTGCACCATCTCCTGCCATCTCCTCTCCCACACACAAACATCTCCACCCATCTTAATCACCTATAGCTCCCTGCTGTGCCTCAGCTCTGTGGCTCTGAGTCTGCATTAGCCCTTCTCCCACCCTTCCCACCCAGGGCCCTACCTACCAAGGTCAATTCTTCAGCTTGGGTTCTCCTTCTTGTTGCTGCCTCCCCTGATCTCCCACCTGCAAGGAGCTGAGCTTCCCCACACTTCTCGCCACCTCCGTGCATGTCTGTCCACGATGTCTGGGCGTCCTGCCCATGTCCTCCATTGGAGGCTGTGTGCGTTATTCATCAATGTGTCTCCAGGACCTCGATCCGTGCCTGGCATACAATGGACACTCAATGTTTATTTAATTGGAAAAATGATGGAAAGGCTGGGGAAAATATCAAGACAGGCCTCCCTTCCTGCTCCGTGAAAATGTCTGACCTCCTTTCATCTCTTGATTTTGATCTCGCTGGAATTACCTCATCACTCCAGTTTGTTGAGATTTTTTTTCACCTTTTGGCATTTAGATCTAATATGATGGATCTACCAGTCACAGGGGCTACACCTTCGACCTGGTTATTGATTTCACAAAGGGATTAATAAATCCTGGTCAGATGCCTAAGAAAGGCCATTGGAAATTCTCCTTTTCTTCTGATACTGATTCATTATTTAATTACTTTCCCATTTCACCTGCTTTCTTACCCCTCAGATTCTGCTGCCACTCAACCCATTCTAAACCAAGTCCGCTAAGGGGAACCCAGTCACAAAACCCCCTGCGAACTCTGCTGTGCTTCAATGCTGCTCGCCCTTCCCACAGCCCCTGCTGTCCAACTCTGCACCCGCGTTGACCCCAGCCGTGGAATTCCACAACATCTCCTACAAAACTTGAAAGCGTTTCAGTTACAGTTTTGAAATTGAGTTGAAGCTCAATCAGCCCTGTATTTCCATGATTTTCACTACACACAAAATGAGGACTTGAAGACACAGATTCTCAGTGACCTCTTCCAGAATGTGCCTGGGGGTTAAGGCATTGGCCTTTGCTGAGCGATATCAAAGAGCTAGAGACATGAAAGGTATTCTTGTGTCTATTGCAGCCATGCGGCCAGGGACATTTTTTTACTCTGTCAAACCGTGTCCTCTTTATGAGAATCTACAGGAGAACTATTTCACAGGTTTTCAGATCAAAAAAAGTGTGTCGTTTATAGTTTGACTTTAATCTTACAGATAAGTCTGATAATTGAGCAGTTTCCCTCTTTGCTTTATTCCTCAAAAATACAGAATCCAGTTTGCTGCTCTTGCCTGGCACCTGCTCAAGGGGAGAAGGTAAACAGTTTTTGCATGTGCTCATCTTACTCCGCACTTTCATTTTTCTGTATTTATTTCCTTTCCAACAAATTATTTCAAAAATTAAGTTTCATTTTTTTGCGTTCCTGTACAAGACGGCACATAAATCAGGACCTAGATAATTTTCATTCTCTTTTTACAAGTAGGGAGACTGAAGGGTCTCGTGAGCTAGTGACTGAGCTGGAGGTGATTTAGGGCTGGCTAACCCGGTGATGCCTGCCTTTCTCTCGCGTTGGCTATGAGGCAAGTAGGCATGCTTTAGAATATTCGAGCAGGGCTGGATGCAGGGGATGGAGGCTGAGGCCTCATGTGTGCTCTGCCCTGAGCTCTACTCTTAGCTGCACTGCAGTCATAGAATCATTTTGATCTAACAGGTGTGGGCGCTCTTCCCTCTTTTCATAAAAGTTTTAGTGTTAGGCCCAGGAAAATCGAGGTCCAAAGGATTTTAACTCAGAGCCTGAAAGTCTCCAGTTCCAGTTCTGCCTCTCCTGAGCCTGCAGTGGAGGGTTGGCCCTCTGCATTTGCATTTCCTCAAGCCAGCAGGAACAGGGAGGGCATGCCTCAGTCTCCCCAGCTCAACGCAGATTATAGATGCAAAGGTACTTAAGGAAAAAAGTGCTATGTGATTATTAGAGCATGGTTCTGAGGCAGAAAACTGTCATTATCATCTCTACATAAAGACATTCACACTCAAAGCTTCTGGCTTCTCTAAGTGTGGCAGGTCACAGAAAGGATAACACATATCCATGTGCAGGTTTGTAAGTTAAAAAAAAAAAGTGTGTGAATGGAATCCATAGAAATAGGGAAGTGGAGCACACCTGTGATCCCAGGGACAGGAGGCTGAGACAGGAGGATCGCAAGTTAGAGGTGAGCCTGGATAACTTAGTGAGGCCCTGTCTCAAAATAAAGTAACAGGCTGGGGGTGTAGCTCAGAGACAGAGTGCTCCTGGGTTTCACCCTAGTACCATATGGAAGAAAAAATGGAAGAAGAGAAGAAGGAAGGAAGGGAGGTGGGAGCTAGAGAACCCCCAGACTTGGCTAGCCACCTTCCACTTCAGCTTTTCTGTCTCTCTATTGTGCTTTTGATTTTGTTTCTTGCGGTGAAATAACTACAGCATTTGTAAGTCCACAGCTCTGTGGCACGAAGCACATCCACAGGGCTGCTGACCATCTCTCCACCCCTTCCAGCACATCGCGCCATCTCAGACAGAAGCTCCATGTGCACAGAGCAGCAGCCCTCACTCCACGTCCACTTGAGGAGGCCCCACATGCTGGCCACACGCGACAGTCTTACTCTTCGGTGCCAGGAGCAAACTTCCTTCTGTCCGTGAAAAGTCCTTTCCCCAGTAATGGATGATTTTTTTCTTCTGCTACTAATTTTTGTTTTATGATTTTAAAATATTGCTTGCAGGCTGGAGCCGTGGTTCCTCGGTTATAGCGCTTGCCTGGCAATGCGTGAAGACACGGGTTCGAATCCCAGCACCACGTACACAACAGAGTGTCGGAGCAACGAAGGCCACATGAAAAACTAAATAAAATGGATTCTCTCTCTCTCTCTCTCTCTCCTTCATTGTTCCTCTCATTTTAAAAAAATATACTGATTGCTTGCTTCGATGCCTTGGGAATGTGCCATCTGAATTCAATCCTTAGCTTCAGCTATGCTGGCCGGGTAGTATCCTAGTCTCCTGGACTTGAGTCCCAGCACCCAGACAGGCCCTGAGCTTCCTCGCTCCCTAGTGAGGCTCTGCCCCTGGCCAGTCTGAAATGCATGTGACCTGGGTCACATGGAGGACAAAGTGAACCAGTATGGGTAAATCAATACAAACTCACTTGAAACACAAGTTCATTTATGAAAGCTAATACATTCAATAGAGATATAAATCAGTTTCAGGCACCATCTAGTAGCTCCCTGAGAACTTATGTTACTTACTCTTGTGTAGCCTGTGCTGATAGATGATAGAAACCTATCAAATGTTGGTTGAAACAAATTCAGAATAAAATGCTTCCCTTGGACAGATTTGATAATAAAATCTAAATGGATAAGAAAAGTAAGACATATGTTGAGAACATGAGGAAAGAAAAAGGTTTCTTATGTCTTATGAGTTTCTTACATGCCAGATAACTTCAGTGTATTAACATTCATGATTTCATTTCATACTTACACGAACCCAGAAAGGCAGGCGCAATCTATCATGCCCACTTCTTAGAGAGGCAAAGTACATTAGTCACCTGTCTGAAACTAGAATGAGTCCCTGAAAATCAACTTATAAATAGAGAAGGGTTACTTTGGCTCACAGTTTTAGAGGTTCCAGCCCATGACAGGTGGCTCCATTGCTTTTAGCCTGTGCCAGTGAGCTTGTCCCCATGGGAGGGTGAGGAGGAGAGAGGGGAGGCACTGGAGTTCCAATATCCTCTTCAAGGGCACGCCCCCTAAGACCTGCCACTAGGTCCTGCCTCAAGGTCCCACCACCTCCCTGTAACACCACCCAATACCATCTAACACATGGGATCTTGGGGGACATTCCAGATCCAAACTATAGCACGAAGAAATCTGTTCAAGCTTATGGAGCAGCAAGAGACAACTGGAATTCAAGCCCAGATATGCTCACTTGAATTTTTATTTACTTTTCACTACCATACTGAGATCACTAAAATGGTTCCAATGTATAAATTAACAGTATATTATTTAATATTAACTTTTCTGTGAAATGGCTACTTGAACTTTGAGCTCTTGACTGTAATTTGTGTCAAGAAAGAAAAACTAAAAGGAATGGATGGTGGCTTAATTATAAATGAGAATGGAGAAGTGAGGGGGGGAATATCCACTCCAGCGCCACTCCCGGTGAGCAGCTGTGATACCCCAACCTGGGCAGCCATGCTGCTTTTCAACATTTAACATGGGTTCCAGGCCCCATCTTGATGTCTTTCAGGACTTGCGTTAATATGGACAACATATAAGATTCCAGACTCAAACAATCCCTAGGTCTCTGGGGTTAATAATGAAGAGTATTGGGGCTGGAGTGGTGGCTCGGTGGTTGTGCGCTTGCCTGGCATGCAGGAGTTCAAACCCCAGCACTACGTACACAATGAAGTTTTGGAACAACGAAAGCCACATGAAAAACTAAATAAAATTCTCTCTCTCTCTCTCTCTCTCTATTTTTATTATTATTTTTTTTAAAAGGACAGTGAGAGTACTTGGGCATGCTGGGCAAGCACTGTAACCACCAAGCCACTGCTTCAGCCCTGTCCCTTTCTCTAAAAAAAAAAAAAATAAATAAATAATGAAGAGTATTAACAGGACTTCCTGGAACCTAACCTGTTCCAGAATAATAACATTGCCATAATTTAGATATATTGTCTTCAAAAAAGATCGATGATGAAAATAAATTTGCACAAAAAGATGACATAGAAGATGGGCCATGAAGTCTATTAAGAAAGCAGTGCATTTTGATTTTTAAACATGTGTTTTAGGAAGCCATTACATAAACTATGTATTAATAAACAGAAGACAGTATTAAGTATCTATTGTCATTATAACATCAACTGAAAACTTCTGAACTACCTGAAAGTAGTAAACATAATGTTGAACCTAAAATCCTAGAAATTTATGAACTTAAAGACAGTAAATCCCTTTTGCTCACAGCCTTCAACCAAAAGTCTGAATTAATCGGTATGTCAGTATGTTTGTAGTTTTATGCAAGACAAGACACACACATGCGCACACACTCACACGCACACAAAAACTTCATACAGTTTTATAAAATGATGTGTGCATTTCTAAGGAATCCTACAGATGTGCAGTTATGGATTCCAAATGCAATCTATTTTTGCAGCTGCAGAAACCAAAAGGAAAGACTGATATGCGAAGGTCTTTTTCTAAAAGATGTGCCAGCGTAGGATCCTTGCTTTCTTTGGCCAAATCATTTCTTTATACCTTTTTCTTTTAATTTGTGAATCAGGAATTCCTCCTCCTCAGAAGCAAAAGGCTTTGGTTGCACTAAAATTCTGAGATTATAAAAAAAAATTTTAAAAAGAGGGACAGTGAGAGAGAGAGAGAGAGAAAATCAATTTTATTTGGTTTTTCATGTGGCTTTCATTGCTCCAACACTTCTTGGTGTATGTGGCGCTGGGATTCGAACAAGCATCCTCTCGCATGCCAGCCAAGCCCAGTAACCACCCGCCCTGCTCCAGCCCCAAATTCTGAGATTTTTAAGCAGAGTATTTTTTCCATTGTCATCTGTACCTCCATGCCTGGCGGCATCGGTTGGCCCACTATGACATCATAATCATGGCAGCCTCTCACAGCTCAGGCAATAGCAATCCCCATGCACCAGCAACCATGGAAAGTCACTCTGGAGTGACTGCAATGACAGCTTATTGATTATTAAGGAGATGATCTTGAATTTTCACCAGTACAGCCGAATTGAGCTGAAGTGGACCCTCCCTCCACGATCACCAGGATAAACTACACCCACACGAGTGTGCACACATGCATGCATAGCATGCCACCATGCCTGAAGGAACTCCAGTGAAGCCCCAAAGCACCAGAGAGAAAGAACGTCAATCGACAAGGCCATAACCTAGGGACACAGACCAGGGGGAGCTGCAGGCTAGGGCAGGAGAACAGAGTGCCACATCCACAACAGCTCTCTTCATGCAGCTGCCATGTCACGGAAAGGAGGCAGAAAGCCCCCACCTGCCCTCTACGGGACTCAGCTGAGACGCTTTCACCAGCCTGCAGCCCACATAAAATAAAACGTCCTATGAGAAACCAAAAATTCAACCCTGCATTAATATAAAGTTCACAGTAAAAAAATATTTTTTAAAATTTCTGCCTTTTCTGTAGTGCTGGAGATTGATTTCGGGGCCTGCGTGTGCTAAGCATGTGCACTACCGCATCGCCATATCCCCAGCCCTAGAGTTCACAAAATTATCATAAGATGTGTCAGTAAAATCTCTGGAACCAGGCATGAAGAATCAGAGCTCTGCAGACCTTCCCAGCCACGGAGGGCTCCCATGGACAGCACGGTCCTCGCAGAACACAAGCTCACAAACAAGAGAGGCTATAAATTATGTCTAAAATAAAATGAAATAAAAGGAAGTGAAACCATAAGGAGAAAACAGAACAGTATCCCAAAGTAGGCAGAGGTGGAAAACAGGGTTTAACTGTAAAACTAAAAAAAATTGAATGGGTGCCTTAATTTGAGTTCTTCCAAAAGTAGACGCTCCGACAAGAATGCAGGAGTTCGTTGTGTGTTAGAGAAGTGTATGAAACTACAGCCAGGTGGAAAATGAGTTGGGGAGGGGAAGGCAGCCAGTCTTTAGTGGGTGTGCCACCAAGGTCATTTCCACAGCAGTCTGCTAGAAATCCAGTTGTGGGAAACCACTAAGCTGCACTGCCAAATGGGTGGAGGATTAACTCACCCATGGGACAAGAGAGGTGGGTATTTATACAGCAACTCCTGAGAATCAGTGTTTGTGGGCTGGAGGAAAGGGTGTTTACTTCCCAACAATTCCAGCCTTTAGTTCGGGGGGGAAAATAATAATACTATCTGTACTCACAGAAGTCAGGCAGAACACCTTGAAAGGTCCCAAGGGCATGGGTGAGCCACAATCTCCACACTGAGTTAAGGAGAAGACTGAAACACAGCGGAAGAGAGATGCTACAAACTGAAAGACTGACCAAAGGAAATATCCCAGAACGAACCAGAGCGGAGGAGAAAATGCACGAAAGAGGAAAACCTCAGCAGTTACATTGAGAAGGATAACCATAGATTAAATACTTTTAATATGTTTATAAATTCCTGAGAATTTAGTTTTGACGACAGACATGAACCAACACACTGAAAAATCAAATCCTTAAGATAAGTCCAGCCACAACATAATGAAACTGGAAAAGCCAAAGAAAACTATTAATAAAACCAGAGGGGATGATAGAAATATATGCACATAGACACAAAAAAGCATGCTGGTAAGAGAAATAGTAAACTTGTCATTAGCAACAGAATAGATGAAAGATGATATAGTAATAGTACCAAAATGCTCAGGGAAAGCAAGGCAGAACTCCATAGCCAGCTCAACTCCCTCAGGAATGAGGGCAAGGTCAAGGTATTTCAAAGCAACAGAGACACAGCGGGTAGGCACGCAGTGCAGTGTTGGAATGCCTGCTTATCCTGCGTGGGCCCTGGATTCAACCCTCAGCACTGAGCAGACGCAAAAAACAAGTGAAAAAGACAAAGACATTTGCTATTTGCATATTTTCAGCAAAAAGGAAATGATGCTCCATGGAAAGAGTGAGAACAGGAAAAGCAGTTGCTAGGCTTTGAGAAACGTAGATAGCATTAACAAGGAAACCAATAATAAGCGCAAGCAATTAGAAAATTTGATTGTTTGAGGGATTAAAAACAAGGGGAAATTGCTGGATGCGTTGGTGCACACCTGTAATCCCAGCAGCTCAGGAGGCTGAGGCAGGAGGACCACAAGTTCAAAGCCAGCCTCAGCAACTTAGCGAGACCCTGTCTCAAAATAAAAAATGAAAGAAACAAACAAACTAGCAGAAGCTACGTAACTACAAATATTGGAAGAGGAGACTGAAATTAAAGCATTTTAACAGGCTTTGTGTTCTTCAGAAAGAGGAAGACAGGGCAATTAATTTCAGATTTCAGGGGCCATATGAATGTTAAATCTAAGGGTCGTCGTCCTTACACTACCTAATTCCCAAACTTACTCCAGATCTGTGGCAATCAAGATCAGCTGCTATTAAGGTAAGCACAGGGCTGGAGCAGTGGCTCAGCGGTTTAGGCACTTGCCTGGCATGCACGAGTACCAGAGTTCAAACCCCAGCACCATGTACACAACAATGTCTCGGAGCAACAAAAGCCACATGAAAAACTAAATAAAATTGATTCTCCTCTCTTAAAAAAAAATGGTAAATCTAGTTAGCCAGATTAAGGGAATACTGTAAAAAACCCAGAAAAGATTCGCTCTAGCCCACTCATTTGTTTTTGACCAAGGTGTCAAAATTAAATAGGAAACACAAGTGCTTATAATAAGTGATGCAGACACAACTGATTACCTAGAAGAAAAGAAAACACAATAAGTCAGAAATGAGTGCCCTGGAAAACAGCTATCAGAGGTAATTAACACAGAGAGACCCTGACAACACTGACCCAGGAAAAGACAGGATGTTAACGTGGATCTTATATTCAACCAGGAGAAAGTATTATGAACAACCTCGTGCCAACAAATTTGAAAACCTAAACCTGAAAATCCTTTAAAAATCTCAAAATTGGTTCAAGAAAAGAAAACCTGGGGCAGGAGCGGTAGCTCTGCTGTCACGGCGTGCACAAGGACTCCAGTTCAAACCCCAGCACCACATACACAACTAAGTCTTGGAGCAACGAAAGCCACATGAAAAACTAAATAAAATGGATGCTCTCTCTCTCTCCCTCTCTCTCTCTCTCTCTCTCTCTCTCACTGTCCCTCTGTCTTTAAAAAAAATTAAAAAGAAAACCTGGATTTACCTGTAGTCACTAAGGAAATCAAATCAGTAAGCATAAACCTAGTCACAAAAATGGCATCAGAGCCAAACAATTCTATAGTTTTTACTAAATCAAAGAAAACAACAGAAGAAGATAGGCTCTATCTTTCATAAACTATTTCAAAACAAGAAACTGGAAGAAAAGGAACCAGTTCCCACCTCACATTATAAAAGTAATACAGTCTTAATATCTAGGTTGACAAAGGACAGGGTAAGAAAAACTATAGTTTAATTTTATTTATTAATATAGATCTGAAAACCCTGGTGAAATATTACAAAGCTTATTACTGTGTTTTAAAAAGAAATAAATCATGAGCAGCTCTGGTATACCCAAAGGATATATGAATCATTTAGCACTAGAAAAATCTATTAAAGTTATTTAACAAAATAACAGGTTAAAGGGGGAAACGGATCAGATCTTCTTAATGATTTCAGATAAACAATTATGAAAATTTTGAATCTGTTCATGATAAAACAAACAATCTACCAAATTAGGAGTAGATTGGCCCTTCCTAAATATGATACAGGATATCTCCAAAAAAATAAAAAATAAACTATAGCTAAAATGGCACGTAATGGTGGAAAGCCAGAGTCTTCCTGTGATTGTCAGGGAAAAGATGAGATCCCATTCTCATGGCTTCTTTTCAACATTATACCACAGAAAGAAATCAGAGGGGGTGGAATTTCACTTTGGCATCTGTGACTATTAACGTAGGAGTTTTAGGAAAGGAGCTGTGTTGTTCGGGAAATTCTCTTGCTAAGTTACTAGTGGTGGTGGGGGTGGAGGTGAGAGCTGGACAGATGTGATCCAAGGTGTCCAAGAAAAGGTGACTCAACAGCTCTTTGTTTGAAACAGAGTTTTTCAGCCTAAGACAAGAGCTGAAAATTCGAGAAAGGAAAGGCTTTACCGCCAGAAACTAAAGCCAGCATTTACAAAAGGCAAAGGATCTTGCAGCCAGACGTTCTTAGAACTTTGTTGTAAGCTATGTTCATGTTCATAAGTAAGTCTGCAGTCACAAAATCCAGAGAGATCTCTACTCCTGGGGATGTTTTGTTTTTGTTTTCTGGTGGAACTTAAAGAATGAATACTATCTGGCTCTGTGAGATAGAGATTTGGGAAGACATAAGTATAAGTCAGCACAAAGGAGCTCAGTGCTAGTGATAGTGCCTCTGAGAACCCCCACAAATTTTGTGCATTACAATACCAGCGAACGTGAACGAGGCATTCAAGGAATTTTGTATGAAGGATTGAAAATCATGATGCTCCAGCAGCCAACATGTCTACAAAAAAGTTCACAAAGTGAGTCTGAAAAGCTTTGGTTCCAGGAGCTGGGGGGCAGCTCATTGGTGGAGCTCAGGTTGGACCCCCAGCACCAAAGCATAAAAAAGTTTTACCCTCTGATTCCTAAAGGGTATGAGGTTCATCCCCAAATGCTGTCCTCTGTTTCTCAGATATGCAGACACGAAGAAGGGAAAGTTCTGAAGTGTGTTTTGGAATTCACCAGAATTCACTGATAAAGTTCTCATTTTTTTCTTATGCTTTTGGAATATTTTATCAGAGTACAGAACAGTCCAGAGAATATAAATATGAAAAAGAAAACAATTTCTTCTGGGATTCTTAATTTCTTTATGGGAGTAGTTTATATTAGAACACCTAGGCAGTGAAATTAATGTCAGCTGGAGTGGTAGCTCAATGGTTATACTGTTTGCCTGGCATTCGAGAGGACCCAGGTTCAAACCCCAGCACCATGTGCACAACCCATTGTCAGAGCAACAAGGGCAGTATGAAAAAATGAATAAAATTGAATCTCTCTTTCTCTTTCTCTCAGTGCCCCTCTCTCTTGAAGAAAACAAAAAACAAAAAAAAAAAGAAATTAGTTAAATTAAAAAGTGAACCCCGTGGGCCAGTCTGAAAAGCAGGTGTGATAAGACCAAGCCCAGGGTGCACCCAGGGTGTTGGAGTAATAACACAAGTCCCACCTACTCAGGAGGATGGCGAGTTCAAGGCCAACCTGGGCAATTCAGCAAGATCTTGCCTCAAAGTAAAAAATAAAAAGGACTCATGCTGCAGCTCAGCAGTTAATTACCCCCCGGTGCAATTCCCAGTAATTAAAAAAAAATCTCAAAGTAATTGTTCAGCTTAAAAGGAATTTATATGTGTATCTTGGAACATAGAATAATTTAAAGCTATTAATCTGAACTATGAACAGTTTTTATTATGGCCAGAAGGACAATCCCTTCTATTTGATTGCTATTTTTAGCTTTCAACTCACATCATTCTTTAAATTACAAAAACAGAAGCATCAGTTTGGTCTAATCAATAGACTCAGGCAATATAAATTCTGGAGTTACAGCAAGTGTTTAAATGTACCAGTTTTTAAATCATTTCCAAAATACGGAAGATATTCCATGTGTTTCTATTATTAGTGAAAAGTTCTCAGTTACTAATGTAACCAGCTTGAACCTTTATTCCCCCCTCCCCCAGTACTGGGGATTGAACCCAGGGGTGCTCTGTCACTGAGCTGCATCCCCAACCCTTTTTATTTTTTTATTTTGAGGCAGGACCTCACTAAGTTCCTGAGGCTGGCCTTGAACTTGCCATCCTCCTGCCTTAGCCTCCCCACTTGCTTGGATCACAGGTGTGCACCACTGTGCTGAGTGCATGCACTTTTTTGTTCATGCAAAAATGTTTCCTTTTTCACATCCTGTATTCTCTGGGCAGTTTCCTAGTCTGATGAAATACTCCAAAAATTTTAAAGGAAGTTGAAGGATGCAACCTCATTCACTGTGATCTCATTCATCATAGGTTTGCTGGTGTTGCAGTGAATCTCCTAAAACACTTCAGAACTTCCCTTCTTCATGTCCATGTAGCTGAGCAACAAGGACAGCATTTGGGGATCAACCTCACACCCAGGAGGAATCAGAGGGTAAAATTTTTTTATGCTTTGATGCTGGGCGTCCAGCCTGGGCTCTACCCCAGTTCCTGGATCCAAAGCTTTTCTTCTGCAAGCCCATTCTCTTTATCGTATTATTTTAGAATTATAAAGCAGAATGTTTGGTCTAATGGTCAAAACTCCTTGGTATGTTGTGGCAGCTCTAATACAGAACATTCCTAGCACCGCTGGAGATTTCTTGCATTAAAGGAAGTTAAGGAAACTACCTCATTCATTGTGGTCCCATTTATCATCGGTAAACCACCTGTTTAGTCACAGTTCTTGGACTAAAGCTCTCTGCCATGACTCTCGACCTTCCAGGCACCAAGGATTCACAAGCATTCACACAGGAGACCATAAAGCAACTTTATACCGAGGTTTGAAATGCGCTATTGTGGGCATCTTTCTAAAATAGCAAGCAGCCAGGGGGTTCTTGTAAGGTAAATATTTCGGGAATTCATTTCCTCTTTCCTTTCCCCTTCACTAACTCAAGTGAGCAGCACATTAAGGCTTCCCAGACTGACAATCATGATGTCGCTCTTGAACGGTGGCAATCCTGATGCGGCAACACGCTCCTGACTCTCAGTTGGTGTTCATGACGGTGACAGGTCCAAGCATCAATTCTGATGGCAGTAAGTTCATCTTAGCCACCAAAAACCACATTTCCCACTTTGCTACACCCAGTCACCATGTCAGTCCCCTTCAGGCCCAGGCTCCTGCACACCCTAATTCTCCTCCAGTGCACCGCTCCCTGGCCACCGTGTTAGGTGGCCCTGAAACACCTCTTCAAACACCGACACCCAGAGCACTGAACAATCAAAGCTATGTGGGACTTCCCACAAGAATGTGTGGCAAATCGAACTTTCCAGAAATAGAACGAAACCTACAAAGCTGGGAGCTGAGGGAAGATAGGTTTCAGCTGCCATAGGCAAGGATTTTGCTTCCTGGTATTTCCAAATGCCACCCCGCCCCCGGGGCTTGGATGCCCTTGAGTTGACACTGCCGTTTCTTCTCCTTCCCTAAGGCCAGCACTCACAGTGTCCCACAGTCCACTCTTGTCTGCCTTCCTCCTTTGTGGGACTGGGGAATATCAGCATCTCTCCGGGAACTGGGACAGACAACCCTTTCAAAATCACAGGATGAATCATGCTTACTTCACATCCTGATCAGAATTAAGTTCACTTCCAACTGTCTGCCAGCAATGCCCAGAAAACACACGCAGAAGTTATCTGCATCGTGAGCGTTCTTGTTAACCATTTCAACCTCGGAGGACGAGTTAAATCCCACACCATCGAGAAGTAAGCACACACATGCACAAGTACACCTACACACATGCACACGCACACCCAAGCACACATGCACACACCCAAGCACACATGCACACACCCAAGCACACATGCACACCCCACACACAAGCACACATGTGCACACACACCCAGGCACACAGGCACACACACACAAGCACACATACACCCAGGCACACATGCACATGCGCACACACACCCAGGCATGCATGCACCCACACCCCCCCACACACAAGCCCACAAGCACATGCACGCACACATACCTACACACACCCAGGCACACACTCACACACACACCCAAGCATGCACACATGCACACACATACACACACTTAACTATCTAGTTCTGCAGTTTTATATACTCCTAGTTCTTAGAAGATATCAGAAATCTGAAAAAACAAAAAGAGTCACGGATTTTTTCTCATTAATTTATCTTTTTTTTTTTAAAGAGAGAAGGGCAGAAGAGAGAGAGAGAGAGAGAGAGAATCAATTTTTATTGTGTTTTTCACATGGCTTTCATTGCTCTAACCCTTAGTTGTGTACATGGGTGCTGGGTTTTGAACCCGAGTACTTTCGCATGCCGTAACCACTGAGCCACCACTCCAACCCCTAATTTATCTTTCTTATCTTATCTTTTTTAGCTCTGCCACTTGGACATTTTAAAAATAATCATATCCTTAATTTTCCAATGGCTATTCCTTTTCTCAGTTTCAGGACTCATACAACAGGAAACAAAAACCTATGTTAAAGAAGGAGAAGATAAACATCAAATACTAATATAATCTCTGTGATTATATATGTATCTCTGATTTTCTGCAAATCAACCATAATGTGTGTAGCAGGATGTCATGTAAGAGTCATGGCTTCGTTAAAGGAATAAGAGAGAGCAAATTGATTCCTGAGAAGCGAATGCTTTCCTCATACCAGATTCAAAAAGAAAACTTTTATAGACTCGTCTTCAAAGAAATTTTGTACTACACACATGACAGTCATTGGATAATTTTTTTTTTTTTGCAGGGCGAGAGATCGAGCCCTAGGTCCCAGGCCTGCTAGGCAAGCACTCTACACTGAGCTTCACCACCAGGCCTGGATAATTTCTTAGTAAATCTTTCTTGATCTCATTTTTTTTTTTTTAAAGAGAGAGGGACAGTGAGAGAGACAGAGAAAGAGAGAAACAACTTTATTTAGTTTTTCACTTGGCCTTAGTTGCTCCAACACTTAGTTGTGTACGTGGTGCTGGGGTTTGAACCCTGGTCCTCGTGCTTGCCAGGCAAACGCCGAAACTCCTGAGCCACTGCTCCAGCCCCCTTGATCTCATTTTTTAAAACAACTTGATGAGAAAGAGCAAAATTATTACAAAATAATGCATCTACAGTCAATTCATAAGGAGGGGGGCTGACCTCAGCCAACAGAAGTGGAGAGAAGGCCAAGAGCAGGAACAGCAGTGGCTGAATGCACGGGAAGCTTTGCAAAGGAAGCGCTGCGAGTGCCCGTCCTCTGTGCGTCCTTAACTGCAGCCCCTTGTCCCCTCTGTACCCTTTCTCTGGGCTGCTATCACTCAAAGTCTAGGCCACAGATCAAGCTGCCAGTCCGCAGACTACTCTTGGTACACAGGAGGTCAGCTTGGAAACTGTGGGCCAGAGTGTAAGACTCAGAGCAACCTGAGAATTCCTCCGTGAATACGGAATCTAAGCGTTTAAAATCAAAGCATACTTTTCAGTAGCATGGCTTTTCTTACTTTCATCTTTTCTAGTAATTTATTTCTACCGTGCATTATAAAAGAGACTACAGTGGATTGAAACTTCACCAACCAAACCAGTTCTTTACCCAAATATAAAAAGTTCTCAAGAGGGGGTGGAGCGGTGGCTCAGCGGTTTTGGCGCTTGCCTGGCAAGCGGGAGGACCCAGGTTCAAACCCCAGCACCACGTACACAACTGAGTGTTGGAGCAACTAAGGCCATGTGAAAAACTAAATAAAGTTGTTTCTCTCTTTCTCTGTCTCTCTCACTGTCCCTCTCTCTTAAAAAAAAAAAAAAAAAGTTCTCAAGAGTTCCACTTCTCAATTTTAATGATCCCATACCACGCTCATGATTTTACTGTATCTATAACCAACTCTATTATTTATTCAGTACCTGTCTTCATACATATTACTTTTATGTAACTTTAAATGACACTATATTGTCACTGTAAGTTTTATATCATTATTGCAAGTACAAAATAATTTAAAATCAAATTACATGAAAACAAAGTAAAGCTAGTCAATTTTTCTTGAGACAGAGAGAGGGACAGTATGAGAGAGAAAGAATCATCTTTTTATTCAGTTTTTCATCTGGTTTTTGTTTCTCTAACACCTTGTTGTGTATGTGGTGCTGGGGTTCGAACCCAAGTCCTTGCACATGCCAGACAAGTGTTTTAACCACTGAGCCACCACTCCAGCCCCTCGTCAATTTTTAAAATAAAATAATACAGGGCTAGAGTGTAGCTTGGTGACAGATACCACGTGTGAGGCCCTGGGTTCCATCCCCAGTACCACAACAAAAAAATAAATGAAAATAAAATACTAAACCAACAATCTTCAAGAAATGAAAAGCCTAACTGATTGGCAAAGGTGCACATCTGAAAACAAGGTAAAAGAATCAAAGTACAGTTTTGGTCTCTCTTAGCAGTTAATATACAAAATGGATATTTAGCTCCTTATTTCTTTTTTTTTTTTTTAAAGAGAGAGGCAGAGAAAGAGAGAAATAACTTTATTTAGTTTTTTACATGGCCTTAGTTGCTCCAACACTCAGTTGTGTACGTGGTGCTGGGGTTTGAACCTGGGTCCTCATGCTTGCCAGGCAAGCGCCGAAACCGCTGAGCCACCACTCCAGCCCCTAGCTCCTTATTTCTTAATTCAAGGCTAATATCAGCCAAATGTCCAAAAGATCTTTTATGTTCTTCTTAGGAAAGAAGGAGTCTTGAGAATTAATTCCTGATCAAATGGATGAAGGCATCTGTTCAACAAATCTTATTTCCCCCAGTAGCCTTCTGAATTGCTGGACTACGTGGTAACACCTGTAAGTGAGGTACAAAGGGTTTCCCCGTCCTGGATCACAGGTGTCTGCTTTGAGAAAATGAATATGAAGACCGTTTATCAAGTGGCCTCTTTATAATTTTGAAACCCTTTCCAGCAAAATCTTCAAATGAATTTTCTAAACAAGCTGCAAGGTTTTTTTTTCAATAAGCATTATCAATGGAAACGATGTAAGTTTCGGAACTTGCATCCAGGATCCTGAGTTGATCACATCTTATACATGCAAAACACAGCAGCTGCCATTAAGCACTCTGAATAGGGGCTAGGCACTGAGCTAAGTTTACATGCGTGCATTAATATACATGTGATACGTGTATGTACGAATATATTACATATAAAATTAATATAAGTGAAAATCATTTTATGTAGAAAATGACATATTTTACCATGTCATTCTACATAACATTTTTTTTAAGAGAGAAGGACAGTGAGAAAGAGAGAAAGAGAAGAAAGAGAGAAATGGGGCTGGAGCAGTGGCTTGATGGTTATAGTGCTTGCCCGGGGTGCGCAAGTGCTTGGGTTCAAACCCCAGGACCTATGTATACAACTAAATTTCAGAGCAATGAAAGCCATGTGAAAAACTCAATAAAAATTGATTCTGTCTCTCTCTCCTCCTCTCTCTCACTATTCTTCTTTAAAAAAAAGAGAGAGAGAGAGAGAAACAACTTTTATTTAGTTTTTCATACAGCTTTCATTGCTCTGAGACTTCGTTGTATGTGTGGTGCTGGGGTTTGAACTTGCATCCTCGTATATGCCAGGCAAGCACCGTAACTGTCAAGCCACTGCTCCAACCCCTCTACATAACATTTAATTTATATATTTTATATGATTACGTATATAAATCTACATGACAAATAGATACAGAATAATAATAAACATATAAGAATGAGATTATATAATGTATACTAAAGGAAATTACACAATACTTGTCATATATTCACAGACATTTGAAATCTCATTTATTCTCTCAGTGGATACTGGTAGTAGAAGAGGCCTGGTGAGCTCACTGAGTCGCCAGCAGATATTGGCTGACTGTGTGCATGTGCAGGGCACCATTCTAAGGATAACAGATGGAGCAGACACTCTGAGGCCACCTGTGTCTAAGAGCTGGTTGGGGACAGAAGGGACAATCCATGAGACAATGCCCAACCATGAGCAGCAAAGGAGGTCTGAGAAGAGGCATTGGAACTGAGCGCTGAAGGCCAGCAGCCTGATGGGGACCGAGAGGGAAGATTCCAGGAATGATTCAGCAAGAGCCTGTGAGAGGTGCTTGGGACAAGAATACGCATGACATGTTCTGGAGGCAAAGATTGTGTGGATGGAGGCTCCTGAGAGTGGGGAACACCAGTCAGTGTCACAGAGGTCCCAGAGCTCACCTGTCCTCAGAGATGGAAAAACGTTTGGAGGGTTTTAATTAGGGAGTGACACAAGCTGACTTTTAAAATAGCCTCTAGGGCTGGGGGTGCCTATTCAGTACTATGTTCATGCAAATTCCTTCTTATTCAATTTTAAATGACCCTCTACCCTGTGGTAGATGTGAGCTTGGCTTGCACAGGCCTGGGTTCCATCCACAGAGGCCCCCACAGGTAAATTCTTCCTGGGTGCTGGGGGAGGAATAAAGTCCAGCCTAGAAAGGGGGCACGAAGGGAACCTCTGCAGAAGTCTCCCACTTCAGATGGTGAGGCGTATGGCTCTCTCACATTACCATGGTGAAGCACACTTTGAATTTCGTCCTTGGGTCTTTTCCCAGGTGGGTGACATGCAGTCCAATGTCTCTCCTGATGCTGGGCAGGGGCAGCCAGCCACAGCCAGGGCACTCAGCGACCGTGAGGGGAAACAACGGACGCTAAACCCTGCTGGTGAGCAGCTGGGGCATCCCCAGCACACCTTCAACATGCAGCTGTCTCAGGGAACTACGGGTTTGTCAGGATGTGGCGCCGTGTTAGGCAGGGAGCATCTGCAGTTTGGCTCAGCCAAAAGAGATGGTGGCCTGGATAAGAAGGGCAGGGTTCCGGGTGGGGGGGGAAAGCGTCTGCAGGGTTGCTGGCATGTGCAGGCCAATGTGGGGTGAAGGAAAAGCAGGAAAGCCTCCCTTGGTACAAGCAAGTTTCCTCTGGTTTTGAGGCCTTGAAATAGGCAGAGCTATATTTAAATCCAAGACTGGGTGCCTGGCTCCAGAACCACTCTCGTCCCCTATTCTTTTCATGGTCAATGAGTCAAGAGCCAAGGCTACAGCTCCCTGGTCTTCCCCAGCCACCCAATCCCAAGACTGACGCAGCCTGGGCCCGTCCTGAGCCTTGAACCTTGGTCTGCTCAGGATGGAGATCCTCAGAGAGGAGGAAACCTGGGACTGGTGTTGGAGAATATGCAAAGGGACCTGCAGCTGAGGGCTTCCTGTCAGCCTGAGAAGCAGGAGATGGAAGCAGTGGACTTGGCATTGGGGAAGTCAGAGGAAGACTTGATTCTGGCTGCAATCATGGCAGAGAGATCCAGTAGTAAGAAAACCGGAAGGGGCCATTACATTTGGCCAGTGGGAGAAAAGTTCCAGAAGGGTAGGAGGCAAATCTCTAGTACAATGGGCTCTGAGGTTAAAGAAAGGTGAGGCTGTGGGATCTCAGCGTAGATCAGACTTTCAGGCAATCTGAGCCACAGTGACAGAAAAAGAAGAGGTAGATTTGTAGTTTAAGGAGCAAGCGAAACCAAGGAGAATAACTTCAATATATGGGATATAGAAGGGCAAATAAAGGAGTGTTATTTAGCCACATCACATGCTGCCTTTATTTCTTTTCATCCCAATACCCCTATTTCCTGAAACAAGCTCTAACTGAAATAACAAACTACGTTTAATATTTTTCGGCATGGCCAATACAGTGTCCCACACAAAGAAATCAGTAAAAACTTGATTACTAGGGGTTGGAGAAGTGGCTCAGCGGTAGAGCACTTGCCTGGCACGCGTGAGGACCTGGATTCAATCCCCAGCACCACATACCCAACTAAGTGGAGGAAAAACAAAAATTACGTAAAAATTTTAAAATTAACTCTCTCTTTCTCTCACTCCTAAAAAATGTTTTTTTTAAAAAACTTTACTGAAATATAATGTCAAAATATACAGATGTGGGTTTGAGGATTTAGCTCAGTGGCAGAGTGCTTGCCTAGCACGCGCAAGGCCCTCAGTTCAGTTCTCAGCCCTGAAAAAAAAATACACAGAAGGGTCTAGGATGATAGCGTTCATTTCTCAATTGATCTGTGTGCTATAATATATGTTATACCAGCCCCATGTTTCTTTGAACACAGTAGGTATTCCATTGATATTTTTTGTAGATTTTAATCACCTATATTAGTTAACCTCCAGCCCTCACTTCAAATGACAAACCATTTTTTGGCAATAACCAAAATTATGATGTAATTACATTAAATTGCATTCAAATATATGGATTATCTCACCCCTTTCCCAATGAAATCCAGATATGCTATTTTGCCAATTAAACTACCCCTTTATCAAAGGTCCATTAATCTCCTGGAGGTACCACTGAGCTCATTAACTAAATGTCAGGTAGGCACCGAAGCTACTTTGGATTTCACTTAATAAACCAGAGCAATTTAAAGTAATTAGTCATATCTTGTGAAAAGAAGCCAAAGTGTAGCCTGTTTAACCTGCTAGCCACCTCATAAACCAGGGAGATTGCGACCAGGAGCCTGTTTCCTCTGCCAAGGCTTTCAACTCAAACAATTATTTACCCTAAAAAAGCTCAGAGCTGACTTCAGGAAAACTCTTAAAAGCCATGGAATTCCATGGTTAGAGCACTTGTCTAGCATGTGTGAGGCCCTGGGCTTGATCCCAGACCCGAAAAAAAAAGTTTATAGAACATTTTAAAAAATGTTAAGTTGTTAAATTTATTGCCTACATTGAGCTTATTGTCTGAAAACTTATTTTAGTAATATCTAAATTATAGTCTTTCTTTTTTTTTTTTTTTAAAGAGAGAGGGACAGTGAGAGAGACAGAAAGAGAGAAACAGCTTTATTTAGTTTTTCACATGGCCATAGTTGCTCCAACACTTAGTTGTGTACGTGGTGCTGGGGTTTGAACCCGGGTCCTCGTGCTTGCCAGGCAAGCGCTGAAACTGCTGAGCCACCTCTCCAGCCCCTATAGTCTTTCTTTTAATCCAGTTTCCCATGTTAATGTGATCTGCTTTCCAGAAATGCTTTATGCTATTTGCAATAACAGGAAAAGGTTTATAAAATGTAAATGACTTTCCACGTAGTAATTTTCAATATATGGCTTATCATTTGGTCTTCTTTTAACACTGTACACTTATGCATTATTTAGTATAGTTAAAAATGCTTTTAAGAGGGAAATGACATTAGCCCACTTTTATTAATATGCCAGCCAATATAATATATTTGTTATTATAATAAAATCAGAAAATTATAGATAATTCTTCTATATTAAGATACTGATAAAATAATTTATATAATATTAATTACTATAAAATGAATTTATTCCACATCTTATAAAGTTACCATAACTAAAGAATTAAACAAATTGACCCTATTTTAGGTATCCATATTCTATAATTTACATCTTGCAAAGGCTAAATGATGTGCCTTCCTCATATGAAAGTGACATAATTTATTAACCTACTAGGTTAATAAACTACTTCAAGAAGGGAAAGATAATCAATATTTGTTGAAGACTTACTCTATCCAGATAATTTCTATACATCTCTTGTTTAACCTTCACAAGGTGAATACAATCCTTATTTAACAGATGAAGGAAATGAATTTCTGCAGTATAAGTAATTCATCCAAGAGCAAACAAGTAGAGAGACACCTGGTCGCTGCTGGAAGAAAGAACTGGGGCTTCCAACACTGGGGTTATTTCCCGTCGACAGGGCATGCCCCAATTAAACAAAGGAGCACAACACAAAGTTGTGTTCAACTACAATCAAAATGTCCATCATGACTTCAAGTAGTCACTTGTGAATACCTTCATTTTGTTTTATTTTTGCTAAAAAAAGAAAGAAAACTCTAAACTTAATTGCAATATCCAGTGAGCATATATTTTAAAATAGCCCAATGCAAGGCAGACGCTTACAAGGACCAAACAGGTGCAGCGATTTCCTCGAGAGTCTTCCATTGAGGTAAAGAAGCCGGCTGGTGGCTATGGGACAGGGGGTCAACTTTCACAGAGTTAGGGGTGCATCAGAGGTGGCCCACACCAGGTGGGTGTGAGAGGGCCTCCAGGAGAGACACCTGTACTGACCCCTAAAGGAAGGGCACTGAGCAGATGAAGAGGGGGGCAAGGGGACACCAGGAGGGCCCCAAAGTGCCCAGGAGCATAGATGGGGAAAGAGCACTGTATATTCTCAACGTAGAGAAGATTTCTGTGCTGCTGAAGAGTATGAAGCAGTGGTTGAGCCACCACTATATCCAACTCTAATACACCAATAAGAAGGCGGAGGAATACAAATATTACTATGGAAAAAGGAGGGGAGGAGGAGGAACCTGAGGAAGATGAGAAGGAAGAGGGAAGAGAAGGAGGAGGGGGAAGAGGAAGAAAAAGGAGGAGGAGGCAAAGGAGGAGGAGGAGGAAGGAGAAGAGGAAGAAAAAGGAGGAGGAGGGAAAGGAAAAGGAGGAAGAGGAAGAAGAAGAGGAAGAAAAAGGAGGAGGAGGAAGAAGAAGAGGAAGAAGAAGAGGAAGAAAAAGGAGGAGGAGGGAAAGGAGGAGGAAGAGGAAGAAAGAAGAAGGAGGAGAAGGAGGAAGAGGAGGGGGAGGAAGAGAAAGAAAGAAGAAGGAGGAGAACAGGAAGAAGAAGGAGGAGGAGAACAAGAAATGGAACAGGAGGAAGAGGAAGGAGGAGGAAGAGAAAGAGGAAGGAGAAGAAATGGAGCAGGAGGAAGAAGGAGGAGGAGGAGATGAGGAGAAGCAGGAAAAGCAGTACTAGGTAGTGGCAGTGGATGAGAGCACAGGAGGAGGTGGTGTGACAGTGTGACACTAGGTGACTCCAGGCAGCTTAGGCAGACCCAGTTGCCCAGGGAGCCCAGACCCAGTGCAGTTTGAACCCTGCTGAAGGGGCTGTGGAGGCACAGAAGGCCTTCAGCTCTGAGAGTGAAATGGCTGGGTTCCCATGTGTTTTTTTACTTGTTCGTTGGTTCCGGGGATCGAACCAAGGGCCTCGTGCATGCCGAACACATGCTCCACCACAGCCCCAGTTTTGTATTTAAACAGATCCCTTTGGGGGCAGTGCGATGCATGGACTGGCACAGAGCAAGACTGGACAGAAAGAAGGTTTGAAGTCTGATGGTATCGCAGGCTGGCAGGCAGGAGAAGGAACAGAATGGAAGGGGCAGATTCCAGAGGCATGGAGGGAGGAAAAGGGAGACTGTAGATCACTGGACTCAGCTGGGAAGGAGAGCAGAAGCAGCAATGTAGAATTCCTCCCTGACCCAAGCCGGGAGTTGACAATGGTGTCATTCATCAAGAGTGAGGTGGCAGGGAAGAGCACAGTGGTCGGGAGGGCAAGCCCCGGGGTTCATGTTCAGACATGAGCGTTCGAGGCGGTGGGAGATATCTGAATGGAGCTGCCTACTGGGCCAGGAGCTCGGGAGGCAGCCAGGACACAGAGTCCAGCTGTGCATAGCTGGTGGGTCGTTTTTAAAGCCATGGACGTGAATAGGATCACCTCGGTTGGATGGTCTTCCTTACTGGGCCAGCTAGAGGTGACAAGAGAGAGTCACAGACCACCAGTTCTTAAGGAGTGGTTGGCAGTGGAAAAGCCCAAGAGAAGCCAACACAGAGGAAGGGGAAGGAGCAGAACATGGTGTCACAGAAGCCAAGGGCTCTGAGAAGGAGGACATGGTCAACAGTGTCCAATGCTGCAGACAGGGCCAGTCAGGCGAAGACGGAACAGCACACGTGGTGGACTTAGCAACTGAGATGACGAGGCCTGGCTTGTCAAAAGCAGGGTCAGGCCAAAGTTCCCATCCAATAGAATTTCCTGAATGAAACAAAGAATCATCTAGAACTCATTGGCTAAAGAGGCTCACCAATGGTGAAGTTTACACATTCTTTCCCAAGCACTTCCATTTAGTTGGCAATTAAATAAGAAAAGCACTTTTGTATACTTTCCTTGATTACAGATTTCTTTCTTTCTTTTTGTTTTTTAAAGAGAGAGGGACAGTGAACAAGACAAGAGAGAGAAAGACAGAATCAACTTTTATTTAGTTTTTCATGTGACCTTCATTGCTTCCACCCTTCGTTGTGTACGTGGTGCTGGGGTTTGAACCCAGGTCCTCAGGCATGCCAGGCAAGTGCCATCTCTGCTGAGCCACCGCTCCAGCACTGATTACAGATTTCTTAATGTATTAGTTTTGGAGCACAGGCAACCTCACCTGTGAGACGGGTTTGCAGCAACATTGTGTTGAAGCCAGGCTTACATGCAAACGCTATCGTTAACTCAAACCAGTTAATGCAGTTTGCTTATATAGAATATAATTAGCAGAAACTTAGAACACGATTCCAAAGCTGAGAGTTTGCAGTCACAGTAGAGTGACTATTTAAAAGCCAAGTCCTGAAAAGTTCTGTCATCTTCTACAGGTAGAAGATTATCTTCATAGAATTAACTGTTGTTTGAGTGTTGGTGCTGGATATTAATTAATCACACTGTATTAGGCCTTTACCAATCACAGTTTCTTTCAGAGAATGTGATTTATAAATGAACATGCCTAAGTCAAGGTAATGATGACCCTCATCTCTCACATTATTTCAAATAATGTTTCCCTCTCTCAGTTGACTTACTGTTAAAACAATGAGAACAAATAAAATGGATTTTTCTTGCTGTAATAGTGTTCCATGGCATTACCTAAATTGTAGCCTGTTTGTAGATTTCAATAATACTGTAGATAGATGTATGTAAGACACAAGAAGTGTGCACATGTGTGTGTGTGTGTGTGTGCGCGCGTGCAGGTGTGGGTGATGCTTTCGAAAGAGTTTTTCTCCCTGACAAGAGAGCGAAAGGACAGACAGGAGGAACACCTCCCTCCCTTTCTGTCAGCTTCTGAGTGTTTAGGGAGAGCAAGCTCCTGACATGTGACCCGAGCCTCCTCATTTCCTTCTGGCAATGGCAGAGCGGTAAGGAGAGATGGGGCCCTTCATGGTGCTCCAGAGCACTTCCACCCACCAGGAGCTACTCGCTTGACTCCTTGCTGGGGGAAGCAGTGACCCTCACAATAAACTCATTCTTAGGAGGGTGTTTGGTAGTTTTCAGGGGAGAGAACTGATTCTGTGCACCAAGCACACAGAGAAAAATCTAGTGCCAGGCTGTCTGGGGGACAAAGCCTTTCACTTGGAACTTAGCAAGCAAATGGCATTTAACCACACCATTCAGATGCACTGTTCAGTCAAAATCAGTCTCCTCCAGAGTTTGCAAAAGGGGGCTGGAGCGATGGCTCAGCAGTTACCGGGCCTGCCTGGCAAGTGTGAGGATGTGGGTTCAAACCTCAGCACCACATACACAAGGAAGTGTCGGAGCAATGAAAGCCACATGAAAAACTAAATAAAATGGATTCCCTCTTTCTCTCTCTCTCACTGTCCCTCTCTCTCTTAAAAAAAAAAATAAATAAATAAATAAAAAGAGTTTGGAAAAAATGACCCTGTCCAAACACAAAGGTAGTAAGGGCTGCTGCTTTGATGAAAATTAGCTGGGGGGGAAATAGCCTACATTAAAAATTAATAATAATAAGCAGGAAAAAATCGAATGAAGAGTCTCAAAAAACAGAGCTGGAGTGGTGGCTCAGCATTTAAAGCACCGAGTTTAAACCCCAGCACCACGTACACAACTAATGTCTGAGAAATGAAGGCCAGATGGAAAAATAAATAAAAATTGATTTTCTCCTTCTCTCTCTCTCACTGTCCCTCTCTCTTAAAAAAATAAATAAATAATGACTTTTGGCCATAGCACAACTAAGAGCTTGGTTTTATTGTTGCTATTGTTTTTGTGGTGCTGGGCTTTAACCCCGGCCTTACACATGTTAGAGGGCTCTGTCTCTGTGCTCCGCTCCAAAGCACCCAGATTATAGCACTTTTAAAAGAATCATTTGTATTTCATAATAAAAGACATTTTAAGCTTTAAAGTTTTGTATCTATTGAATTTTAAAAGATGAAAAATACGGGTTGGAGCGGTGGCTTAGCGGTTTTTTTCGGTGCTTGCCTGGCAAGCACGAGGACCCGGGTTCAAACCCCAGCACCACATACACAACTAAGTGTTAGAGCAACTAAGGCCATGGGAAAAACTAAATAAAGTTGTTTCTCTCTTTCTCTGTCTCTCTCACTGTCCCTCTCTCTTAAAAAAAAAAAAAGAAGAAGAAAAATACATAAGAAAATGTATTTCAAAGTCTTTTGGTGGGGGTAATGAACTCAGGGCCTCACACATGCTAGACAAGTATTCTACCACTGAGGTATATCCCCAGCCTTATTTCAAAGCATATAAATTAGTTCAACGCAACTATGCATGATTTTTGGTCCACAATTATAAACTAACTTCCTAAGAAGAACAGTTATGTTAATTCTAGTAAGAGAGAGCATATAGAATTGATTTAAGAATAAAGAATAATTTTCCCTTTGTTTTGAGATTTTAATTAATTTTTAAATAAGTGAATTTTCCTTCTAAAATGCAATTTGGATATTCTCCGTTTTTAAATAACTGAATTTTCCTTCTAAAGTGCAATTTGGATATTCTCCATGGGCTTAATGCTTGTCTGCAAAGTTTTATTTTCTTCTTTTACTTCTTTTGCAGTGCCAGCAGCCTGTGTGCACACCAGGAAGTTCTTTTCCACTGAGTTACAACCCCAAGCTTTTTGAAAATTTTTATTTTGAGACAGGATCCTGCTAAGTTGCTGAGGTTGGCCTCAAACTTGTGATCCTCCTGCTCAATCTCCCAAGTCACTGAGATTACAGGTGTGCATCAAGTGTCATTGTTTGGTGGAGTGGACAGGACAAGAAATTCGAATCAGCAGGTATGAAGTAGATTCTTGGAATATGATCAACCTCCCCGGGGAAAGGGACAGCTAAGCAGAGGCCCATGTGCTCTTCGAGACTAGAAGAGCAGACTTCAACACTGTCAATTAGAGGCCCCAGCCTTGAATGCCAGAAAGGGGCAAGAGAACAGAGGACCCTGAAAAGTGAATCGCGTGTGACTGTGTTATTACAACTCGCAGGATGAAGAAGAGGTTTGGACAGATAGGAGTGCTTCGTGGGAAGGGTGTGCTGGGGTTGGGAAGGGCAGGAGTCGAAGATGGAAGCAGGGACATCTGAACAAGGGCTGCCAGGGCAGGACTGCCCCCCGCCCCCTGCCGGGACTCTGCAGCCTGCTTGGCCTTGGAAAGTGCTGTGGTCCAGAAATAAAGTGCAAGAAGAAAAGGGTGGGCCTGCTGCTTGGCTTACAGAAAGAGCAGGGCAGGACAAACATCCTTGGTTTCAAGAAGGCAGGAAAGCTTGGTGATGCACCCTGTGATCCCAGCAACTCAGGAGGCTGAGGCAGGAGGATTGCAAGTTCAAAGACAGCCTCAGCAACCTAGTAAGGCTCTGAGCAATTTAGCAAGTCCCTGTCTCAAAAGAAAATAAAATATAAAAACAGAGCTGGGGTGTGGCTTATTGGTTCAATACACTTTGTGCAAAAAACAAAAAAAACAACAAAAAAACAAAAACACACACACACACACAAAAAAAACACCCGAAGAGTTTCATTCTACTGAATCAATTGTAATCACTGAAAAATGAAATTACCTCTAGCATGGGCCCAGCTGCATTTGGTGTAGTCATGATTTGCCTGTTACTTCCCCCCACACATGCTATCTGGAAGATACGAATATTGCACTTAAGGCAAATTTTGATTTGGGCAAAATATTCTATAAAGTCGCATGACGTTTTTCCAAGTGTCTTTCAAACTTAGATCTGATGATTCGTAAAAATTATTTTTGTGATTTTTTTTCCCTTCTTTCCTTTCTCCCCCACCCCCAACTTTTTTTTTTTTTCAATGCCAGGGATGGACCCAGGCCTCCCTCCAGCATGCTAACCATATTTTAGCACTGAGCTATACCTTAGCCCCACTTTTTGTTTTCTTTGTGTATATTCTGAATCTCTTATTTATTTTATTATTGTTTGTTTGTTTATTTTAGTACCAGGGATTGAACCCATGGCCACTTAACCACTGAGCCTCATCCACAGCCCTTTTTATTTTTTATTTTGAGACAAGGTCTTGCTAAGTTGCTGAGGCTTTGAACCTGCGATCCTCCTGCCTCAGCCCCCCAAGCCAGTGGGATTGCAGGTGTGTGCCACCTCACCTGACTTGTAATTAAAATTTTTTAAAATTTATCCTGGGGCACTTAACCACTGAGATACATCCATAGTGGAAAACCCCACATAACATAAAATTTACCATCTTAACCATTTTCTCCCACCACTCCCTTCCTTTTTCCTCTCCAGCTCCCACATATGAGATAAAATATACATTTTGTTTTCTTTTGTGACTCCATCCTTGACAAACTATCCTTTATTTATTAGTAAGTATTGCAAACTATATCTACTACATTGCTATTCAAGATATTCATAAAAATGGGCATGCTGATCAAGGTCAATATGATGGTTAAGTGAATGTTGTCTCGTATGAATAATACATGTAACTGCCCACGTTTTAAAAATTACCTAGAATCACACGCCATTCTTTAAACATTTGCTTTATGCCAAATGGAAAAGAGGACGAGGTGGACAATCAGATTGCCTAGACTCAGGTCTACTCATTAACTATCATCTGGGGCAAATTGCTTACCCCCTTATTTTCCTATCCACACAAACGGACACAACAATAATATCTCATAGGGCTGGAATTCAGTGAACCCATATATCTATATAGGCAGAACAAGTATACACCAAGTGTTTAATAAACGCTGCTGCTGATGCCGTTAGTGGTGGAAGGGGTGGTGGAAAAGCTTGGTGGCGATTTTTACCTGCCTCACACAAAGCCGAAGTAACTTCCTACAGGAGAATCCTGTTCTTTGTCTCAGGCAGGCAACCAACCAACGGACTCCAGGTGGCTTGGTCCACGTGGTTTGTTTTCTTGCATGACAAGGAGCCCAGGGTGCTGTTATTAAACTGGCTGGGGCTCTGGGTCAGCCTCTCGCTCGAGCTTTCCCTCCGGACCACAGGACAGCCACACAGCTCACCGGACTTCTTGGCCTCCACGGGCTAAGAAGGAAGGAAACAGGAACAGGCGCTCATCAGTGACCTCTCACCCATTAACAGGCAGGAAAATCCTTCTCCTGCGTCCACCTCCCGCTCTGCACCCTTCCCTTCCCTGCAGACCTGCCCTAGGTCATGCTCTGGACAAGGCTTCTGGGCAGCTGCTGGGCAGCTGCCGGCAGAACAGGAGCCTGGAAGTCCAGGGGTGTCTTCAGCCAAAACAGTGGGAAAGGAATCTGTCAACTAGGAAAAAGGTGAACCCAGCATCTGACACTTCTTTCTGTCTCTGTGTTCCTTTCCCTTTTCAATCACATCAGTTACTTTCAAAGGGTTGTTTCAGATACCCCGGCCAATATACCATGCTCTTCCTCCACCGCCACACAAGTGTTCATTGTCCGAGGCAAAGAAATCCTTAAGTGCCCGCCCACCATTCCCAAATGCATCAGAACAGATCGTCGGGAACCAAGTTAGAAGCTCACAAATGCCCCTAAAAGCACTGGGAAGCCCTGAGCCGGATGGGTTCTCATGACTGTTTTTGATGACTCACTCTTTTGTCCCCTGTGTTCCAGAGTTTCTTTCTCAGAAATCCCCTGATCTCATCTCCCTGTTTTCTTCCTCTTCCAGTAGATGGATCAGATGTCTTTCAAAATATCACCTTCCTCTTGTGGCAACGTAACAGCAGAACTAAGACAGAAACAGTAGGACCATAGGGATTGAGTGTGTGCACGTGCGTGTGTGTCTGTGTGTAGAGTGTGGAAGAAGAACAAGGTTCCCCTTTCAACTGCACCCATGAACTTCCAAACATAATATAAAAATACACCAACACCTTCTGCCAGTTCCTAGATTGGAGTCCTTCTTCATCCCTCCTTCAGGCCAACACCACCTTTTCTACATTGTGCATTTCCTGCTCCCCTCTTGGCAAAAAACAAAACCAAAAACGTAGGAGGTTAAAAGATTTTCAAGCAGTGAAAAAGTGAAGCAGAAATCCTCAGAGCTGAGGCTGGAGCACTGGCTCAGAGGTTATGGCGCTTGCCCTGCATGTGCAGGTACACGGGTTCAAACCTCAGCACCCACGTACACGGCTAAGTGTCAGAGCAACAAAAGCCACGTGAAAAACTCAATAAAAATTGATTCTCTCCGTCTCTCTCACTCTCTCACTGTCTTTCTCTCTTAAAAAAAAAAAAAGAAAGAAATCCTCAGAGCTGGAAGCCAAGCTGGAAGCTGAGCCAGAGCAAACCCTTCTTATCTACCTGTCCTTCAAAGGCAGCCCCTGGTTCCTTGAAGCCCTCCCCACAGGACTCGCCTAACCAGCTGCCCTGGGCCAAGCTTGCTTTGGAAAGATAACAGAGACTCCCAAAGCAACTTACACCTCTCCAAGAGCCAAGGCAGCCAGAGGAATGGAGTCCAGTAGGAGAATCAGTCAGTTACGCTCCATTAAGGACACAGGATCAAGACCGTTCCATACCAGCTCCAATCGCTGTAAAGTAAAATAAGAGTAGGAATGAGAGCAGGGCTCACAAGCAGCAGGCAAAGGGCTGAGGCTCAGCATCCATGGAAGTCCACATGGTGGGAGATAGCAAGCTCCAAGATGCCATCAGCATGACCAACCCTCCCAGAAGACAGGGGACTCCAGGAAGGTTTGGGCTGATAAGACACATGTTGGCTTCAGGGTGAGGGATGAGGTCCTCCATCTTCAAAGGCCCTTTTGAAGGACAAAGAAAACACAGATTGGGGTGGGGGTGGGGTCACCTGGCATGCCATCCTGAGTGAGCCCTGATAAAACTTCAGGGGAATTGTTACCCTGGGAGGAAGAGCCTCAGCTCCCAGGAGCTCAGCCTGTACCCCACCAGGAATGGTAAAGTGGGCCCAGCCCTGTCCCTGGGGTCCTCCTCCCTAAGATCACATTGTGCCTCTGCCGCCTGTCGGCTTGCATGATCTGCATGAAGTCCCTGCCTGCTCTGGGAGCACCCACTGGGTAGGAAATCCAAGCAGAGGTGGAACCTGCCTGCCCCACCTGGAGTGTCAGCGTCTGTTCCTGAGTTCTCTCATCTTGATTCAGATAACTCTGCCGCTGTCCGCAAGGGCCTGAGGCTGTAGGAGCATTTTGGGAGCCCCATTTAACAAGCCCAGGAAAGGTCAGCAAATGGTTTGCGGATTGCATAAGAAATAGGTGGTCCTGAGAGGCTCAATTTGAGAAACGTTGTTAAAGCATTCCATTAGGGGATAATCCTATTAAATTTAGAGAATTTGGCTGCACAGGGATTTGTAAAGGAATATAGGAATATAATGTTCTGTGGGACGTTAAGTAAGTGTCTCTAAAACACTGAATAAATTTAATAACAATGTCCCCTTGCATCTGTGAGCTGCCTGTAGCCACCAAGCACTTACACATGTGTTCTTTTAATTACTGTGTGCAGGATTATCAGAAAATTCTACTTACTTGCTGGAGATTGCTTTGACTCTTGCTCTCTGTTTCTGGTAAGACTGGCTCCAGAGTCACTTTGTCAATGTTACCTTGTGTTGCCTAACCTACCCTTTCCCAGTAACCCCAGTTGCCCCCTCATGGAACAGGGTAGAACCCCCAAAATAGAACTCTACCCTGAAACAGAGGCTTTCAAACATTTTTATAATAAGTTTCTCAAGTGTGGTTTGCAAACCACCTGCACCAGAAACATTTTCATTTATTTAAAAATATAGACTTGCAGAAGTTCAAATTCTACCCCAGCGTAAGTCTGCATTTCCAGATATGAGGACTGGAAATACATGTTTTCAACAAGAGCCCTGAACTATTCTGACACCTGCTAATAATTAAGGTTGGTTGTTCCGATGTTTCAGGAGGGCAACTGAAAATGCAGTCTGGGGCTGGAGCGGTGGGTCACTGGTTTCAGCGCTTGACTGGAAGCGTGAGGACCCAGGTTCAAACCCCAGCACCATGTACACAACTAAGTGTTGGAGCAACGAAGGCCATGTGAAAAACCCAATAAAGTTGTTTCTCTCTCTCTTTCTCTCTCACTGTCCCTCTCTCTAATAATAATAATAATAAATAAATAAAAATAATAAAAATACAGTCTGCCTAGCAAGCTGCTGGGCCAATGGCAAATATATAAAATGTAGCATATGAAATGGCCTCAGATGGACGGACCCAGTGAACCACTCTTTGCAGAGCAGATAGGGACTTCATCCAGATCACGCAAGCCAACCGGCAGCAGAGTCACAGTGCGATCTTAGAGCCCAGAGTTGTGACACACACAAAATTTAAACGGGAATCAAAACCCTCAGTAATTGAGATACACAGCATCTTAATGCAATGTGTGTGTGTGGGGGGGGGTTGTTTGTTTATTTTTTTGATACTGGGGACTGAACCCAGGGCCTCATGCATGCTAAACATACACTCAACCACTGGGCTACACTCCTAGTCCCCAAGCAATATTTTTAAAAAATCAAAATTAATGTATAAAAAAAAATCTACGCTGAAAGAATATCTTAAAGACAGAATCTGTGTTGTGGCTCGCTCGGCTGGGCACTGCCAGGGACGGCTCTGGGTTTCGGTCTATCTGAAGGAGGAGCCTGGGACGCAGAAATGCCAGCCGTCTTACCCTCCTCTGCAGTTCAGAGGGTTTGAAGTGGAGAGCCTAATTTCATTAGCTTGAACACACTGTTCTTTCCTTTGGAAAGGGACATTAAATTGAGTTCCGTGGTTCTTAACCAGACAGAATTTTATTCCAGTGATGGGATTAACTTGCCTAAGACGTACAGCTCATAAGAAGCCTCACTTACTGAGCTGATGCTCAATTTAGGGACTCTCAGCAGCAATTGTGATGGCCAAATAGGCCCCTCTGTGGGGTGTCGCTCTGCCTCAGATGCCGTTCTCGGACAGACTCTTCTGGGTGTGTAAAATTTTAAATCCTTTATAAACATCAATGATTGGCATAATTGGGGTAATTATAGGTATCTAAAAGGGAGAAAATGTCTATGTAACAGCTGCCAATAGCTGGTTTCAGGAAACATGCAGTCACTTGTGCAGAGCCGGGCGCAGGGTATAAACGCTGGGTAATGTCACTTCCAGATGGACCAACTCGAAGCATGCTGCCTGGAGATGGAGGGGAACAAGACTGCTCCCAGAGCAGAGCCACGCACCGAAGAGTGGCGAAGGCAGGACAGTCAACCACTTGGGCTGTCGCTACAACCTTCAAACTAGAAGCCAACGTTTCCGGGATTCTTCAGCAGGTCTGTTTGTAATTGGCCCTCAGGTTTAGTGCCTGTGCTAACGGGAGCAAGACTGAAAACCCATTGGCAGCCTCTAGACTGTGAGCCTCTGTCTGCTTACAAATGGGCATGGGGGAATGGGGATGTTTAGGAATCCTTCCACTCCCAAATATTTGGAGCTATACCTTGTTAATGAAATGCCGTGGTTTACTGAGCAGTTCTTACTGCCAACTCTTTAGTAACATGCTCTTGAACCTGCAGACACTGCCTCCTATTCTTTTGGAGAACATGTGGGCTTGGAAGGTTTAGGAGAATTAATTGAGAGAAGTTAAAACAGCATAGAGGAATCGCCCCTCCGGCGGATTCCCAAGGCCTGCGACCAGTCAGCCTGCCAACGTGGAGGTCAGATCCTAACCTTCCGTTAAAGAGCTCTCCTCCCACATTTCCTGAATGTTCTCACTTCATTTTGTCCAAGTGCCCCACCCCCACTCCCACAAATGAACAACCTTCCTGAACTTAACTAGCTTCTTCCTGTTAAAGTGTAAACATTTCTAGTAGTGAAGAGACCAAGGACCGTTTAATGAAAATATTTCCATCATATCGGTGTCATAACATCTGCCTGGCAGGGTTCCAAAGGAAAGACAGTTTCTGTCTTTTCTTTCTTAGGGAACAGGATTTTAAGTGTGACCTTGACAGTGGTAGTTAGCTTTGGAGCATGGATGATTTCAGGGCAGAAAAGCCCCACATGGGTGTTGTGGACTTGATAGGCTCAGTCCAGAGATGGGTCAAATGGCCTCTAAGGTTCCTTTTTAATCTAAGGAGCTTGAAATTTCATAGTTAGTGACTCTCTGTTGATATCCCAAATCAGCAGGTGCATTTTCAATTTTTAATTTTAAAGCCAAATCTTTCATGTAAAGTACATGAAAGAGGAACTACTTGGGTTGTGTTTGTGAATTTTCTTTGTGCACATCTGTCTAAACAGGGAGAGGGGTGGTACAACTTTGGTTCTATGATGACTAGATAAGTTGACACCCCTTCCTTACTTTTACACAGAGTATCCCTAAGACTATCCCAAAGCATCTTTTTTTTTTTTTTTTAAAGAGAGAGCGACAGAGAGAGAGAGAGAATCAGTTTTATTTAGTTCTTCATGTGGCTTTGGTTGCTCCAAGACTTGGTTGTGTACGTGGTGCTGGGGTTTGAACTTGGGTACTAGCTCGTGTCAGGCCAGCACCTTAGCTGCTGAGCTACCGCTCCAGCCCCCAAAGCATCATTTGCCAATTTGCTCTGCGGAATGTTCAGCGCTGGGATCAGCATTAGCGCAGGGAGAAATGAGACATGAGTGCCCAGCAACACTGTGGTGTAAGTAGAATCTTCTGGTCATTTTGAGTTATTAAAAGTCAACCCTGAGACATGACTTCAATATCCTCTCCTCATAAGTCAGCTTGAGTTGCTTGGCGTGGGGACACCACCTCTCCGCCCCAAAGCCTGGCTCCTTGGGGTGTTGGGTAAGAAAGGAGCAAGTGGACATCCAACAACCCCGCTACTGAACCGGCCACTGTTAGGGTCTGCGGGTCTGTGGGTCTACATCTGATGCTGTTCATTGTCCTGCATACCTGCTGACGGCCTCCCTGGGCTAGTTTTCCCACACGCCCTTCTGTGGGTTTTTGTGACAGCTCCATTCTGTTCAAAGAGCTCCAGCCTGAGCTCTTTCTTACCACTGTGATGTCTGCTCCCCAAAGTACTCCCTGTGACCTCCAGGCTTCTTGGACTCCTACTTCAGCATCCTGGACCTATAGAGCCTCAGATCCCAGCCAAATTATATGGTAGAAGGCAGAAGGTCAGTGGACCCCTCCAGCCAGCCTCCCTACCTGTCTGTCCCTGCAGGACAACTCAGCTGCCCAAGCAGATGATGACTACAAAGATAATAATCACCCCCTTCCTTCTTACGGACACCCCAATCTCTGTGAACTGTGGCTTTGGGGAATTTTCACATCTGTTGGCTATGGAATGAGTCAAGTACTCACTTCCTGGCTTTCTTCCCTCCCTTCCCTCAGTCTTAGGCTTGCTTGGATGGAGACAGCGGTGCGGCGAAGAGGGAGAGTGGATTACAGTAGGGTCAACTGTACTTTGGATGCTTGGGTAAAGTCTTTGGCCCCAATCATTGGACACTCTTTAGAAAGTGCTGTGTTTAATCCTGTCGTTTCTATCTCAAGACCTAGAGCCAAAATTAGTGCTACAGGAAAAAAAATTGAAAAACCAGAGTGTTGAATAGATAAAAGCTAAGCTGGTCTTTGGAATGAGGATGTTATAAATGGTAGAAGTGGAAGAGTGAATGCCCCAGGGACTCTGGCTTCAGTGCCCTCAGAATGTGGAGTCCAAACACTGGAGGTAAGGATAAGGGTCTCCGATCCCACGAGCAGCAGCAAGAGTGAGGAGGGCAAAGAGAAGAGGGTCCAGAAGTGTCATGTAACCCACAAGCAGCCAGCTCACCACTTGGCAAATGATCCTTGAGATAACAGGGCACACATAGCTATCTTAAAAGGGTGGGTGAGGGTGAGACACAGAGAAGAGCAAGATTTGGTGTTGGAAGTAAGTCAAGGCACATATGAAGACTAGAAGAATCCCTAGGCGTCTTGATATCTGCAGCTTGATGCTAAATTGGCAACTGCTTCACCTGCTCCCTAGAGCTGCCATGCGTCTGGAAGGCTATTTCTCTCAGAGCTCCCGTGGAATTTCCAGTTGCTTATAGTCTCGCTGCTTTGTAATAAAGCCCCATGGTTCCAGGTTACCCGAATGAATCTGTGTTCCTCGCAGTCACAGAACCTAGCAACAGCGTAAGGCCCACAACACAGAAAGGAGAAGCCCCCCTTGAGTTCCAAGGGAAGAGGAAGCAGACCCAGGGGAGCTGATCTCCATTCCCTTGCTCTCGTGCTGCTCAAGTCCCTGTGCTCTGTCACCAGGCCAGAGTGGAGGCCATCTCTGCAGCCTTTCTGTTTTTGTTCATATGTTATCACAGACTGGGACAGAAAAATCATCTCAGCGTGATATGTCTCTGCTAAAATCAGCTATTCACTTTCTCTGGAGGATAAAGTGATTGAAAGTTGGTTTAATTTTGAGCCTTGGTTCATCTAGTCATATCTTCAATTTTTCTCCTCAACACCCACTTTACATCTAACCATCTCCAGGGTGGGAAAACCGTCAACAGAACCTCTGTCTATAACACAAAGATCTAGAATCTTTCCACTTCTAGTAGCATCTCAAGGCAAACACACATTTGAAAAGATGTGCACAAAAATACAGTGTTTTAACCACACAAGCTGGAAATCTACTTAGCTAGTGTTTTCATAATTTAGTTGACCGTAATTTAGTTTACACAACACCCATGAGACCTTAAAAGACACTGTTTGGGAATAATCCGAGGTGACACTATTTGGGAAAAGGAAAAGTACTTTTCGCAACTTCAGCAACACCCCTTTCTCCCCAGTTTTTCCCCCTTGCAACTTTCGGATTCATTCAGTACACATCCAAAAATTTAAACTAAAGCTCTCAGCGAGCCTCCAAATGTACTTAGCAAGGACCTCTTTTAAAGACAGGCCTCTGAACCTCCTTCTGCCCAGGGCAGGAACAAAGTGCAATGTGTTTTGAGACTGCAGCCCCACAACTTCCCAGGAACTTCAAATAAATTATTCAAAGTCTCTCTTCTCCAGGGATTGGCAAACAGGAGAGATAAAAGGCTCACATAGGGAGTGTGGGAAAGGGGAGGGAGGAGGCAAAGGCTGCGGAGAGGTGGGGGTTCCAGAAGAGACTATTTTGACAAGTCTTGGGTGTTGGAGCTGGGGAAGGTAGGACAGGCACTGGTAAGAAAATGGCAATTAACCACATGTACAGTGAGCTAATGGATCCTCAGGCAGGGCCGAGCTGCTTAGCTCTTAGGAGAAGAGTTCCCTGTAGCATTCCCGGGAGCCATCACCTGACACCATCCTGGCCATTCAGGATGGAGAGAACTGGGAGGTTAACCACGTTTCCACTGGCCTCCTGCTTTTTAACAGCAGCTACGTCAGGAAATAGTACATGTATCGGGTTTAAGACTCGAATTATGTGTTTGGGAAAATATCTTAATCGAGGAGGCTAAGTCAATTGTGTTTCAGTTGTTTCTTACGTCCTGGACTCTAAACATAAAACAAAGCCTCAAATGCAAGTATCATTTGAATATCTTATGGGTAAAGCAAAGTGGTTTTGTGTAGCAATGTACACATGAGTTACAACTCTGGCCCTGAGAATTCTGCAGGGTGAAGGAAGGACCTGCTAGAAGGTTCCTGCCATGACTTGACGTGGGCCTGGCTTGTCTGGCAGGACTCCAGCAACCAATTGCCCTGAATTGAAACTGTCAGAAGAGAATCAAATGGGCTAGATTTACAATCACCTGTATCCACACACAGAGGTGCCTTGTTAACTAAGACACAAACCAAGATGCGGCCACTGGGGCACCCCACCCCCTGGGAAATGCCGTTTGGTGATGTGAGGGTGTTTTTTTTTTTTTTTTCTTCTTCTTCTTTTTAACATTTAAGAAGGAAAACAACACATGCAGGAAACCATAAAACCCTTCAAGCTAACTGTAGCCAACGGTCAATCTCATTAGGATAGAATGGGTAGGCTGTGGCCCTGTCTATACAGGCCCCATGCGCTCTCTGGAACAACTTCCAGTTTTCACACTTTGGAAGCTGTCAATAAAGCAGAAGTTCCACTCGATATATTTATACTGTTTCTCTTCTCCTCTGCCTTCTGAACTCAGGCCCTGTGTTCCCCTGCTAGCATACATTTGAACTGGAACACACAGGCTAACCCAACTGATTAATTAAACTTATACTTTCAACTTGAATGGCAGGAAGACTTCCTTGGGAAAATGGTGGGGGTCACAGGGTTGAGGGAAGCTGGGGCGGGGGCACCAGTTCTTACCAGGGGCCGGAGCCTTGGGGAAGGCCGTTTCTCCCTCACTCACAGGGAGAGGAAATCTATTTTGAGGTATCACTTCTGGGCTAACTTGTGGGCTCAGGAAGCAGGGTTCCAGTGCCCTCCCCACTGCTGGGCTGGAACCCAGGGCTCTGAGGATGCCAGGCAAGTGCTCTACCCCTGAGCAGTACTTGCAGCCCCTTCCTCTTCCTTCTGACTTTGTGACCTCAGACCAGTCACTCAATCTGTTTTCCATCCACTCAATTTCTCCATGTTAAAAAGTGCAGAGGCAGGCTGGTGCAGGGACACACACTTGTAATCCCAGTGCTGGGGAGGCTGAGTCAGGAGGACATAAGTTCAAAATTAGCCTCAGGAACTTAGTGAGACCCTAAGCAAGTTAGTGAGACCCTGTCTCAAAATAAAAAATGAAAAGGGCTGGGAGTGTGGCTCAGTGGTAGTGTGCCCCTGGTTAAATTCCCAGTACCAAAGGTGGGGGAAAAAGCAGGGGGGAATTAATCCCCTGAATGTATATTTGTTGAAAGAATATGCTAGAATTCCATGGGGGCAGTAATTTTCAAACTTTGGTGAACACTGTAAATACATGGGGAGCCTATTAGGTTCCTACACCCACCCCAGTCTGACTGTGGCCTGGTAATCTATAATATCTCTCAAAAAGAATCCCCCCCATATTTCTCATGCTGGGGATTTGTGTACCAGACTGGGAAACGTGGACTCAGGGCACCTATTGCCAAGACCCCCGTGTCTTCCACGTTGCTGGTGTGGTATGCTCGGCTTGCACACCACTCTATAAAACCTTGATGGAAGGAACCAGGCAGGAGGTGTGCACTGAGCGCCTAAGAGTGCCAGCCACCCCAGGTCCCACTGGATTGTTACAACTCCACGTCAGAGAGCAATCTACTTGATTCAGAACTCTGAGGTTCGAAGAGGCTAGGGAGCTTGATCAAGGGCATGGAGCCAGTGCTCCAGCTCAGGTTTTCACCAAGTCCAGGGCTCCCACTTCCCACAGGCAGCACAGGATGCAAATGCACTTCGTATGCTCTAAAGGCCCCACGGAAATGACACAAATGTTAGGTCAACAAATAGGAACCAAACTTCCCGAAGTACAAAGTACTAAGGAAGGCAATTTTGGGGACAGGACACATATTCAAGGCTTAGCTCTGGTCCTCCCAGAAGTCTAATGGGAGAGTCTGGTTTGGCTCTGCTGGAATTCTGGAGACCTGGAAAAAATGAACAAAAATTACTGTGCAAGGCCACGACTAGACACATGTGAATTCTGCACTTTATTCTGGGCCAAGAGGCACCGTGGTGGACACTTAGCAGATGCCTGGAGGTGACAGTCAAAGTGAAAAATGTAAATGTGTATGGCGGTGATTTTCAAGGCTGAATCAGAGGGGCAGAGGTGATCAGAGAGCACAGAGGCTGGAGTGCGATTTTATAGGACTTCCGGTGGGGGTGGGGAACACAAAACAAAGACCACCAGAAAGAATAAAGCACACCAACCCACCCTGACAAACGCAAATAGGCAAGATGGATTTGCACTCCCGTAACTCACTGTTTTTCTGGACATATGCATCTTTCAAATACTTCTGTGGAGACCCTAAGTTGTTTAAAATGTATGATAATGCTGGTTATTCCTGGAACTAATACTGTTCAATAAACCAGTCCCAAAACTGGAAAAAATAAAATTTATGATTAAGCATCCTGATCGTAGCATTCACCAAATCGTGTTTTCAAATTTGTGTGTAGCCTGCAATACAGAATACGGTGGTGAATGGTGGCCACCACTGTCTCCCATCCCTCAGAGTCCCTAATTAGTGCCCCCAGCCCCCCAGCTGTGTCAGCAGAGATCCAGATGGCCTTTCCAGGCGCTCACTGGCTCACTGGCTCGGCCCACCAGCCTCAGCATCAGCTCACACAGGCTGTTTTGTTTTGGGTACCTAAAGGGATTCAGCTAGGTATTGATACAACTCATTAAGCAAGTATCGCTGATTTACATTTTTGATGGAACACAGGCCAGAAGCAGGGTCTTTAAAGAAAAACTGCTTGATAATCTTAAAAGAAAATCTGAATCCCGCTCTTTTTCTATTGATCCAAATTATCTGGAAGAAAAAGCCATGCTGAACTGTTGGTTTTCAGTCTGTTATGCCTTGAGCTACCTCACATATCATTTCTGAACGAAAATTGATTTGGAAGGAAAAGTATAAAAATGTTTGACACTTATTCCACCCCTTACTAGGAAGGATATAAAATCACTTTAAAAATAAAACGTTTAAATATGTATCAAAATCCCTTAGAAAATTTTTTTTCAATGCTGGGCATTAATTCCAGGGCTCATTATATGAAAGCACTGTACCACTGAGATACAGCCCCAGCTTCAAAGCTCTTAAAGAAAATATTTAAAACATCTGCTCTTACATGGAAAACAAATGGTTCTAGCAGGAGCACTCTACAAAATAAAAATAGGGTTTAATAAAAGATAGGCTTCGTTTATTACAAGATTTTGATACTTTGGATCTGGGAGAAAAAAATCCTGATCACATTATCATCACTACAAGGACAAACATTAAACTTCACCATTGTTATGCAGAAGAGTCCTTCCTCCTTCTGCAAAGACCTTTAAAGAAATTTAAGATGCCATGTTGTTCCAAGGTCTCTGTAAAAAAAAAAAAAAAAAGGATATTCTAACTGCAGAACACAGGCAATTAATGCACAATTTATTAGCTGCACACATGAAAAATTGGAAATTAGTAGCTATCATTAAGAGATGATTTCTGTTAAAACACAATTATATTATTTTGGAGAGGGGAAAACTATTGCTTTTTATTGAACAAAAAATGCTTGTTTTGGTCTCCAGTCTCCAAGAATCTCTTCTTCCAGCTGTAAATGCTGCATGCAGGCCACTCCCTTACCTACAAGCCATCCAGACCATTAAATAAGGGATTACTTCCAAAGACATCTGCTCATTAACCCTTCCTCTCCGGTGCTGAATAACTGAGACACCCAAAATTCTACACATTTTAAATTAATACACATTTGGAAGGGAAGATGGCTTTGTTAGCTAATGGAAATGGATGACCCTTAAAACAGGAAACACTGAGTTTAAGTTGTACAAGTTGTACGTTCCAAACCAAACAGGATCCGGCCTTAGTAAATCCAAGCTACTTTGTCTCCTACCAGGCAGGTCTCAATGATACTGCTGGGCCTGTTGCTGTTAAGAATACACCCCTCCAGTACGTGCTGTCGGACTGAGTGGGAAGGCAAGGCATCTCTATTGTGACACACTTCTTACTGTAGGACCCATGCTGGCTACTGAACAAGATGGAGATCCGGGCTCCAGGTGAACCTCCCCGTTGCTGAAGACACACACACCTTTTGCATTTCTTAAGTGGCAAAGGCTTTCTCCATAATAATTTAATAGGCTTATTTGTTCTTAGTCTATGGGTGACAAATCCTAGCTACAGCTAGATGGTTAAGTACTAGGAAGGCAAGAGAAAGCGGCTTCAGACACAGCCAGTGTGATCAGAGAATTCCAACCACGCCCTTCCCCCTTTCAAATTTCAAGACAAAGGGTGCTCACTTCAAGGTAGTAAACTCGGAAAATTCCTCGAAAGCTGAGTGGAGTTGACACATTCAGCTGACGCCATGGCTTCAGGATGAGGGCCTGCCAAATCTGGCCAAGAGGAACTTGGTACTCCTCAATAAGATGGCACTAAACAGGCTCCCCCAGAGCTAAGGCAGATGGAGTGGGTGGTGTACCCACACTGCAGGGCCCTCCCAATCCCAAGTGCTGGGCAGAAGAATGACAAAAGTCAAGATTTAGGGTTCAGTTCCAGCTGATTTTATTTCCTTCTCAAAAAAAGTTATTTACAGAAGGTATATATCAACAATCTGACAGGCAGTGAACTCGACATGATTAGCTGGCATGATTTTTTTTCTCTTTTTTTCCCCCAAACATTGTTTTTGTGGCCTTGAATTTTAAGACAAATATTCTACACGGCATATTGCACAGGATGGATGGCAAAAAAAACTTTAAAAACAAAAACCCTTAACGGAACTGCCTTAAAAGGCAGACGTCCTGGTGCCTGTCGTTATTTTAAACATACATACACACAATCTTTTTGCTTATTATAATACAGACTTAAATGTACAAAGATGTTCTCCACTTTTTTCAATCTTAAACACAACAGCTATAAACCGGAACACATATGCTATCGTCATGCCATAAGACTAAAACAATTATATTTAGCGACAAGTAGAAAGGATTAAATAGTCAAATACAAGAATGAAAAACGCAGTACATAGTGTCGCGAACTCAAATCGGCATTTAGATAGATCCAGTGGTTTAAACGGCACGTTTCTGCTTATAAAAAAGTGCAAAAAAAAAAGATGTGGTTTACAAGTTAAAGCTACAGGATCCCTTTTTGCTGTAAATGCACCAGTTTTAAAGCCTCTAGACAGAAGAGCATTTCGTTTAAAAAAATCTGTTTTTCTTAAAAGCAAACAGTGCTTGGCTAATTCTCCTCCCCATTTTACAAGCCTGGGGTTGAAGGGTGGACACTGGTGGCGGGTTAAGGGATACTGTCACTTTAAGAAGCCTGCAGATTGAAGTGTAAACATGGAGAAATTAGGGGCTGATTTTTTAAACTGTGTGAGATATTAACCAGCCGCCCTATTATAAAATCAGGAAATCCAAACAGCGATTTACACCGATTAACACCCCCTTTATATATTTTTTACAAAAATACACTGAGAAAATAATCAAACGTTTTCATCTCTCTTGTCTTTTTTTGTTTTTTAAAAGTGTCAAAAGTCTACATTTAAATATAAAAAATTAAAAGTTAAAACTCTAGCCCTTCAGTGAAGGAGACGTAAAATGGCGTGGGTAACAACAACTACAAAACAAAAACAAAACAAAAAAAAAAAAGGAAAAGAAAAAAAAGAAATAAGAAGGGAAGAAGAAATAAATGAAAGTCAAAGGAAAAGATAGCCAAAGGCTGGAAACAAAACAGGGACAACATAAGAAAAAATGTTTGGCCAGTATAAATACGTCCACATATAAAATGGCATCTGATTACATTTACAAGGAAAAGAACCCAACGAGGATGGAGCATCGGTGAGGGAAACACGTCTTCTCATTTACACCTAGAAGGAATCAACACATACACACTGAGAAAAAATTTGGTCCTGAATTGTTTTCTTTAAAAGTCCAGCACAGATTTGAGTTGCGTTTGAATCCTTTAAAGAGTTAAGAATGAAAAAAAGCTGGTGATAATTTTGTTGTAGGAATCAAACATAGCGCCATCTATCTGCTTTTTATATTATCCTACACTATTTTAAAAACTGCTCAACAGTCTTATACAGAAATCTTTAAAAGATAGACAGGATAACATGCTATATTAACCCCACCAGTGAAATAATCCAACACCATCACGATTCCGATTAAGAGAAGAAAACCTTGCCCCAAGACCACTCGCCCTCCGTGGCCCCCGCACGTCCGTCTCCGGCCTGGGCTGGGCCCACCTAGCCCGGGCCGCGCCCCGGGCGCACTCCGGCCCCCGCGCCGGACCGGGACCCCTCCAGTTCGCGTCCTCCGCCCCGCCCGCCGCAGCTCCCCAGGGTCCCCAGGTCCCTTCCCCGCGCGGCCGCTCCGCCGGGGCCTCTCCCTCGCGTCTCCGCCTCCGGCTGCAGGACTGGGAAAAAAGGAAAGGGGGAGAAAAAAAAAAAAAGAAGGGGCCTTCGCCAGCGTGGAGTCCGGGCCCCTGCGCGCCCCTGCACGCCCGCAGCCTTCCTCTCTCGCGGGCACTGCCCGGGGTGGGGGGCGCGCTGGGTTCCTTCCCCCTCCTCTCTCCACCAAGAAACCAAATAAAATAATAATAAAAAAACCCCACGGAGGCGAGGCGCAAGGGCGAGATTCCTCCAGTCTCCAGCAAACTCACTCGCTGCTTTCTGGCTGGGGCGCGCACGAGTCCGGAAGCTCTCTGGGAGGGCGGGGGTCTCTTCCAGCAAAGGGGAGGAAACTCCAAGTAGCTCTTTCGCCGTCAACAACAACATCAATAACAATAAAAGGTCGCCCTGTCTACCTCGCCCCCCGCGCGTCCCCCGGCCCGGAGGTGGGGAAGCGGCGCGGGTCCAAACGCCCCCGCGCTCCTCTCCAAGCCAGCGCTGATCACTTTTTTCCTTTTCTTCTTTTTTTTTCTTTTCCCTTTTCTTTTTCAACTCTTCATCTGTTCTTTTTTTTCTATTTTTTCTTTTTTCTATTTTTCTTTTGTTTTCTTTTTTTCCCTCTTCTTCCTTTTTCTTTTCTCTCCTCTCTTCCCCTCGGCCCTTCTTCTCCCCGCCCGCACCCTTCAGTAGGTGAAGACCAGGTTGGAGATGCTGGACTCCAGCCAATCTCCCGAGATCATCTCGCTCACCTCGGGCGTGCAGTAGTCCGGGAACTCGAAGTGCGAACCGGAGCCGGGCTCGAAGTTGAAGTCCAGGTCCCGGTCCAGGGCCGACGAAGAGCTGAAGCTGCCCAGGGACATGCTCTCAAAGTTTGAGCTGGGGTTCAGGTCGAGCAGGTCGTCCTCGAACTCGTCGTCTGAGGAAGACCCCGAGGACGAGGAGGACGAGTGGGACGAGGCGGAGGACGCATGCGAGGGCGCGCTGGACGGGGCGGGCGAGGCGGCGCGCAGGCTGGCATAGCCGCGGTGGTCGGCGGGCGAGCGGCCGGCGGCCGGCGACGAGGCGGCGCTGCTGCGGCCGCTCAGGCTCGGCGCGTCGGGCGAGCAGCCCGCGCCCCCCTCCTCGTACAGGCCCAGGGGATCGCTGGGGTCGGCGCCCGCGCCCAGGCCGCCCACGGGCGACGCGGATGCGCCCAGGCCGCCGAACAGGTAGACGCGCTTCACCTTCTTCTCGGCCAGGTGCTTGCCTGGGGCGGCGAGCGCGCTGGAGGCCGAGGCCGCGGCGGAGGCCGAGGCCGCCGCGCCGGGAGTCCGCGCCTTGTACAGCGCGTGGTGGTCAGCGGCGGCCGCAGCGCCCAGGGGCAGCAGGGCGGCGCCCGCCTGCTCGGCGGCGAAGGAGGCGGCCGCAGCCTTCCCGCCGCCGCCGGCCAGGACCAGCTTGGCGTGCGGCTTGCTGACCCCGCCGCCCGCGCCGCCCGCCACCTTGGAGCCGCAGCTCTTCTTCTGCGCGGGTTTGGAGTTGGCGCCGCCGCCACTCGCGCCGCCGCCTCCCCCCGCGTTGCTGCTGCTGCCGCCGCCGCCGCTGCCGCCGCCGCTGCCACCGACCTTGTCTCCCTTCTCTCCTGGCTTGGAGGCGGCGGCGGCCGCGGAGCCGGCGTTGGCGTTGCCGGACTTGACCTTCTTCCTGGGCCGGTACTTGTAGTCGGGGTAGTCAGCCATGTGCTTGAGGCGCAGCCGCTCCGCCTCCCGAATGAAAGGGATCTTGTCGCTGTCTTTGAGCAGCTTCCAGCGTTTGCCCAGCCGCTTGGAGATCTCGGCGTTGTGCATGTCGGGCGACTGCTCCATGATCTTGCGCCGCTCGATCTGCGACCACACCATGAACGCATTCATGGGCCGCTTGATGTGCCCGCTCGGCGTCTTGCACCAGCTCGGGTCGTCGGCCTTGCCGCCGGTGGAGGCGGTGGAGCCGGGCGTGGGGGAGGAGGCGATGCCCAGCTCCAGGCCGGCGCCCGAGTCCGAGCTCTCGCCCGCCAGCAGCGCTTCCGTGTTCTCGGCGTTGTTGGTTTGCTGCACCATGGCCCCGGCTCGGCGGGCGCCCACGCGCGCTCACACCCTCGCGGCGGCCGCGGTGCGATCGCCGGGCCCTCCCGGCTCCCCGGGCCAAGCACACGCCGAGCGGGAGGACGCGCGCGGCGGCCGAGCGGGCCCCTCCACTCCTTGCAGGGGTGGCGGTGGGCGAAGAGAGAAAAGTCCCCAGAAGATGCGGGAAAGGAGTGCTCCGCCTCTCGCAGAGGAGTTATAGTTCCCAGACTGGAGAGCCTCTCTCCTCGGTGCTCTCTGGGTCTCACCGCGCTGCAGTTTGCTCAGTCTGTAGCTCTGAGTCTGGAGACCGTGCTAAGGTGGAGAGGAGTTTCTTGAATGCTGGTGCTGGAGCCTCTTCCAATGCAAGTTTCTCGCCGCCTCCCAGGCAAGTCTTTCTGTCTCTCTGGCTCTCGCTCTCTCTTTCTTTCCCCTGAAGCAGTTGATTCCAGTTCACGAGCGCACTCGGTAGCTCAGGAAAGCGACATAGTCTCTATTACTAAGTCCCTTTCCTACAATGCAAAGCAAAAACGACTCTGGCTCCGGGACTCTCTGTGGGCGGAATCAGCACTAAGGAGTTTGTGCAATTATTTTGTTGCAAGGTAGGAAGCCAAAAAGCCTGCATGCAACAGACTGGCATGAATAAGTGTATGTTTCCCCCTCCCTTCTGCAAGAAGGGAGCTGGTAATGGCAGAGTTCCTCCGGTGCAGACTCTTAAAGAGCGTGCAAGAGCTGGAGACCCACGACACAGGCCTCTTCCCTGCACACACAGTTCCTCTTGCTGCAGCTTAGAGCAGACCCCAATTCCGCCTCTTGCCTCTTTATCCTTTCACAGACTTGGCCGCAGCCAATCAGCCGCTGTAACTAACGCTTCCTCGTGCCAAGCCCCTCCCCCGGGCTTCCCATTGGCTTGGAACCCGATGCAATAATAATCTCCGCGTGCAATGAGAAGCTCCAAATCTGACCTCATTCCAATTTACAGAGCAAACTTTTTAAAAGGGCTAGAAGTACAGCTGAGATTTCTGCTGCCTTTTTTCGTTTTGCTGTGTGTGTGTGTGTGTGTGTGTGCGCGTGCGTGTGTGAAGAGGATGTTAATGCATGAAATTATTAAGGGGAGAGACGGAAATGTATTCTAACCATTATGTTAGATAACAAGGGGCTTGGAAGGGGGGTAAGGGTGAATACTGTAAATGGAAGCTTTCTGCTTAAAAGCCAAGTGATTATTTTTATTAGTTCTTTTCAGCATTGGAATAAAGAATCAGCCTCCAGTCAAAATCTGTTCCTAGGCTGCTTAAAGCCAAAGATGTAAACGGGGAGGGAAAGCTACAGCTATAAATCAGTGGATATTGAAAACCATTAAAGTGGTACCTAGACACCTGTCATCACAATTATTTTAACAAGTTTAGGGATAGCACAGATGTTGATGTATTGTGTAAATCCCTTCAGAACAGTTTCTGCGCTGTTTGTGGAAGGCAGAGAAGATGACTTTTTGCAGTAATTGCTTACTCTTAACCAAACAGGGGTTAACGGTGGTTCTTTACAATGATTTAAACTCCCCTATAAATCCTGGATAGCCCAGACAGAGGCGCTTTCCCTTGGAACACATTAGGCAGGGCTCCATAGTTACCTCCATGTGAGACTCTCCCCAGAGTTTTGTATAGGATAAGGGTGAGGACAGGATGGAAACTGACTTTACTTTCTCAATATTTGTTTTCTACCTGTTCCAAAGGAAAGATTGGTTCATTGTTTCCCTCTTTCCCACAAAGCCCTCTTCCTCATATAATTTCCTATATGTGGGCTACTTGGATCAAATAGACTAAAAGATCAAGGCAAAGAAACTGCAGAAGGTGATGACAGCAAAAGAGCACAGGGCCTCTGAATTCATGTCAGGCCTGCTTGCCAACATTCTGGGTTTGTCACTATGGGTTTGTGACCGTCTCAGCTGTCCTCACCTGTGGTACGGGACCATCAGAGTTGCTTGCAGATTGCTGAGAGTGTTCAGTGAGTTTGGGACTAATATGTTAAGCCTTCCTGTGAAGGATAGGACCCTTTTCTTGGCCCCTCATGTGCAGGTTCTAGTAAACAGCAGCTTGTTGTTCAGGACGCTGAAACAGGACAGGATGACCACCAATGTGGAGGCTCCATCACACATCATAGGTGTTAGCCACACAAGGGCCCCATCATCGTCATTCCAGTGGTGACAGTGTTCCAAAATAACAATCCCAAGAAGGGAACTTTATGAAGAACACTGAAAAATGTAGCAAAGAAACAGTGCCTAGGTATGCAGAACACATGTTAATTTGGCTACACAAATCACCTCTTTCCCAAGACATGAAAATTCAAGTTTTAGTAAAAAGTGGTCTCCTTCACAGTAACAGCATACTGATTTTCCTCAGGTCAGTGACAGGTGATTAAGCCAGCCCAACAAAGTCAGCTTGCACTCAGGTCAGGCCGGAGTGGGTAGTATATTTCCATTTTTTCTTGTCAAATCTTTAAAATATGTGGGCTGGCAAGAGGTCCAGCTTGTCAGATTTAGAATTTGACTGGAAAAAACATGCTATGGAAAGAGCTGATTGGATCTTTAAGGATTAACTACAAGCAAGAATGTTTTAGTGGGTAAAAGCAAATAATTTTTGAACATTAGGTAACCCAGGTACATACTATTACTTTTTTTTTCCTAGTAAGGGAAAACAAAGTTTTGTTAAAAACAAACAACAAAAAATACCCCCCCAAAAAACAAAAACAGAAGACTACCTTTTTTTGCACAACAGATTTATGGTGTCATTATGCACCTCATTTTTTTTCTGGTATGAATAGAAACCTGCCTGAAAATGTCATCAATATGATATAAAAATTATTCTGAGAGGTCTGTTATCTATGAAATCAATGCTTTAATTGGAATAAGAGGATAAATATATTTAATTTTGGATTTGTCCCAACTAATGATTTGAGGGTGTAGCTAGTTTGATAATTCAGAGTTTCAACATAATTGATTATATTTCTAACTACATTTATGCATCCACATTCAATATGATGGAGGGAAAGTGGAAGCTTATCAAAACAGCCAGAGTAATTATGTTAAGGCTTAAACCACAGAATTTTTAAAGTGTATTAAAACTAATCATTGGTCTAATTCTGTTAAGAGATATTTTCTGCATTTCAAAACATGAAACAGATTTTAAGACACATCTGTATTTTACATGGCCACTGAGGAAGAGAAACTATCAACATGGAAAAGGTCTCCCTATTGAAAAGATTTCTCTTAAAATTAATGAGATATGGAATTAGTAACTTTGACTTTAAAAATTAATGAAGTATGGAATTAGTAACTTTGACTTTATGAGATGTTTTTATATAGATAGATAGATACAAGTGCTTAGACTTCTGAAGTAGGTCTGCTCTTGGGTGTTAGATCTCCTAGAGTATAAGAAACTATGTGACAAAGGGCCTATTATTAAAGGCATCTTTCAACTGGGTAAAGTATGTGCACACAGGAACATATTGGGCTTCTGAAAATCAAATCATGAGAAAAGATTTCTGTGTTCTCATTACCTAACTTCACGTTTTGTAATCACTTCTCCATTACTGACATTTTCCCCCAAATACCAGATCTTCGATGGCCCCTACTTGATCAGTACTCAGTGTTCCCTCTGCTGGTTTTGCAGTACACGAAGTAATTCTTAATGCTACTTTCAGCTGTTTTAACAAAAAGCCAAGATAATTTTGCAAATAATAACAATAAAAATAAACTAATTGTCTTTACCAGCAATGATGTTAGACATTTCATATTTTGAATTAAGGTAAAATAAATAAATCTTACTTTATTCCATTAAACAATGGAATGCATTCTAGGGTAAGTATAATACCTGCTAGTGAATTTCCTCAGCCACACACCTCCGTAACAAAGTGGTATGGGGTGCAGATGAAAGTAAAGTTCTATCCCACTACTTAATACATTCCCATAGAATAGAGGGGTGGAGAACCTACCTGGAAATCAGTATAACAGATCTCCTGGATTGTCACTGATTTGCAAGATTTTGGCCTTGCTTTGGTTGTAGAAACTGTGATTGAAGGAGCTGGTCTGACCTGACAACTAGTCAGTTCAAATAAAAAGTTGTGAGTGTGTGTGTGTGTGTGTGTGTGTGTGTGTGTGTGTGTAGGGGTGGGGAGAATCCTATTGTTACTTTAGTTGACAAGGAAGAAGCCCTGGGAAATATGTTGTCATTGGCCTTTGTCAACCGAAAGGCCCCAGGCTTTTTGTTTCACACTTTATGGAAAAAGACCCTACATCCAAGGCTGATTCACTTCTCAATCAAGGAGACAGATATAACTTTCCCCTCAACATGTGGGCTGATTCGGTTGTAGTGGAACTGGCCTAGGGGAGGGCTATTGTACTGAAAAATTTTATATACACACACACATACATATATAAATAATATATGTAATTCTTATTTGCAAATTATCAAAACAGGATTCTGGGATAAGTGAAATCTGATTTATTTTTACTCTTAGAATAAGCCAAGATACAAGAAACCCACGTTTCTAATCATTCTCAACCACTTTCTCTTCCCTCTTAACCACCCACTAGCCATGGTGAACTCAAGCAAGCTCCAGGCCAATCAATTCCAACCCATTACTCCTTTCCTCTAAGTTTTCTCATAAGAACAAGCAGAAACGAGTGTTTGCACGGGCCACAGGATCTGAAGCGGGAATGCGGGTTTCTGCTGGGGTTTTCCAGGTAGAGCCAGGGCACACCCACAGCCTGCATTTGCTGTGCAGCCAGCAGGATTCCAGTCCCGGGAGGAGCGGCCGCCAGGTGGCAGCGCTGAGCCTCCCTGCGCGGGCGAGGAGACGTGGGAAAACACGGGGAATGGTCAGGTTTCTTTCTTTCTCCCTCTTCCTCCTCTCCGGAATTACTACACCCTCCGCCACTTTACCGTCTTTAAATAGCGGTTTAAAAGATCAGCGGGTAATAGGGCGTGTCTGTAAATTCTGATCTTTCTTTTTTTCATAAATCAAAGTTCGGGGCAACAAACCGCCGCCTCCCGTCCACTTGCCAGACGGTCCCAGCGACCAGGGAAGTCGGACCTCGCATCCCCTGCGGATCTAGGAACCCAACTCGGAAGGTTATCAATTCCCGCGCCCGCACCGTCATGCAGAGGCGGACTGGTTTAGAATGCAGTTTCTCCTCCAGCCCTTGGCGCGCGCTGCTCCAGGACTGCCCAAGGCCACCCCTTCTAAAAGAAATGGTTCCCCTGCATCAGAGTCTCTCCTGGCACCGCACGCGGCGCGCAGGCTGCACGCTCTTCCTGCCCGGGGCTCGCCGAGGACTCGTGGTGCTGAGCCTCATTTACGGGGAGGAAATAAATTGGAATCGACTCAGGCTGTGCTTTTTGGAGAAGCCTTTCCTACAGTAAACGTTTCAGGCGATCCTGTCAGCAGCATTTTACGGCCGCGGAAGGAGCCGAAACCACGCGCGCGCGCACACACACGCATCCTCAGCAAAGAGGCGCCGCGCCCCTGCGCGCTCCCGACCTCCTTTGAAGTTGCCACGGCCCTGGGCTCGCGCGACTGGGGGAGGGGATCCTTTCCCCAGCGCTCGGCTGCTCCTCCCCCGCGCCAGGAGCCAGCTTGGTCGGTGGCGACGGTGCCCAGTTCCGCCACTGACCGGAACTGGCAGCCACTTGGCCACAGCCCTCTCGGGTGCCCAGCACCCTTTACTCTCAGTGCTGTGAGCCTTAGTGGAAGACGTCGTGCGCGCTGTTCTCTGGGACCCACGCTTCGGCGAGCACACAATCTTGGCTCTCGGGCTGGGCACCCCTCCCGGGTCCCTGCAGGCGGAGGCCCCATTAAGCGCGCAGCTGCTGGGTCTTTCTGGAGGGCAGAGCGTGGAGGGGGGTAGGGAGAGGGACGTGCGACGCGCGCAGAGCAAAGGGAGGTTGACAATTTGGTTGTCCCCGAATCCTCAAACGGTCCCTACCCCCGGGGATTTCAGAGAAACAAGCGTATCTCGGTGCCCACAATCGCGCAGGGAAGGCTGGGGGACGCGGAGACGCCCCAGGGTGCCTGGAGCCTTTGCCAAGGGGCGCGGCCGACGCTCCTGAAGATTCGGCCCCCAGCAGCTGGAGGAGGCGGCTTCAGGTCTGAGAGAAGGGAGCATATGGCAGGTAGATAACTGGCTGTGCCCCAGGCGCAGTTACTTGGAAGCCAAGCTCTGCAGAAGGGCTGGGCTTGCTTTGTCCTCTTGGATTTGCTAGCCGCTCTCCGCCTTTCCGCAAGCAACCACTGCAGCGAGGCCTGGCGCCGACGTCCAAGCACGGATCCCCACCCTTCCCCGGCGGTCCCAAACCACCCCACTGGCCCCAGCACGCGGGACACGCCCGGTGGATTCCCCGCCCCCACCCCGACTGCCAAGTAGAAGCAATTACACTTGAAACACCGAGAGGAAAGCGGCTGATTTCCCTTATGGAAAAACGCTTAAACCAGAGCAACCTAAGCCAACGTTAGCAAACCAGTTGACCCGCAATTGGAGGCTGAGCGAGGGCGGGCTAGGGCGGCCGCTTCTGCCAGGGAGGGAAACCCGCTGGGGAGTGGGCAGAAGGAAGCAATGCAAAATGTCAGATAAGGGAAAGAAAGGACTAGTGGGGGAGGAGGAGGAGGAAGAAGGGCAATTGACTGCAGAGAGGGGGAGACGGGGAGATTGCATGGCTGCCAAGTGATTCAGGTCAGAGGAGGAGAGGGGCGGGCGCGTGGCCGGCAGCTGGCGCAGGACGCCCGGGCTCCGCCAGGCACCGGATCTCTTTTCTCTCAGTGGTCTCCCTCCCCTGCACTGGGAGCAGGCAGTGAGACGCAGACTCTGCCTGGGGCGCACGCAGGGAGGGGAGGGCTGAAAGAACTCAGTGCCCCACACAGTGTAGGGCGCGCCGCACACCTGGCCTCGGGACTCACCATCTGCTCCCAACTACGCCCCTCGGGCAGAAGAAAGACGAGTGCCACGTGGGAGGGAGTGGCGCCTTCACCCGGTGAACTCAAGGTTTATAAGCTCCTACTGTGTGCTGAACTCGGCCTCGCTCCCCTCCCCGCTGCTGTATTCAGGAACTGCAGTTTTGCTCACCTGCAAGCTAGAAGAGAATCCTGGGTGTATTGTAAAATTCAAACTTCGAACCTTAATGCATAAGTAAAGTCCCCAGGGGATTGGGGATTTAGCTCAGTGGCAGAGCGCTTGCCTAGCACGCGCAAGGCCCTGCGTTCAATCCTCAGCCCTGAAAACAAAAACAAAACAAAATAAAACAAAAAGTAAAGTCGCCAGGCCAAGGCCAGCGATTGAGACTCTGTGGACCTGGTAAGTGCGGAGTCTGCCTCAGTAACTTATGGACGTTTGTGACTTTCTTCTGAAACACCCCATGCTTCCTGTCCCACATTCCCAAAACAGAGATCAAAATTAAAAATGAGTTAAAAATAATTTAGTGACTTAATCTAGCTCTGAAGGCAAATAACTAAAGGCTAGTGTTTACGATCTCAAGTTTAACTAATTTTATCAATGTCAGACCCAAAATACTGTCTTGATGTCACAAATGTTTTGTAATGTAGCTTTACTATCCTGAAATAAAATGTGTGGGTGATGTAACCTATGCAGGCATCATTATTTTTTAAAGAGAGGAAAATAGTCAATTTTATTCATTTTTTCATCAGTTTTTGTTTTTCTGACAGTTGTGTATGTGATGCTGAGGTTGGAACCCAAGTTTTCAGGCAAGCCAGGCTTCAGTTCCCACCTACACAACTGGGTGTCGGGTAAAACAGAACCAAATGAAAAATAAATAAAAATTGGCATCTTTCTCTCTCCTTCTCTGTCTCCCTCTTTCTTAAAAAAAAAAAAATAGGGACTGGAGCAGTGGCTCAGCAGTTACTGCAGTATCTGGAAAGCGCAAGCACTCAGGTTCAAATCCCAGCACCATGTACACAACCAAGTGTCCAAGCAAGGAAAGCCACATGAAAAACTAAATAAAATTGATTTTTTTCTCTCTCTCTCACTGTCCCTCTCTCTTTAAAATAAAATTTAAAAATAATAAATGCCCATAATGCTGAAGCAATAATATAATGGAGAAACAAAATCTATGTAATTGATAATAAACAGTATATACTTAAATGTGTATGGTAGGGCTTTATTTCAAAGGAATGTCCCAATTGTCCAAAAAAAAAAAAAAAACCCTCAGTTTTCCCCAGGGGATTTCTTCTGCACAGTAGGAGCCAGCCAAATTCCAAATAATGAGGGTAGTATTGATATCCTGAGTAAATTTATAGTGGATGCGGGAGATTGAAATAAATTAGCTCCCTGCTATTGGACTTTATGTGGACCTTTTCCTCACTCACTGAATTTGATCACTGACTTGCTTCAGCCAATGGGGCACTAGCAATCTCTCACAAGGAATTGGCTCACATGATTACAGGGATCGACAAACCATGAGTTGTGTGGCTGGCAAGCTGCAGACTCAGGAGTGGCAATGGTGTAGGAAAAATCAATGTCCAGCCTGAAGAGAGGCAGGCAGGAAACTTCTCTTATTTGGGAAGGATCAGTCATTTTATTTTACTCAGAACTGACTGGATGAGAAACTCCCTCATTAAGGAGGGCAGTCTGCTTTACTTAGCCCTTACAGTTAAACATTAAATGCTCCTGAGACACCCTAACAGAAATGCCCAGAATGTTTGAACAAATATCTGGACACCTCATGACCCAGTCAAATGGACTCATAAAATTAATCATCACAGATGGTGACCACAGCTCCACCTTAGGGAAATGATTTATTCAAGGATGGCTTTGACAGCTCAATTTACAACAGCTAAATTATGGAACCAACCCAGATGCCCCTCACTGGATGAATGGATCCAAAAACCATGGAATATATACACAATGGAATTCTACTCAGCAATTAGAAACAATGAAATTGCAGCCTTTGAAGGTAAATGGATGGTGATGGAAGAAATCATGCTGAGCAAAGTTAGCCAAACCCAGAGAGTCAAGGTTAAATGCTTTCTCTCATTTGTGGAAGCTGGAGTTAAACCCAGGCCTGTGTGAAAGGTAGTCAATCTCTTGTATTAGACCTAACACAAAATCTAGAGCACTCATAGATATGTAGGGAGGATGGGGGAGATGGGGTTGGGGAGAGGGAGGGAGAATAGGGAGCAATCTAGGGGGTAAATCTGATTTAAGAATATATACATATATTGTTACTTTATATGCATTTTGATTATACAATAACTAAATGTCTTAATTAAAAAAAGTTTTAAAAGAAATAAAAAAGGATGACTGAGCATAGGTTAAATAAATGGCCATCCAGAGAGTGTATTTTCATGGAAAAATGAAAGGAACTTCAACCTTCCTTTCTGATATCTGGCCTTTCCTACCAATAAATAACAGCAAAGCTCCATTAACTAGAATTTACCATCAAATTAGAGTGTATATTTTTCCTAATTAAAATGTATGTTATCCAAGAAACTACTATTAGGCAATAATTGCTTAGAGTGAAGTTCTTTATAGTGACTCTTCCAACTGGTACAGGAAGATTTCAACATGGGTGGGAGCAAGCAAGAGATGGCTCTTGAAGGGGTGGCTTGAACACGGCACTCTCAGCTAAAGGGCGTGACATGACGGAGAAAAGGAAGAACCAAAGGTTAAAACTTACTACCCTCTTTAAACATATAGCTTTAATTTCTTAGGGCTGGAAAGCCCCTGATGTTAATAAGCAAGATAGCATCACTGAGAGTTTAAGGCAGGTAGGAGCTGAATTCAGCATAGATGTAGCTTTCCTTTTCATGTATATGCCTCAAGGGGAAAAAGTGAGGAAAATCCAGCCCATACCATGTGGGTGAAGGGTGTTCTTCAACCTTCCTTCAAAAGCGATTTCATATGATAACCATTGCCTACACAAGACTCCAAATAACAGTTTCCAGATTTTTAGAATTTGGCACTTTAAAAATAAAAGAGTAATCGGAGAGAATCTGCTGTCTTTCTATTAGGTTAGGTGTCCCTTGTTGTTCCTACCTGGAAAGAATGAGCCATGAAGAAATAAGGCTCAGATGCTGGACTCACTAAAGTTGCCTCTTCCTGATGCCAACTGTAGGCCCAGAGGCTCTTCAGGGATGCCTTCCTCAGCAGTGGCTTGGGGTCAATACAGAATGGCTCTATAACTAACAATACAGGAGCTCCTTGGTTGCCATGAAAGGGTGGGGGGGGGGGGTTGCAGGGAACTGTCACTCAGTTCTTGAAATCAAACCCAGGGCTTGGTGCCTCCTAAGAACAGCTCTACTATGCAGCTATAACCTCAAGATTTTGTGTTTGTGTGGTCCTGGGATTAATCGCAGGGCTCACAAATGCCAAGCGTAAACCCTATCACTGAGCTACACTGCCAGCCTCATCACTCACTGTCCAAATGCCTCCTCCTGCAGGTGACACATGTCATTTGCACTTACCTAGGCTCATGGCCCGCTCACCTCTGTATTCCAGCAGAGGAAAATTGATGGTAGATGAAACCCGAAAGCTGTTCCGTATTGAAGTGCTGCGCTTCATCATAAAGTGACTTTAAGTGTTTTAGTCAGCTTTTATGTCTCTGTGACCAAAAGACCTGACAAGAACAACATAGAGGAATGAGTTTATTTTGGTTCAAGGTTTCAGAAGTCTCAGTCCACTGACCCCCAACTCCGCAGCTTTAGGCCCAAGGTGAGGCAGAACGTCATGGCAGCGGAGAGCAGCTCAGTATGAGGCAACTAGGAAGTGGAGCGACCTCCGCTCATCAGAGACAAAAGCTAAACCCACAGACATGCCCCCAGTGGCCCACCTCCTCCAGCCACACCCTACCTGCTGACAGTTCTCACCCAGGGAATCGGATCAGTGGACTAATCCACTGATTAGGTTACAGCTCTCATAAGTCACCTCTGAAAATTCATGCACTATCTCACACATGGACTTTGGGGGATACCCCATATCCAAATCACAGTATCAAGTACATACTTTTAGCTGCTATTAAAAAAAAATGAAGTTAAGCTCTTCCAGGAAAATTTTTTTTAAACCTGAACTAATATTTTAGGATATTGTGTTTTGTTGTTTTATAGTACTGGAGATTGAACCCAGGGCCTAATGAATGCTAGGGCCGTGCTCTACCACTGAACTACTATCCTCAGCAGAATATTTTTTAAAATCACATTGAGATTAAAAAACAATCTTTAGAGACATAAACACTTCAATTTCTGAGTGTGATGTAGTAGCAGAAAGCTATCACAAGTAGAAGAAAAGACACTGTAAAAATCATTTTAAAAGATATTGGAGATCTACAGAAGCATATGAGACTAGAGGAAATAAAATCGAGAAAAGGCTTAGCGCTGTGAGCTGAGGTTCCCCGGGGCGCTCACAGATGGAGCAGACAACTGTACCGACCAGAAGCTATGGAAGGTTTTCGGGCTGTGTGGGTTGGTGTGGCAGAGCGATCTGCAGGGTCATCAGATGAACAGCCACTTTCCTCTTAGGATGTTTGCTGGGTGTTAGTGATGATACATAAGGCTGGTAGGTGGAGTCACAAAGACAGAATCAGCCTTAGACCAAGTCATGCTAGAGGAAGGGGCAGGCAAAACAAAACAAAGCACCCCGTCCCCGCTCTGCAGAGCCCCTTGATATCTAATGTCACCCCCCCACACACACACACACGGAGCAAGGCCATGCCCTAGGAAGGGCTGAACTAGCATCCAGAATGGCAGAATGAACATTTCTGGAAGTCCCTTGCTACTTATGAGACAAAGTTCCCCTGGAGATTGGAATCTGCAACAAACCCAAGAAGATCCTGAGAGCCTGGCCCTCGAGATAACTGTACCCACAGACAGACTGAGTCTAGGTGCAAGCCAGAACCCAAACTAGCACCCTTCCTGTTTGGGTGTCGGTGAGTACTCCTCAATTTGTCCGCCCAACAGACAAAACCGCAACCCTCTCTGAGGAACTCAGTCTCCTAAGTGCACATGCTAAAACACAAAAGAGTGAACTGTGCAAAGAAAGGGAAAATATAATCAACAGGGAGAACAAGTGGATGGTAGAGGTACTCCCACGGGTCACCCCGATATTAGAGGTCCTGGACACGGGGTTTGGCTATTAGCTTTTAATAGGAGAAAACATGGAAAAATCAGAGGAAAAGATGAAATGTCTACAGAGAACTGGGATTTTTAAAAAGGTAAACAAATGGGCATTCTAGAAATAGTACACTATTTTAAGAGCTCACTGAACAGGTTTCATATAGAACTAGAAAAAGGAAAAGGTGGAATCAGTGAGTCCAAAGAGAGTCGATAGGAAATACCCAAATGTAAGTCTTCGGGGAAAATGGAAAGGACAAACAGAGGGCAAGAGATTTGTGAGCTACAGACACACAATTTACCATTGTGCTACTGAAATCTGAGGAGAGAGGAAGGAGCAGGAGTAATCATGGAGAGATGTTTGCTGAGAACTTCAAAAATCAATGGTAAAATTAACCCATAGGCCCAAGGATCCTAGATGGATCCTTGCTTAGATGTTCCACCTTGCTTAGAAACAAAAACTGCTCCTAGGCACATCTTTGAAGACCAGCATTAAAAAGAAAACCTTAAATGCTGACAAAGCGAGGAAAGACATACCATAGTATGCTTCGGATAAAAGATTCTCCAGAAGGAGAAATTCAAGACTTTTGGCTGAGGTTTCAACAGCAACTGTGGAAGTCAGAAGACTTCCGCTGGCTCAGGGATTCTGGAACTTGCCTGGCATACACAAGTATGAGGGTTCAAACCCCAGCACAATGTACACAGTGAAGTGTCCCAGCAATGAAAGCAACATGAGAAACTAGATAAAATTAATTCTGTCTTTCTCTCTCTTACTGTCCCTGTCTTTAAAAAAAAAAAAAAAACAACAAAAAAGACATTATAGGGATATTTTTAAAGTGCTGAAAGATAAATAAAATTTTAACAATTCTAAAAATCAAAATATCCTTCAAAAATGAAAGGTATAAAGAAATTAGACAAACAAAAGCTAAGAGAATTTTGGGGGGCAGACATACGTTCTAAGAAATATTGGAGGAAAAATTTTAGGATGAAGGCAAATAATCCCCCAAAGATGTGTAGATGTACAGGAAGGACTGAAAAGCGTAAGAAAACATAAATGCATGGGAAATTTAAAAGGATACTAACTATTTAAGCAACCCTAGGAGATGTGTCTTCTGGGGTTTATATATGGAAGTAAAACAGAGATAGCACAAAGGGTGCAGGGGATGCGAGTGGAGTAAAATGCTCTAAGTTTCTCGCAGGATTTGGAAAGCAGACAGTAAAAAGTCAAATATACATATGCAAATTTTAAGGTAGCCATTAAACTTCTGAAAGAACAATACAAAAAGATATGACTACGAAGCTAATAGTGGAAATAAAGTGGGTTATTAAAATATTTGGTCAATTCAGAAGTAGGCAGGGAAGGCGGGATCAAGAAACAAAGCGTTAGTAGAAAACCTAGAACACAAGGACAAGACCACAGACAGATAAGCAAAACAAACTGGACACAACTGGACCAAGCACCATCAGAAGACCAGGACAGCCAAATTGGCTTTTAAAAAGCCCCACCTCTATGTTGTTTGCAAAAGATGCATTTTGACGATTAAGTTCGGAAGACAAGTTTGAAAATACATAATTAACTAACGTGGTAAAGCATGAGCCCAAAGAAAACTTGCGTGTCTGCATTAAGATAAAAGAGTTGTGGTTTTTTTTTTTTTTTAGAGATAGAGAGAAGGACAGTGAGAGAGAGAGAGAATCAATTTTTGTTGAGTTTTTCACCTTTCTTTAGTTGCTCTGACAGTTGTGTACATGGGTGCTGAGATTTGAACCCGTGGACTCACACATGCAAGGCGAGCACCGTAACTTCTAAGCCACTGCTCCAGACCTGATAAAAGAGATTTTAAGGCAAGAAACATTTCTAGAAATGAAAACATCTCATAATAATATAATAAAATGGAAGCATAAATCACAGTTGAAGATGTCACTCCCTTGAGTAACTGCTGTGGTTTCAGTGTGTCCCCTACCTAATTCTTGTGTTGGAGCTGAATTGCCAGTACGATGGCACTGGGAGGTGGGAACTTTGGGAGTTGATTGGCACATGGGGCTCCATCTACACAAATGGTATGCAGTGTCCTTATGAAAGGGCTCCATGGGGCCTGTGTCTCTCAGGAGCCACCCAGCAAGAGGTGCCATCTATGAAGCAGAGAATGTGGCCTTCTCCAGACCTGGGATGTGCTGGTACTTTGATCCTGGTTTTTCCAGCCTCCAGAATTGTGAGAAATACATTTCTATTGTTTATAAATTAGTCTAATTGTGTTATAGCAGCCCAAACAGACTAAGAATTTAACCGATAGATAAAAACAAACATGGTCACCGCCACAGGAACCTGGGTCCGCAAAATCTCAGAGCGGGTTTCCTGGCCCGCTGGGAGGAGTAAGCAAATGTGAGGAGACTGGATGGTGAACTTCAGGCAGAATATTAAAGGGAGCACCCTACCCTGAGGTTATATTAGCAGGAGGATCACCAGCAGCTGAACGTGGGGGAAGGAGCATTGGCTTTCCGTGAGGTTTTCAGAATGGAGTGCTGACGCACCTGCCTCAGACCTTGTGGCAGCACCTCAGCCCGGAGGATGATCAGTTCCAGGGATCCATGACGCCGTTGATCTGGATTCTGAAAACCTAAACAACATCAACATTTTGCTACAGACACATGCTCACCTTATGAATCAGGCTGTTTTCAACAGAGCCGAGAATTTATCTGGCAACTTTACCTAGGACAGGCCCATTTGGTGTCATGACCCTGCCCATCAAAAATCCTCTATACCTTATAGTAAATTTATGTGTACAAATTGTTGCCATTAAATTGGAAGGGTGAGATCTTTAGGCCGTAAACTTAATTTCTCTTGAATATCACATCTGTAATTGCTTTCAACTAATACCGTAACAAACAGCGGTCTTTGGTGTCAGTTCTCAAAACAACTAACAAAGAAAAAACCAAATAGCAACAAGATATGAACACTATCAACTAATTTGACTTAACACAGATAAAATGATACACCCAATACTGAATATACACAATCCTTACTAAATTTTGTGTATTAAGTCAAATTTCAGTAAATTTTAGAAGATTAGTGTTTCACAGAATAAATCTTAAACCACAATGAGGTTAAATTAAAAATCAAGAATGAGAAGGTTATCAGAACAGCTCAAAATGTTTGAAAAGTAAGCAACAGACATTTAAATAATACATTCTCTAAAATTAGAAATTACTTAAAATATATAAAAAATTAAAATGTGGGGGCTGGAGCAGTGGCTCAGCAGTTACAGTGTTTGTGTGGCTTGTGCAAGGACGTGGGCTGGAACCCCAGCACCACATACACAACAAAGTATCAGAGCAACGAAAGTCACTTGAAAAACTAAATAGAATTGATTCTCTCTCGCTCTCTCACTGTCCTTCTCTCCTTAAAAAAATTAAAATGGGACATATCAAAATGTGTACACTTAAAGGAAAATGCATTACTTTACATATACATGATACAAAAGAAAACCTAAGAGCTCTTGGATTCCGACCGACGAAGATAGAAGGAGCAAATCAAACTCAGTGAAAGTAACAGTGCAGAAATCAGTGAAAACAAAGCAGAGAAACTACAGAGAAAAATAAGTCAGCTCCTGGAGGTGATTAATACTCCCACCAAGACAAATGAAGAGAGGAAAAGTCCCCACACAAATTACCAACATCATGAATGGAAAAGGTACCTTCTTACAAATTACACAGATATTAAAATGATTGGAAAAAAGTGTAATGAATACCTGTATGCTGATCAATTAATAACTTGAAGGAAATGGGAAAACTCTCTATAAAATACAATGTAAAATTAATGCAAAAGGAGAAAATATGAATAATTCTGTATCTATTAACCAAATGGAATTCATCATTTAAAAGCCTTCCCACCAGGAAAAAATCAGGCTCAAGTGACTTCTCTATTGAATTGTCCAAAAACTGAAGGAAGAATTAACACCAGTTTTACAAAAAACTAAATAAAATAAATTCAAAGAATAAAGAGGGGTCAATTCACAATTAATTCTTTGAAGCCACATAATCTCAAAACTCAACTCTGGAAAGGATATTATGATAAAAAGAAAATTACTTCCCAATATTTCTCATGAACACAGATGCAAACTTTTCTTTTTCTTTTTTTTAAAGAGAGAGGGACAGTGAGAGAGACAGAGAAAGAGAGAAATAACTTTATTTAGTTTATCACATGGCCTCCGTTGCTCCAACACTTAATTATGTAAGTGGTGCTGGGGTTTGAACCCGGGTCCTCGTGCTTGCCAGGCAAGCGCCGAAACCGCTGAGCCACCGCTCCAGCCCCAGATGCAAACTTTTCAATGAAATACCAGTAAATAAAATCTAGCAATATATAAAAGGATAATACATCATGTCCAGTAAATAAAATCTAGCAATATATAAAAGGATAATACATCATGTCCAAGTAAGGTTTACCCCAGGAATGCAAGGCTGATTTAATATTTAAAAATAAGTCAATGAAATCTACCACATTAATAGGTGAAGGGAGAAAAGCTATACTATCATCTCAATAGGTTCACACAAAGCATTTGACAGACTCATATATTCCAAGGATTAAAAAAAAAACAACCTTAAAGCAAATGGAGAATAGGAGGGAATTTCTCAAACTCATAGCCTAAAATAGCACACAGGAGAATTTTGAACTTTTTAGCTGACGTGGAAAATAATGCAAGGATGTCTACTCTTACCACTTTTGTTTGGATATTGTACTGGAGTCCCTACCCAACATAATAAGGCAAGAAACAGTAATACAATATACAAAGATTCAAAAAATGAAATAAAATTGCTTTTAGTTACAGGTGACATGATTTCATATTAAGAAATTCCAAAAAAATCCATGTCACAGCTTGGATGTGCAACATTCTGTAAGGTCCACCTGTTAAAGGCTACTGAGAGGTGGTGGAACGTTGAAGAAGCGGGGTCTAGAGAGGGGCCTCAGGTCCCTGTGGGACACAAGGCTGTTCCTCTCTGCATCCTGGCTGTGACATGAGTGGTTTGCCTGGTCATGTACCCCTACCATGATGGGCTGCCTCGACACAGGCCTAAACGCAAAAGAATCAACAAATCATGGACAAGAACCTTCCAAAACTATGAGCCAAATAAACTTTTCCTCTTTATAATTTGATTATCTCAGATAGTGGTTATAGTAACAGAAGGATGACTAACACAGTCCAGAAAATATAAAAAATAATGAGCATATTCAACATACTTAGGACAATAGGGTTTCCATGTGTTAGCAACAATGAAAACAAAATGTAAAATATACCATGTAAAACAGCATCAAAAATCATTAAATACGGGGCTGAAGAGGTGGCTTGGCAGTTGTGGCGCTTGCCTGGCATGTACAAGTACACGGGTTCAAACTCCAGCACCCACATACACAACTAAGTGTCAGAGCAAAGAAAGCCATGTGAAAAACTCAATAAAAATTGAATCTCTCTGTCTCTCTTTCTCACTCTCCTTCTCTTTTAAAAAAAAATCATTAAATACATAGGAATAAGTTCAACTGAAAAAGTGAAAATTCTCTGCTCTAGAAACTACAGAACTTTCCTGAGAAATTCAAATGACCTAAATTAAGAGGTATACCTAGTTTGGGGATGGAAAAGAGAATAACAATATAGAATGTGGTACAGGAATGGGCCATCTGGAATTCTGACACTTTGGTGGCCATGTACATTGGTACAATTTTACGGAAACGTATGCTACTTACTAAGTTGCTATGTCCAGCAAACTCACATCTGAATTTATACTCAAAAGGAACAAGTATATATTTCCACTCAACCATATAGACTGTCCATGCCCCAAACCTGGGAATAACCCTAATACCTATTAACAGAAGGTTGGATAAATACTTTACGGCATTTTCATGTGATGGAATGCTACACAGAAATAAAGGAACTCCAGGTATTTCAGCAAAATAAGCTCGCATAAAAGAGTATTGTGTGATTCCATTTACTTGAAAGTCAAGAAAGACAAATCTAATTGTTAGAAATTGTGGTGGTTACCTGTCCATGAGGGGTTGATGAGAATGGTTATAAGAGAACCTTCTAGAATACTTGAAATGTTCAATATATTTATCTGAGAAATGATTGCATTAAAATAGATATGTAAAAAATTATCGAGAAGATACTAAAGATCAATGGTGTTTAAATCTTTAGTGTACATATACCTCAATAAAAGTACAAATCATCAGAAAAAGGCAAAGAGATTTTTAAAATCTGTATTCGTCCACTTCCTGTTACTACAACAAAATATCTGAAACTGGATTGTTCATAAAGCAAAGAGGTTTCTTTATTGTACAGTTTTGGAAGCTGAAAGTCGCAGATCAGGTGGAGGCCTCAGGGTAGATTACCTCACGATGGCAGGCGGGTGTATGAGTGATCACATGGAAACCGCAGTGCTTCAGGAGCAAGGATCAGGATGCAAGTTGTCCTCTTAGGAACCAACTAGTATCCCACAAGAGGTACATCCACCCCTTCCAGGGGCAGGGCCTCTAAGAGCTAGTTACCATCCACTAGTCCCCACCCTGTCAAGGTCTCACACCTCTGTACGTTGTAGTGGGGACCACACTTCAAATATACAAATCTTTGGGGACACACTCAGACCACATCCAAACCACAGCAGAGTTCTACTTTTTCTATATTGTAAAGCAGGAGTCAGCAAACCTTTCTTGGAAAGCGCTAGACAGCAAATCCTTTAGGCTTGCATATCGTATTTTCTGCCACAGTTACTCACTCTGCCATGGCAGTGTGAAAACAGCCATAAGCAATGCCTAAATGAGCCAGCGAAGCTGCGTTCCACCAAGCATTACTTACAAAAAGAGATGGCGGGCCGATGTGGCCGGATGTGGCCCACGAGGCGTACTTCATCAAGTTTTGCTTTAGAACATTAGCAAAGATATCGCCCTTTATTTAACATAAGTCCTATAGAAGTCTTCATTCTATAAAATGTGTTAATTGCAGTAAGATCTCTTCTAGCCCAAATACAGTGTGGTTGTTTTCAAAACAGTGAAGGGAGTATGGGGGTTTTGGTACTACAAAAAGCAACTGGACCAAAATAGTTGTGAAGCACAACTTAAAGATGGGCTTGGTCAGAGCAAACATCTCTATGCAAAATCTACAAAATAAACAGGAGCTGTCCAGGTGAAGATTGATAGGGAGTGGGGGCCAGCCAGGGAGTACAGCACACCGAGGGCAGAAAGGACAGCTCGGAGCACAAACAGTGAGCGAGAGAAATGGTCCAGAGAAATGTGGAGCAGTGCGCAGGGCCCAACCGTGCAGGCACTGGGTTTGTTAAGGAGTTCGCACCTCTAAATGCAATGGAAGGTCCTGGACTTCACTGAAAGTTAGCGAATGGTTCATCCTGCTTCCTATTTCTGGAAGGTCACTGTGGTTACAGTGTGGAGAATCCAAGGAGGGGGTGGCAGTAAGGTGGCGGGGGAGACCTCAGAAGGCTCCTGGGGTCATCCAGGCTAGAGATAACCGTGGTTGGGGTGCAACGAAGGAGAGAAATGACAGGTCAAAAGGAATATTCTGGAAGTAAAATTCATAGAACTGAGCCATGGACTCTTTCAGGCAGATGAGGGAGAGGAAGATTTGAGAGGAGAGAGAAGCATAAAACAATGACTTAGGAAAGTGACCAGCCAAGTTTACTAGAGCCACATAATTAGGTTGCCCAGTGATGTCGAGGTCTGGAGGTGTTGACTCTGCAGTGATACCAATCAGTTCAGCTGTGTGTTCTCTCCAGTGCCAGCGCGAGAACAGGGGAGAACAGATGGTTGGGTTCATCTGGGGTTGGCGTTCGGTGTGTTTGGCAGAGGGGAAAGAAGGGAGGTAATTACGCTAGTGTTTGCAAAGGAGTTAAACCAAGGGACTACAAGTGCCTAAATAAATAGAGATGTAACGGTGATTGGGGATGATGGCAAAGAAGAGGCCATGGGCTGTGTCCTGCAAGTCCAAGTGGGACAGAAACCCGTGGGGGCGCTTGGGTCCCGCAGTGATGTTTCGGAAGATGCCTGATTTTGAGGTTTACAGGCCTCCAAGATGGAGAGTGAAGGCACCAACAGCTCAGTGGTTTGGATGGGACATTCAAGACGTGTTAAAGTTGCCGAAGACAGTGATGGTCATTTGCGGGACTGGAAGATTGCCAGACAGGTGCTGAACTCACCGAATGAAGAGCCAGGAGGAGGAGGAAAGTGTGAATCAGCTGGGTGGTAGGATCTCACAGGAGGGGGAGTGTTTACAAGAGGAAACGGAGCGGTGCCTGGAAGTAGGCGAGAGCTGACTCCGCTACCCAGGTGGTGGGCGCATAGGAGTAGGAGGAGCTGTGCCAGGCAGCGCTTCTGCAGAGGACACCTGTGGCCCAGGCTTTACCCCGCAGGGATTCTGGGAGAAGGCAGGCTCCAGGTCTAGCACTGAAGTCTGCACATTCTACTTGTTGCTTTTATGCAAGAAATGTGGTAGCTCTGGGGGGCATTTTCATTTTAAAGTCAATAATAAAAGTGCACACAATTTAATGAACATGGAGCTTCTATTTGGGATGAGAAAGTTCTGGAAGTGATAGCCGTGAAGCATGCACAACCCTAGGGTTTGCTTCATGCTGGTGGAAGGTCGGTACATTGGTGTCTTGGTCTGTTTACCCTGTTGTCACAAAAGGCATGAACTGGGTGGTGAATCACCCACAGCGGTTTCCTTCTTCCTCTTCTGAAGGCTGGGAAACCCAGGATCAAGGCACCAGAAGATCCTGGGAGTGGGTGAGGGTCCACTTCTTGCTTCATAGATGGCACCTTCTTGACCCTGTTTGTTAGAAGAGGGAGGGAGGTCTCTCTTAAGGGCACTAATCCTAGTCAGGAGGGGTTCACCCTCATGACCGTCTCACCTCCCGAAGACCCCACCTCCTGGCCTGTCACATTGGTGATTAGGCTTCAACATGTGAATTTGGGCTGGGGACACCAACATTAAGTCCACAGTAGATGACGACTTTTATGTTCTGTACGTTTACCCCCATTTGAAAAGCTGCAATGTTTATCAAGGGTGGTGAACTTGCAGCCCAGGGACCACCAACCCTCAGACACGGTATTATTTTGACTCCAAACTCTTTTGGTATCGTGTGTGTATGTGTGTGTGTGTTTAAAAGAAACATGAAAATACTTTCCAACATGTAAAAGTCCCAGGATTTTGTATGGAAATAAATCCCTTTTTAAAAATGGGCTGTCTGGATTCAGGGGCACCTCCTCCTGTCCCCCCTCCCGTTTTCTTGTCCTGTCTGTCGTCAGAATTAATAAATGGCTTAGATGAGTATCTGATGGTGCCTCCTCAAAGAGCATGACATGAAAAATAGACTCCAAAGGGTCTTGAGATTGTGGAAAAGCGGGAGTCAGACACATTGCTCAGAGGAGAGAAGCTGGGTGTTTAATGAGCTGACAAAACACGTCCCAAGAACACAGTGTGGCCAACTCCTGCTGTTTTCATCACCTGCCCAGCTCCCTAGTGTGGTCATGTTTGCCTCCCTGATTTACACACGCTGTTGATTGCTTAAGAGTTTTAAATGTATAAAGTAAAAATCAAACCAAATTTGAAAGCCATAGAAATCCCCTTTCACCAAGCCTTGGGCTAAGAAAAGTACCCTGACTTCACTCCTGTTGGGAAAAGTGTGAGGCATTAATTAATTAACCGGTTGATTAAAACGCTGTTGTCAATGTTTGCTTATGTACCAATGATACATTTTCCTTTTTCTGCGTGTGTGGAAGGGGGTCACGTACATCTGTCTCATTCATTGGCATAGACACAAAACGTTTGTGCCAAATCAATCAGTAGGGATGGGAACATTAAATCATATGTCAACACCCCTGTGAAGGAAAAAGGATTCTGGTACACAAAATGGGCACCGGGAAAAGCGCACCGACGGCTATTTCAAAGTGAAATAGAATACACACCAGATATCCCACACTATGATTGATGTTAGCCTAAACTCTCGTAATACTTGGAAATTCTAAGAACTAAATTTTAGTTCTTTCCTGTTGGGTGAAGTTACCTTTGGACATCTTTGCACTGAGTTGCCATATTATCGAGAGCTGAAAAGCAACACTGAGAATGGAGATGTCCAGTTTCTACTTACAGATGAAGCACTGTCCCAGTCTTTGCTGAACTTCCATGCTAGTACCCTGGGACATTAGGAAATATACCCATGACCCAGGTCAAGTCACATGTAGGCAGAGAGGGTGCATTAGTTTTCTAGGGCTGATTGACCTTAGAGAGTAGAACTCTATTCTGTGATATTGAGGACATTGAAAGTCTGAAATTGAAGTGTCAGCCGGGCCTGTGCCCTCTGAAGCTTCAGGGGAGGGTCTGTCCTATGCTATCTCTTAACGTCTAGTGCTGCCAACAATGCTTTGTGCTCCTGAGCCTGAGGACAAATCACTCCGGTCTGATCAGTTGGCCTGTGGCATCTCCCATTTTTCATCTACATCTCTTCCCTTATGAGGATACTGGCCGTGTTGGACTAAGACCCAGCCTCATCTCAGCTTGACCATTAGGACTTCAACATGTCTTTCTCAGGGATGCAATTAAGCCCAATCAAAAGCATTGAATCCACTGGTTAGTGGACTCTGGCTCAGCCACATCTCGTCTCAGCCATGGTTACTGTCTTTTGTTCCCTCACTTTGTTTTCTGAGATGTGTCTTGCTTTCTCCTCTATGGTCTCCAACTGGGCAACGTCAACTACCATCCATTTCCACGGGTCTCTGACTGATGAGCTCCCTCTTAGCACACACTCTCCTTACCCTTGACCATGGAAATAGGATTACTTGATTGGAACCTAGAAAGTCCTCCCTCTGAATCGCTGCTGTCCATAATTCTTACCTCCTTAGGGTTCCCACTGCCACCATTTCAATCCCCTTCTTGCAACTCTCTTGCCTTGTCTTCCTTCTCTAGAGTTTGGACCTTGATTGTTTTCAAAGGCCCATGTCTTAGAGGCTTGTTCTCCAGGGTGGCACTACAGAAGGAGATGGAACCTTTGAGAGGCTGGGCCAAGTGGGAGGAGTGAGGTCATTGGGGTGTGCCCTTGATGGGGATGGTGGGACCCCAGTCCCCTCCTCAGCCTCTTTGCACCCTGGCTTGTGATGAAGTGGGTTTGTTTTGCCACTTATCCAGCATGAAGTGCTGTGTCACCACAGGCCCAAAACAATGGGGCCAATTGATCATGGACCATAACTTCAAACTGTGAACCAAAACAAACCTCTTCTCTTTATAAGTTGATTATCTCAGGCTTTTTGTTACAGTGACAGAAAGCTAACTGACATATTCTGTTTTGTTCATCTGTCGGAATCCAACATTGAATAAGTCCAACTCTTTAGTCTCTGGGCTCAAATCTAGGCTGAGGGCTGTGAGGGGAAATCCCACAACCTTTACCTGGTCAGCTTCTCTACAGTGTCTAAGCATATAAACCCCTCTGTAAGATCTTTAAGCCTGTGGCACCACCAGTTGCCTCTCTTTCACACCTTTCCCCTCAGCTCCTAATCATCAGAGAAAATACTCAGGTCTTTTAGCTTCAAATCACCAATTCTCCAAACCCACCTTAATCTATATCCATCACTTTTCTCCTTTCCATTTTCAACAAGGACAATGAAGTCCACCCATGGTCTTCAGCTGCCCTCGCCTCTGGATTTGACCCCTTTCTGTCTCTGGCCTTCTTCATGACTTTCATTTCCTCCTGTACCTTCACTCTCCAGCCCTTTCCCCAGGGGAACCTCAAAAGTGTCTTTATTCTCTATGAACAATTCTTCCCTCACCTGTTATTCCCCTTCTGGTTTTAAAACATCATCGTCATATGCTGTATTCCTTCAGTAGTTTGCAGGTGCTCCCCCTTTAGTTGTGATTTTCCCTTTCCTCCTATTCTCAGTTGAATCTCTTGAGTTATCTACTTTTTTCTATCTATAATTGCACACATTTATTCTTTTTTTATTTAGGAGTTGAGTTGTTGTACAATCATAAATGTGTATAAAGTAACAGTATGATATGCCTTTGCTCCTAAATCAGAGTTACCTCCACATCACCCACATCCCAGTCTCCTCTTTATTCTTCTATATTTTGTCCCTACAACTGACATAAATGTGTATATATATATATTCGTGAATATTCCATAATTAAATGATTGCGTAAGTATTATTTGGCTTCTTGGGGTGGGGGATAAAGGGTATGCTACATCATTGATTGTCTGCTTAAATCCCTCTCTATCCTCCCTGCCTCTCCCTTTCCACCCACCTCCCCACTCCCCTGACATACCTATGGTTCCCCAAGATTGCATATTGCTACACTTTTGATGCCTAATACGTGAGTTTGACAACCTTTCACATAAGCCTGGGTTTTTCTCCAGCCTCCACAAATGAAGAAAAACATTCAGCCCTGAGTTTCTGGGTTTGGTTAACTGCTTAGCATGATTTCTTCCATTGCCATTCATTTCCCTTCAAAGGCCCCAATGTTGTTTCTAAGAGCTGAGTATATATATACTTGTATATGTACACCAGAGCTTTTGGACCCATTCATGCAGTGAGGGGCATCTGAGTTGATTCCATAATTTAGCTATTGTAAACTGAGCTGCTAGGAAAATGGAATTTGATGGCACACATTCATTCTTTGGTCAAATTGAATTTCTCATTCTACCTCCCCAAGGTCATCAAAGACCTACTTGTTGCTGAATCCAATAGTCTGTTCTTCTCTTGTTTTTCCTGACTTTTCTGCAGCATATGTTTCTTTCTTTAGTCTATTTGTTGATAAGCTCTCCATTTGGCTTCTAGACTGTGAACTTCTGGTCTTATTCCAAAGTCTATGAGAGGACTTTCTTTCTTTCTTTCTTTCTTTTTTTTTTTAGAGAGAGTGAGAGACAGTGAGAGAGACAGAGAGAGAGAGAGAGAATCAATTTTATTTAGTTTTTCATGTGGCTTTCTTTGCTTTGACACTTCATTGTGTACATGGTGCTGGGGTTTGAACCCACGTCTTCACTCATGCTAGGCACGCGCTGTAATCAGTAAGCCAATGCTCCAGCCCCACGAGATGTCTTTCATTCTCCTTTATAAGCTACTTTTCCTTTCACTGTCTCTTAAATATTTTGCTCTTTAGTTTCTGTCTTTAGCCATCTATTTCTCATTCCAAACATGACTTTCACTTGAGTCCTTACCTGGAGATCTCTTTCAAAGGGAAACCAAAGTCAACCTCTCACTTTCCGCTCTCTTCCTTTCCCCTCCTTCCAGTGAATTACCAAAGTCTATTCATACCATATCATAATCGTATTGAGAAGGTAATCATTTCTCTCCTATCCCACTTCCCCTCCCTACTTTCCCACTGCCTGCAGATCACTGTAACCATCTCCTACCTGCCTTCCTCCCTACCTTTAGTATTGCTCCCTTCAATACTGTCTCCTTTTTTAGGACAGGGAGCATTTAAATATGCAGATTTCATTATGTCACTGCTATCTTAAGCTTCCTGGGTCTCTATTGAGACCACCACACTCACAATAGATCTTGAGAAAATCTATCTGTTCCTTCTCACTAACTGAAATTTTCTGTCCTTTGACCAACATCTCCCCATTCTTCCTCTTTGCTCAGATGGATATCAAGAAGGTCGTCCTCTGCTTTCTTCCAGTAGTTTTATAGTTTCTGGTATTTATCTTTGAGGTACTTTTAAAAAATGAGATAAGTAAGGAGCCACTTTCCTTTCCTGCATTTGAATATCCAATGGCTTTAACATCACTTATTGATGACACTGTTCTTTCCTCGTGTGCTTTTAATTCCTTTGTTGAAGATCACTTGACCACAAATATGTGGATTTAGTTCTGGCTTGCTATTCTGTTCCACTGGTCTGTACCATGCCAGTGCCAAGCTGTTTTGATTATTAGAGCTCTGTATTATGTTGTGAGATTGGTAGCAAGATGCCTGCCTCTTTATTCTTTTAGTTCAAGGTTGTTTGGCTATTTGGGGTCTTTTGTGATTCCACCTGAATTTTAGGAATTTTTTTTTACTTTTGTGAAATATAACATTGGAATTTTGACAGGAATTGCCTTTGATAGATTGCTTTGATTAGTGTGAACAGTATTAATTCTCAATCCATGAACATGGAATATCTTTCCATTTATTTGTGTCTTATTCAATTTCTTTCATTAATGTTGTTTAGTTTTCAATGTACAGATCTTTCCTTGAGTATTTTATTTTAGTTTATTGTATGCTGTTGTTAATGTGATTACTTTCTTGATTTCTTTGCTTGGATAGTTCATAGTTAACTTATTCTTTCATGCAAACTCATTAATATGTATTATCATTTGTATTTTGTTAAGGAAGACATATTTTAAAAGAAAAAAGTTACATTATAATTTTTACTCAAAATTTGCAAAATTTGGACTTCAAGCCTTTTCTTCTACCCATGCCTCTAATCTAGAAGCATTCTTTTCCCATTTAAAAGTATTCCAAGATTGCTTTTATTTATTGTATTACATTGATGGAAATGGGTGCCCTGCACTCTCCATCATATTATTAGTAATGTAGGAGTTCAGCTATAAGATATGTATTTATGTCCTTTTGTTAATACAGCAAAATACCTAAAATTAGGTACTTATAAAGAAAAGAGGTTTTTTAACTCACTGTTTTGGAAGCTGAAAGTCCAAACAGCATAGTTCCAGCTCTGATGGAGGGTCTCCCACCCAGCTGCCTCATCTAATGGTAAATGGCATCACACTATGAGACGAGTGTGTGTGACAGAGAGAGATGGAGAGAGTGAGAGCTGGAACACATGTTGAGGCAGGATGCCCGAGTGACTATAGATGGGCCAAGCTCACTCTTTACTAAGCACTTTCTCATGAGAGCCAACTCAGAAGTTAACTCTCATCATCACATGAGAACATCACCCCTCTGAAGGCAATGCCCCTGATGACCTAAGGACTTCCTACTAGGTCCCGCCTATTGAAGTCCCACCACCTCTTAGCATTGCCACAGTGAATGCCAAGTTTCCAGCTCATGAACACTTGGAGAACACACCCAAATCATATTAAAACCCTAACAGGACACAAACCACTTTTTATTTTCCTTTCTTCATTTCTTGAGATAGCTTTTAAAAGCACAAATTTTAGAATGAGACACATTGCTTAGAGTCCTGACTCTACTGGTTATTAGGTTGTCTGAGCCAAGACAAGTTACTGCCTTTCTCCCGACCTCTGTTTCCTCATTTGTCAAAAATAAGTGGTATTTCCACCTTAGCTTTCTGTGAAGATAACTGAGTCAGTATGTGTAAATAAATTGGCAGATGATAACACCATTATCAGCGTTGCTATTACATTATTTATTCATTGGGAAATAGAACCTTACATGATCTCATGTGATCTTCATGACAATGCTATATTGTGGGTGATGTTATTATGTACATCTTCTTACAAACAGAGAAAATGAGGCCTGGAGAACTTAAAATAACCTGCCAAATAGTGACAACTACAGCAACCTCAAATAATTTTCACCATGTGCCCAGCACCACTGGTACGACCATTCTGCATCACCTCTCCCGTTCTACCACTTCTCTCTAGTTCTACGACAATGGCCTGGCTTAATAAAACAACTGAAATAATGAATGTAAAATAGGAAGTTTAAGAAAAACACAAAAGTGCCTTTTTGTTTTAAATTTAGGAACATGTAGTATATAAATTCCTATCTATATTACTACACAGTGTAAACAAAAGCGTTTCACTTACGTGCCTTCTTTTTGTATTTGAGATTTTAAAACCCAAACTAACACAACTACCTAGGCTTTTCAGAAGGAAACAATTTTAATTTTAATGTCATGAACAACTATGGATTCCAGTGGTCTTGTTCAAGTTAGACTCTGGCTCACGCACACCTGGAGCTCCCTGGGAAAGTGTTACCTTCCTTTTCTCTCTACTATTGATATACCTGTCACACTTAAGCAGGGCCCATGATTAATCTTAATGTACTGGTATTTCAAACTGAGGCCAGATGTTTGTGTTTACTTCATTCTGTGCAGTATATTTTATTGTTGATTAATTGGCATCAGGAATAATAACTTCTCAAAAAAGATCATTAGGAAGCTACAGAATCAATGTGTTTAGACTCAGAATATTCAAGACTAGTCACCAGCACTGAACTGATCAGAAGTACACTTTACGTTCCACATGCTCAAGTTTATTCCAACTAAATTTCTAAACAAGTCATCGTAGAGTTGGAAATGATTTTATTTTTTAAAATACGTCAGATTTCCAATATGAAGATTCCTGAAAAAATTTAGGGATTTAACCACTACATGACCCACTCCTGGGTATTTTCCCAGAAGATGTAAAATCAGCATACTACAACAGCATAGCTACATCGGTGTCACAGCAGCACAATCCACAAAAGCTAGATCATGGAATCAACCCAGATGCATGAACGGATGAAGAAACTGTGAGATATATATCTCTATTCAGCTATTGAAAACAATAAAATCATGGCCTTTGCTGGTAAAAGGATGGACATGCAGAAAATCATGCTACGTGAAATTAGCCAAACTCAGAAACTCAAAGAATGAATGTTTTCCCTCATGTGGAAGCTAGAGTAAAACAAAGGAAAGGAGGAGGGAAGGGCAAACTTATATAGTAGATTCATTATATACGGGTGAACAAACAAACTGGGGAAAGCTTGGTTCAGTGGGTAGGGAGTAGGGAGGCGGAGAAGATGGGGAGGGAAAAGGGGGTATTATAAAAACTGTAAGGTATACTTTTCACCTCTGAGATACTGAATAGTTCTCATGCAGGCATTTAAAACAGGAAAAGTATGTGTGTATATATATATATATATATATATATATATATATATATATACATACATACACACACACATATATATATAATGTGAGGGGGAAATCAGTGGAGGAAAGGAGACCAGGGAGAGGGAGAAGGGGTGGGGAAGTGCTGGGAAGAGAACTGGACCAAAATACACAGATATAATGTGTGCATGTATGAATGTATGATAATAATTCCCTTCTTTATGTAAAACTGTGATGCACCAATAAAGAATAATAGTCCATTAATCCTCAAAAGACGATAAAATAAGCCATCCTTCAAACTGTCCCCTCATCTGCTCAATAGATTTTCCAAGTTTCACTAAGAATGCGTGACAGTACTGCATGCATGGATAGGAGAAATAATAGGCCCTCCATATGTACCAGGAACGTATCTCCGAGCACATTTGCAGTAATGACTTGGCAAACCCTGGGCCCCAATGCATAAGGAAGGTCTCAGGTTCCCTACTGCCCTTCCCTGAAGCCACCACTTGGCTGGAGGCCTCCCTGGCGCTAGTGTACCAGCCTCCTGGCCTCCTTCAGCATCCTCACCTCCTGAGTGGCTCATACTGACACTGCAGCCATCCCCAACACAAATTGGGCACCACTGCCCTGGTTATGACCCTTCAATAGCTCTCACAGTAAGAGAGAGAAAGAATCAATTTTATTTAGTCTTTCTTGTAGACTTTGTGGCTCCGACATTCTGCTGTGTACGTGGTGCAGGGCTTTGAACCCATGTTCTCACTCAAGCCAGGCAAGCACCATAGCCACTGAGCAACGGCTCCAGCCCACCACCATCTATTTAAGAATACTTTCATTACCTCTAAAAAGATAACCTTCAAGCCTTCCTTCTAGTCCTGGGCAACCCTCGTCTGTCTTCCAGGACCGTTGCTGTTGGTGGTTGTTTCACATACAAAAGAAGTTTTTAAAGTCGATCATCTTAACAACATTGAAGAATCCTACCTTGGCATGGAAAGGATTTGTGAGGAAATAGCACTTGGTTTTAAGTCACAGTGCATTGGCCAGAATCTGTCAGCTGGCTATGTCCAGCTGCAGTGGGAAAGGAGGAGAACTGGAAGTCTTGCTGAACACTTGTCACAGCCACCACGATGGCCTCTGTGTCCGATGGGAGTTCAACAAGTCAGTCCCTGTCCACCCTGCTCACCTCCCCGCGCTCTGGTTTCTTCTTCTTTGGCATTTCATCACATTCAGACACACCACCCTGGCTCCCCCTTTACGTATGCCCTGCCCCCACCCAGAACCCTCTTGCTCCTCTTTTGTATGATGATCTCACATGCAGTTCCAGACTTCTCTTCAATGCCACCGCTCTAGGAAGCCTTGTTTGTCACACTGGCCTTTCATGCTTTATCTCCTTGTTGGGAATCTAATGAAAATGCTCAATTCTAGACATATTTTCTCCATTTTGTAAGTAATTTCCAAGAGTTCTGGGAACATTAAATCCATCTACGGACCTCAAGCCCCCACGCCGGCTCCTGGATACATCAGAACAGCTGTCACTTACCATGCGTTTGATGTGTGGCAGACTCTATCCTGAGTGTCACATGGGATCTACCCCTTTTATTCCTCAACCGCCCATGGTGTGGATATTGCAATTATCTCCATTCTACAGATGAAGAAACTGAGGAACGGCATTGAAGTAACTTGCTAGAGATTACTACTGAGGCTGCTGGCTTAACCACAACGTTATATAACTTCTCAGCCTCGCTGTGCGACCACACAGTACTAATATAAGACACTGCATGAACGTCTCCATAATGACCCACAGGATTAATGCACCAGTTACTGAGGTTAAAGTTGTTCAGAATCTAAAGAGGCCCAGCAGTAAATGGTTTGCCATGAGCTTTCTCCGCGGTGTAGACAGCATAGGGTATAAGCTACTCCCACCCTTCAGGTGGCTCTAAGGGTAAGGGGAAAAAGGAGAAGAACTCCTATCACCCTGATTGTTTTGCAGTACTGGGGCTGGAACCCAGGACGCTGCACGTGCTAGCTGAACCTGCGCCACCATGCTGCACCCAGCCCTCCCACTCCATACGAGGTCATGCATCCTGAATAGACCATGTCACATGAGAATGCCAGCAAACCTTGGAATAGAATGGAATTTTGAGCCCAGTGCTGACCCTGGGGAAAGACTGAACAGGAAAATACCAAGTGTCGTGCTGTGCAGAAGGGACTGTGAAGCCACAGTTGGCAGAAGCGTAACAGCTGGCCCCTGAGCCACCAGCTGTGGCATTTTGCTACTGGAGCAGAGAAGTGTTAAGGAGCTCCTGGTAAGGTGAGTTTTTTTCCTTTTGTTCAGAAAAAGAAGGCTTTGATGTTAAGAAAGAGCCTTGGAATTACAGTTCAAGGTGACTAGGGTGGTCACAAGAAACTGCAGAGAGGTGGGAAGGGACAGTAGGAAGGAAAGGGGCGAGAAACCCACAGGTGATCATCATGTGCCAATGATGGCAGTGACTGGTCCCAAATAGGGTCTCTCAGGTTGTCTGCCTTAGGGCTGCAGTCGATGGGGAGGTCAAAGGTCAAGCACTTGTTTGGAGGAGGGGCTGGCAGGAAGACTTCCCTTGCAGCCCACTTGATCAGACTCTTAGGGATTCTGCATTAGCAGTCAGTGCTGTGAACAATTAGACCCGTACTCAGGAAGACCCAGTGACAGGAAACACGGTCTGGGTCCTCCACCTGCAAAGTGTCTAAGCTGCCTCCGGAGCCGGATCCCAGGAACTTTAACTGCTTCTAGTTGGTGCCTGAGGGCGCCCAGATGTGCACAGGGCTAAGTCACACCTCAAGGTCCTGAGGATCCGACTCCACGTGCACAGACAGATATCTAAACCAACCTTAGGGGTTGAGGGTAGGTGACCTTGGTCATTGCTCAAGTTTGTGCCCTCAGTGGCCAGAGTACTTGCAACTCCAGCTCCCAGATTGCTAGTGACACCGTCTCGTCAGTCCTTTATCGCCATCAAACTCACCCACCTCCCTGGCTCTGGTAGCTTGTTTTCTCACGGTCCAGATATTCGGATTCAAGAGGGTGTCCCAAAGAACAAAGTAACGCAGGACTTCCAAAGAAAACAGGAGGAACTAAATTTGGAGAGAATTTTCTTATTTCATTTTTTTACACTGTAGAAAATATTGTCTTGTGTTGTATGAGCAAGTCATTTAAAAATATTTGCTTGGAGATGTTTTTAAAATTGTCTAGCATTAACCTGAAGATTCTTCACAACTAAGCTGCCTTAAGGTACAAACTGTGTGGAACTCTTAATCCCAAAGACAGACATTTTTGTCACAAATGGGAAAAGCACTCAATCAAGGCAGCTTTCCACTGGGTTACAATAACGGAGACTCTAATTAGCCAGTCTGCATCTCAACTTGTGTTGTAATTCATTAAAATTCATTTTTTTGCCCTTTTCCAGTTGGATGCTTTACAGCATTCTAAATTCTAGTCTCTTCCTGTTTCAAAAAATTTTGACAGTTAATAGAGTACGTTTGTGTCTCATTTGTTTCTTTGATTTTGTAATGATCTCTGTTTCTTCATTTCTATAACCCATGGCTCTGCTTATCTTACCAGTCAAAATAGAAATTTTCCTAGAGGCCGATGTCTACAGTCTCAGAGCAAAAGAATTTTGATCTTGCAACAGTGATTTGCATTTGGACAAAGGCTCCCCACCACACAGTGAATCTGCACCTGGATGCAAATTTAGGAAGACTGGCTCAGAGGTGGGCTCCAGGGAGTGGAGTTGGAGTCTTATGTGCAGGCAGTAACTGGGTGCTCAGAAAGGGCCGAGTGAAGCCTTGATTTTCACCCCATTTGAAGATTTGCATAGGTGTATGGCCATTAGATATTGGCGGCTCACCTGCATATTGTCAGGTCAGCTGAATCTATGTCAGTGGCCTTTGGTTTTTGCAGTCTCTGTGGGCAGCCAACCAGGAGAGGTTATCAGGACCCTTGCAGGCTTGGGTAAACTCTGCATGGCATGGGAATGTGTGTCTTTCCTGCCTGAGGCCCATATCTTACTGCACGAGGGACCCAGTGAAATACTGGAGCGTTTTGTAAGGAGCAACACCTAGAGTTGCACCACATGGTTTTTCTTTGCTGGTTCTGGTGTTTCTACCTGGATAAGATTATCCAGGGAATAGCTTGGCTTACGTGGAAGACCTGGAATACGGATCCTCTCATTTCTTCTCGCCCAGTGAAAATCTGAGGTCTCCACACTACAAACCCAATACAAATCCACTGGGAGGAGTAGACTCCAAGGAGAACACAGAAGCAGTTGAGGATTGCTGGAAAATGAGATCCAGTATATTCTTTCCCCAAATGGTTTTAGCGAAGGACTATAACTTACCCGAGAATTTTGCTTTGTGTTTTAAGATGTGAATTGGGAATCATTTAGGAGTAATTACTTGCCCAAATCAAAAGGGCAAATGAAGCTAGAAATAACTTTTAATGCATATCCAATTACCTGAAGATTATTTTGCACGTTTAAGTAGAAAGAACATGGTTTTTAAATTAGAGATGAATCGCTCCATATGTTAATCTCATACAAAATTCAAATCGGATGCCTATCATAACTATATTTTACTAATATAGCTTTACTAAAAAGGGATTTTCAAGAGTAGCTCTCTACTATCAGTGCACTGATAACACTAGCTAACGGTCATGCACTATTCAATGATTAAAAAAAATAGAGATGATTAGGAATTTTATCTAATTGCCTTGGTCCATTAAAAGGCCCAGTACCCATTGTTGGCTACTAAAGATGTCCCTGGACATTCAGAAGCTGTCTCCCAAGATTTCTCTCCTGTTGTGCTACAGAATGTTTTGTACAAAAAGGATCTTATTCCGTAAGTTTTTGAAAGATGATTTGAATTGACCTCCCTGTTTCTTCTGCTAGAATCATTGCCTCTTTCAAAGGGTAACTATTTATTATTTGGCCCTTGAACTTCTGAAAAACCTTGGAGTTACTTTTAGGAGACCTGGCATTGATATCTACCCCAAAGTATTATCAAGGACAAAACAAATAACGTATTGCAATATATGTGCTACTGTTGTTTTCTGTGTATAAGCAGCCACTGTGATGATTCATAAATAGAAAATATGATGCTTTGTGTTAGTTTTGGGTTTTCCCAAAGAACAGAGACTAAAACGAAACATTACATTAAAAAAAAAATAGAAACAGGCTCTCATATGTGAAAAGCTTGAAGACTACTGAAAATTAGGAGTGGAAAGTGCCCGTAGTGTGACAAGTGTCCGTTGCAACAAAAGTGCCTTGTGTGCCTCTGAACTGAACGTGGCCAAAGTTGTTCCTTCTAAGAACGAGTCTTGTTGATGTGACAACAGTGTAGCGCTCAGGGCTTGTGGGGGAAGCAGCACACTCCCAGCAACAGCCAAGGTGGAGACTGGAGTTTGCTGGGTTTCTTTAATGCTCTTAAGTGACCTCTTTGCAGCTAGGCAGATGGCAGCTGCCCGTAGAGGTCTAAAGCTCATTGCCATGGTGGTTTCAGCCAGCCAGGACCCACTGAATTATGGTCAGCGAGAAGACTCAATGATATGTGCCCAACTCTGCCTCACTTCCCAAGCTGAGCTCCACTTCTCCCACCTTGGGGTTGGTCCTGAGTCAGGAACACCGGAGCAGTAAGAACCCAGCCGGAAGGGATGCAGCAGAATTACCTAGGAGCAGTGAGGGAGAGCAGGCACTGGGTTCTAAAGGTTAGACCTGCTAAGGAGCACATGGAGCCCACCCTTGGTCCCCAGCGCACCCCTCTCTCTGACAGAAATGAAGCCTACGGTCTAACACTGCTACACAGAGGCCCAGGGAGGAGGCGTCTCTAATTACAACCAGGAAGACATCGACTTCCACTTTGAGTAGGCAAATAAATCCATTCAGTTCATGCACGCCGCGGAAGTTTTTATTGTTTATGAATAGTTACAGCTCTCTTTCATGTTTCAATACTCTGGGTCTGAGGAGAGGAGGGAATTGGGCCTGTTAACCTTCACATGCAACTAGAAAAGTTTATAGCTGGCCAGGTGCAAATGCCATATCTAATCTTGCCTGTGTCTGTCGTGAGCAGCTGCAGCGGTTGGAGGGAGTGAGGGAGTTATTAAATATCAAGGAAGCGTTTGTACAATGCTGCCCCAAGTCAGACATTTACAAGTTGTTTTCCACTTAGAGTGACAGCTGTTAACAGGGAAGAGCCGTTCATCCTGAGACCCAGGGATGGGAGGAGGCAACAGGACCCACTGGGACTCTGAAGGGGAACGTGGAGCTCTGAGTCTGTTTTAGCACCATGCCACTGCAGTTGCAAAAAGCTTTCAAGTGTTCATTGCTCCTTCTGGGTCCCTGTGACTGGGCAGGACACTCAAATACTCAGGGCCATATTAACCTGAAAAACGAAAACTTCCTTTAATCCTTCATTCATGCCCAGGGATATTGAAAAGATTGATAATGTGATTTGGGGTAAAGTAAAAAGGGGTCTTGAAGAGATAATATAATACAAAAGGAAGGTTTGTTCGAGCTATTCAAACAGTGCAGGGTGGTACCATGACCACTGCTTTGAGAACGTGACTGTGAACCTAGCTCTAGGACTCTAGCACTGGGTTGGGACATGGTGCCTGTCTGTGCATCTGTACAGTGAGATCTTTTTTTTTTTTTTTTTTAAAGAGAGAAGGACAGTGAGAGAGAGACAGAGAGAATCATTTTTTATTGAGTTTTTCACATGACTTTCGTTGCTCTGACACTTAGTTGTGTACGTGGTGCTGGGGTTTGAACCTGTGTACTTGCGCATGCCAGGCAAGCGCCATAACCGCTGAGCCACCACGCCAGCCCCTGAACAGCTAGATCTTTGCAAGGCTGCTTTTAGTTTTACAAACTTTTACTGAACACACACCATCGGCCCAGAACAAGGGTAGCGCTACGTCAGCTACACAGGAAAGCGGGAGTTCAAGGACACCAAGATGGTAGATTCAGGGTACAGGAAGATGCCCCTGGAGCACAGGGCATATACCTGTTAGGGATGCTCATTACCATGACAACTCCCGCCACTGAGGACTTAGCACCATGACAACTCCCACCATAGCTCTGATATTTTAAAATGACCAATGGGGGTAAAATGAGAGCATTCTAATTAGGTTTCCTAAAGTAATCAATGGGGGCAAAGTTATACAACATTCTAATCATATATAATAAGGTCAACGCTGGGAACAATGGAGGAAGGTCTTCAACCCAGGCTGTCCAGGGAAGAGAACACCTCTCAGCTCAGCACATCAGACCCTAATTTCCAGACGCTGGGGTCTAGAGCCTCTCTCTCTTGCTCAGCCCACTCTGCTCCACCTTCACCTTCAATAAATCTGTAATGTGCCTGTTACTTTGTGTCTTGCTCAAGTCTTTGTTTGGGACACCAAGGATCAAACTGCACATCCTGCCAATAACACCTGTAGCTCATCTAATAAAGGAGGCAAGGCCATGATTGCCTGCTGACGGGCAGTTTGTACAAAGCAAGGTGAAAACACCCCCCACTCAGCCTGGCTTGGAAGCTGTGCCCTCGTGTTCTCTCTTAAGCTCTGTTCTCTGCAGGATTCTGTTTCCCTAAAGGGTTTGAGGCCACTACACAGATGGCGCCTGGAGCAGGTTGGTGGAATTGCATTGGCTGACTGTGCTGGAAACAGGTTCCAACAAATAGGCTGCTGCTATCACACGGCAGGGAGTCTGGAGGTCAGAGGAGGGGCAGTGTGGCCTCCTGCCATAGCTCCCTCACTCTTGGAGTCTGGTTCGTCCTCATGGGTCTAGCCTCTTTAATAAACTTACCTGGAGGCCCACCCAGGGACTTCCGCTTTCTTTTGCTACATGGCCAGACTGTGTCACATGCCCACTTCCGGCTGCAAGTGATGCTGGGAGATTAAGTCCTCCCACTGGGTTCATTGCTACAATAGAACCAAGCAATGATTTGTCAGTGAGGAAGAAGGCGAAAGTGATTATTGAGCATGCAATGGGCTACGACTGTCCACAGGACTCAGAAGGGGACAATAAATGCGATGAATGACAGAGTCGGAAGTCAAAAGGACCTCAGGAGAACAGAAAAGCAAAACAAGTCTACCAAGCAGGGTTCAGAAGGCTGAATTACAGTCTTACCCCTGAGGCTAAAATATCAGTTGGAGATATGGAACACAGAAGGATCAATGGATAGAATTCCAGAGACAGATCGAGAGAAATCTCTAGAGCATCCTATAAAAATATTCATTAATTTAATATAGCACAACAGTATTATCAGCATTCAAAATAATACCTAACATTTCTCTCTCTCTCTTTTCTTTTTTTTTTTTGGTAGCAGGGACTGAACCCAGAGGCACTTACTCACCGAGCCACATCCTCAGACCTTTTCTTATGTTTTATTTTGAGACAGGGCCTTGCTCAGTTGCTGAGGCTGGCTTTGAACTTGTGCTTGTGATCCTCTTGCCTCAGCCTTCTGAGCCACTAGGATTACACGTGTGTGTCACCACTCCTGTCAGTACCTAACATTTCTTGAATCAATCTGTTAGATAATTTAATTTTTGCAGTAACCTTCTGAGGTGGATATATTATTATTAGAATATGAATTTTATATTTGAGAAAACTAAGAATCATAAGTAATTTGACCAAGGCCTCTGGCTGGTAAGGGAGCCCACCAAGTCTTGAACCTAATCCAAGAGCCCTTATTAATCACCTCTGTGTTACAGTATTTCTCAAGGAAAAGTGACCTAGTGACTAAAAACTTTACTAAATCTTGGACTGTTTTGAAAGTTTCATAATATCTGTGTCTAATAAGATGGCAGTCGCTGTCTCATCAGAACGTACCTGCAGCATTGAAGTCAGTTGTGGACACACAGCGACGGGAACTGTGAGCTCCTCCCTACGTCCATGGTGTCTTTGCCTATGTCTCAGAGGCCTCCTGGTCTCGTCTGTCTCCTCTGGAATTGTATCAGTTACCCTTCTATCTCCCATTCTCAAACTTAGCACATTTTATTCATTTTTCTTCAGCCATTAAATTCATTCGGAGAACTTGCCTCCTAAATAAATAATCCCCACAGAACCTCATTTGTAGAAATGCGCGTCTTGTATGCTACCACTTCTAACTAGTCCTCTTTAACCTCACTTCTCCAGAGTCTTTAACACACGCCGTCTCCACCTCTTCACCTCACATCCACACCCTGCTCAATTTCCAAGTCTATTGAACATTCCCAGCAGCTGCCCAGTACAAGCTCTTCCTCAGTGGCATCTATCTTAATAGGTCAAAGAAGTTTGCAAACTGGATGCTTGTGTCTTACAGGCTGCTCACTTACCTGATCTGCATCCAGAAAGCATTCATAAACCTGTGATGGTGTCTAGTTCACAAATGTGCTCCCCTACAAATCTACAGAATTTTAATTCATCATCAAACTGCGAACCTGAACTCTGCGTAATTTTATTGGCATTCTATTGGTTTTCTTGTTGTCTTCTTCTTCTTCTTCTTCTTCTTCTTCTTCTTCTTCTTCTTCTTCTTCTTCTTCTTCTTTTAAAGAAAGAGGGACACAGAGAGAGAGAGAGAGAGAAAGAGAGAAACAATTTTTATTTAGTTTTTCATGTGCCTTTTGTTGCTCCGAGACTTCTCTGGGTATGCGGTGCTGGGGTTTGAACTTGCGTACTTGAGCATGCCAGGCCCGCAGTCGCCAAGCCACCACTCCAGCCCCTCGTTGTATTATTCTTAACAGGAGAAGGCTCACTGCTTTGGCTATCTTCTACTCAGGCAATAATTTGGGTGGCTGCAACCATCTTCAACTTATCATGGGAACAGTGGTGCAGTGAGTGATCCTGGTGAATAAAACATGGCTGATTCCCTTCTGAATTATTAGGGGCATAAACATGAGAGAGAGCAAGGATCTGAGCAAAGAAAGTTCATTGTCTGCTTCTATTCTGGATTGTCAAGCCCAGCATCATATCCTTTGAAAATGGAACATATTTGAGTGACTTTGGCAAAAGGTTTTGCAGACAGATGATTTCACAAAGTCTGAAAAGCTGTATCAATTGCTAGTCTGATATAATTACACTTCTGAACTTCACCATCTAAAGCATGAAGAACGCTGGTGGTGTTGGAAAGCCCTAATTCTTGCTGATTTGAAGTCTTAGTCCATTCCCGGTAGGAAGCAATAGCCTTCGAGGATAACTCTAAAAGTAAATGCAAAACAGAACTTAATAGCTTGTTAAGATGCAAAGAATAATTTCTACCAGTTACTTATTATGTTTCGCAACTCCTGGCTTTTGGCCATTTGCTGAGCGAGATTAGACTCGGAAATTGCTAAAGAGAGGATGGAATGGGGGAGTGTCCAACAGCGATGGGGAGGAGGGTGAGCAATGGTATGGGACTGGACTATTTTAGATGGACAGAACTACTCGAACGTTACGGAACCACTATTATATCAGTGCTGGTGTTTTAACAGAGCGCTTTAGAACTTTTCAAAGCACATCTCATGCATTATACACTCGTTCCCAGCTTGGAATGTGTCAGCCTGGGACAGAGGCGGTAAGCAATTCGCAAGGTGTCTCCTATCTCCCGGCTCAAGGGTTTCTCTCCCATGCCGCACACACTCACTTATTTAATTTCATCTCTGACTCTCCATTAATTTATCCCTGAAGTGAAACAAGAGGAGAAAGAGAGGGAGAGAAACCCGACCAGAATTGCCATTAGAATTAAGTAGAATATGGAGTGAGTCTTACCTGGAGAACACTTCTCAGCACATTCAGATGCTGGAAAGAGCCTTGCATTGAACAAACAAAGCCCTACGCGCCTGCGTGTTTCTCCAAAGACAGACTGCGCTTAACAACAAACTTTTAAAAGCTGATAACATTTACACGTGTATGGGGACAAGCAAGCTTATAACTAGCTTTTAAACCTACACTTACAGCCTACTCTGGAGTGTATTTTACCAAATAATGTTATTAGGAAGAGTTATGGTTGAGTGCTAAACAGAACTAAGAAGAAAGAACAGTCTGGAAGTGTTCCTCAGGTAAAAGAAATAGTTTACAGGAATATTCTATTAAGCATGTTTTCCCAGAGGGATCAAATAGCACACAATTATTTTGCAATTACCTTTCAGCCCCTTGCTATGTAATTATTCATTTTGTTATATGTGCTTTACAAATTAGCGCCCCCAAAGATCTAAAAAAAAATTACATCGAGCATGGTGATTATCCTTAGAGTTACATGGCTTCTCAAAGGGTAATTGCCATTTAATTTGCTAGCTCTGAATTCATATCATGACCTCATGGTAATCATGTACTTATAGGGTGCCTTTCATGGCTGTTCAGGCCTCAAAATATTGCTCAGGGCTAGGCTGTGGGGAAACCCTTAGGAACAGATGCAGCTCCACCGTGGCAGGTGCTGGGTTTGCAATGCTCTTGGGGTGGGGCTTGCAATTAATATTGCTGAATGCATGGATGTCCACACATACACACACACACCTGAAAGTTCCTGGGGTTCCCAAAGGCTGACCGACTTCACCCCACCAATTCCGGACCATTCCACTTAAAAAGCAAGTCGTATTTGTTAGATTTGGTCCATGCTCAAGTGAAAAGAAAGATAAATGTTTCAACTTTCTTTTAAAATCAAGAAAAACAAAAGTAAAAATTTCATCATTAAATACAAGAAGTAAAAGTACAAAGTTTGGGAGGGACAGCACAAAATATACTGGCGACTCCCTAAGGTCATTACAGGACAGAGAACTCTGTGTCTAGTAAAAGTATGCCTTGAAAGTCCGTCACTTCTTGGTGTCCATGGGCATGGATGCCAGGATGCACTGCAGAGGCCAAAATCTGCAAACCCTCAAGTCCTTTATATAAAGTGACATGATGTTTGCATATACCCTATACACATCCTCCTGCATACTTTAAATCATCTCTAGATCATGTAGAATACCTAATACAATTTAATATAAATGCTATGTAAGTAGTTATTTTTATATTGTTTGGAATTAATTGCATGAAAAAATGGTCTGTGTATGTTATGGTTTAGATGTGGGGTAATCCCCCAAAAGCTCATGTGTTTAGACGGGAAGTGATTGGTTTATGAGAGCCTTAACCTAGTTGGTGCATTAATCCACTTGAATGAATTAAGTGGGTGGTAACTATAGGCAGGCAAGGTGTGGCGGGAGCAGGTGAGTAACTGGGGTTGTCCCTGGTGAGCTGAGCTTAGTTTGTCCCTGCTTCCAGGTTGTCGTGTCCTAAGCTGCCTTCCTTCATCGCACTTTTCCACCCTAATGTTCTGCCTCATCTTTGGTCCAGAGCAATGGATCTGGCCATCTGTGGACTGAGACTCTGAAACTGTGAGCACCAAATACGTTTCTCCCCCTTAAAGTTGTTCTTGTCAGGTCTTTTGATTACAGTGGGGAAAAAAAAAAGCTAACTAAACAGTGTTTAGATAGTATGCACTATTTTTTTCTAATTTTTAATCTGCAGTTGATTGAATTTGAAGGTTTGGAACCCACAGATGTGAGGGCCAGGTATTATAAAATGATGTGACTTCTGGAAAAGGCAGAAGCATCTGCTACTCAGCCCAAACTGTTTGTGATGAACTAACTCCTACTGATTTACAAGAACTAATTGTTAAATATCCAGAAATTTAAAGCTGTTGGAATCCTGAACTCAAGCCACAATGAGAGCATTTACACCACAGAAACTGGCAAATGCTGCAAGCCAGGCCCCGCCCCCCTGCCCAGAGAGCACTGCAATGTTCTAGCCCTTTCCTGAAGTCAAACATCATTAAGGGAGAAACATAATGAAGAGACCCAATTCTCTGATGACTCTATGGAGAGATCCCTCTACACACCAATTCTTAGACTTTAAACCTTGCCTAAGTGATTCCCAAGTCTAGTTTCTACTTCATCCTTCCTTCTCTGGCTTTTTCCATCCCACTCAGACTATTACAACTAAACACTAACTTTTAGGAAGCCCGTATTTGAATTTTAATGGTTAAGAGGACAAGATTTGAATTTGGACCCAGATTATACATGCCTGGGTTTGAATCTGCTTGACTACTTCCCTAGATGTATGATTTGACCAATATGCACATCTTCATGCTTTTGATTTACTGAAAAGGGCATAAAAACAGCTAACTAATGGAGTCCTTGTGGAAATAGTATTGGTTCCTTCTTCATAGAGTTGCTGTAGGAACTAAATGGGTTATTATATGCAAAGCACTTGGAGCTGTGGCCGCAGAAGACCTATGAAAGGTAATTGTGGGAATGGAAGGGTATGTTAATTAGCTTGATTGTGGCAATCATTGACAATGTATATGTATATCAAACTATCACATTGGACAACTTAAATATGCGTGCTTTTGGTCAGTCATACCTCAATAATTTTGAAAAAAAAAGAAAAATTCCTATACACTTGCTTATTATTGCATTAATTACGGGGACTATCAAGATTTTTATGTGCACCTGGCACATTAGAGACACTTGGTAAATGGGAATGTTTCTATTCTTTTTGCAGTTCTGTTATTATACAGAGTTAATATTTAATTTAAAACATCTTCTTCTTGTCTCTTGGGCCACAGTCTGGCCACTTAGATATCTCCTGTTGTCATAACTGATACCATTTTGGGGAGTGGACTGTGAGGTCTGAAAATGGGCAAGCCCAAAGTGGGCGGGGCAGGGGAGCCACAGCCGGCCCAAGGAGGGAGAGCAAGGTGCCCTCGGACTTCCGGCCTGCGAGTCTCGGCCTTTTTCTGTGACCAGGGCACCCGCTTTGCTCTGCATTCTGCAGGGGAGTCGTCTGAGCTAGGCAATGCTGGCACGGCTCTCTGCTCTTTCGTGGTGGCCAGATGCGTAGAGGTCAGGAAGCTCCGCACCATACCTCAGCTGCTTCTCCCACCCTGTGGGAATGTTTCTACTTGCAGTGACACTCTGACTGCAGAGAACTCAAAGGCAGGGGTTAGTACCTGTGGGGCACGCACCACAGACGTGATGGGGTAATGGGGAGCCCGTGTCTTCCTCACCCACTGACAGAGCCCACTTGACTTACCAACTCCTTAGCCCCTGTGAGACCTCTAGGCAAAGCCTGCTCCCCTCAAGTTCACTCTCAAGTTCATAGCTCTGAACAACACGGTCTGTCTCAGCAGGTGTGCACCTGGGCCATGGAGCCCACTGGTGGAAACACTGGAATGAGGCTGTGTAACTGCGGGGCTGAGAGGCCCAAAACTACAGTGACCCCAAATACCACACAGTGGCCTCTCAGCGTTCACAGGGAATCCTAGGATCCCCATGGATACCAAAATCCTCCATGCTTAAGTCTCTTAAATGTGTGTGCATGATCCTGATGCACACTCTCCCATATCCTTTCACTGACCCTAGATACTTATTATATTTAAGGAAATGCAAATTTTATGCAAATAGTAGTCGTTCTGTATCATTTACGGAATAATGACAAGAAAAAAGTCTGTATATATGACTTTCTAATTATTCTCAGTCCAAGGTTGGTTGAATTTGAAATGCAAAACTCATGACCATAGAAGGCTGACTACAGATGATTTAAATTTGGTTTCTCTAAAATCATGTGGAAATTATGTCTACTGATAATCCCTTAGATTACAGAATTCACACAAAAGTAATTAGCAGCCCTTCAAATCTCTATAACCCAGAAGACTCAGGAAACACAGGATAAATTTCCAGGCTCCAGAATCCCAAATTGGTTACTTGTGGTATTTTCCTTTGGTGGGTATTTTTTTTTTTTTTGGCCTAGTATCTCTTAAAAGTATCTTTCCTTATGTCAGTACAAACAATGCCAATCTGCCACAAAGAAGGAGGAAGAAGAGGAAGAGAAAAAGGAAAGTAATCATGGGGACAGCCACCACCGGGAGTTTTATACCACTTCCTCTAATGCCTATGACAACCCAAGAGGCACACGGGTCAGTAGCCCTGTCTGACACAAGAGGATGTGGAATCCCAGAGAAGGGATTTAACTTGCCCAAGGTCACACGGACAATCGGTGCTCTGACTGAGAGCTTCCTGCTTAACCATTGTGCTTTCTATTCTAAAGCATTTTGGGTTCTGGGGTTAAAAAAAAAAAGGAACCTGGGGCTGGAGTGGTGGCTTGACAGAGAATTGCCTGGCATGCACAAGGACCCAGGTTCAAACCCAAACACCATGTACTTGACTGGGTGTCGAAGAAACAAAGGCCAGATGAAAAAAAATAAATATTAAAAAAAAATTGGATTCTCTCTCTCTCTCTTAAAGAAAAAACAAAAAAAGGAACCTGTGAAATAAATATATTACAGCATGCAACCAGCTGTCCAGAGGAGAACAGCAGCCCTGACTTGCCCGTTTGCCAGTTTCCGAGGTGAAAATTCTCCTCCGACAGTTGATTCCGCGTTGTCAATGGCGTGGCTCTACTAGAATTCCTGAATACGTAAGAATCGTTTCTGGCCAGCTGGTCCTGGCACGCACTGACAGACAGACCACAAAGGAGGCTGGCGTGGGTTGGGAGACCTGGGGTCTTGGACGCCCACTACCGCTCTCTTTGCTTAGTGCTATAGCCAGATTCAGCCTTTTCTGAGCTTCAGTTCCTCCCTCAGCTGGAAAAGTTGAAAGAATCAGCTGCCTTCATCCCGCACCCACGGAACCCCACAGAGGGCCTCTGCCAGGTCAATTGATCAGCTTAGAAAACTGTGTTTCTTAAATGTGGAAATGGTAATCTGCTGCTCCCTAAAATGGTCTCTGTAAGAGCACACATTCAGCTTTCAGCTTAATGGGATTTATTAACTATAATCATCTACCCTCCTTCCGTCCGCTCTTATCTTGCCGGGTTGTTCTTGAACCTGCTTTCTTATTAAGTAATCACTGGGACAGAGACAACCAGAGTCACTTTGCAATATCATCTCGGAAGTGCTTTGATTGACTAAGGCAAAGGATCTTGAGCAAGATATTTAATGTAATTAGTTTCTCTTGTCATTCTACTTACTGTATTGCATGTGCATAGAAAAACAGAATTAGAAGTGATCCATACACTTTACAAGATAGCCAGAGAGTAGGTGGCAGTAAATAAAGTAATTAAATAAAAATAAAATGAAATCAGAATGGAGAACTCCAGAGGGCCGAGGAAGAAAGCTTTTCCCTTATCTGCGCTGACAAGGGCAGATTTCTTGCAGAAGGGTGATTTTGGGTTCATGGTTTCAGAGGTTCTGGTCCCTGCTTGGTCCCATCCCTCAGAGCTTGGGGAGGCTGGACATCATGGCTGGGAGCCTGTGGTGGGGCCACTCACATCATGGTGGCCTGGAGGCAGGGATGGGATGGAGGGGCATCCCAGTCCCAAAACCCCCTTCATGGGCACATCCCCAGCGACCTGACTTTCTCCCACTGGGCCCCACTCCTAAAGTACGAGTCATTCGCTGGGGACCAAGCCTTCAACACATGAACTCTGGGAGACATTTGAGATTCAAACCATAACAGGCACTGAAATTCACATCTTCACTGCCCTCTTTTTCCAAAATGCAAAAGAAAAATAAAAAGTGTGCTTTAGTCTTCTGAATGCATATCTAAAACTAGTGACATGTTAGCCATATAGTTTCACTTTTCATAAAAGGTGTTATCCATTCCCCACTCCTCTCTCTCTTTTTATTTTTAATTTTTTTATCATTTAAAAAAAACTTTTTTCAAAATTTTTGGGTAACAGGGTGTTTAACCACTGAGCCACATCCCCATTCATCTTTACTTTTTATTTTGAGACATGGCCTCGCTAAGTTGCGGAGGCTGGCTTTGAACTTGAGATCCTCCTGCCTCAACCTCCCGAGCTGCTGGGATCACAGGTGTGCGCCACTGCACCCAGCTTCCATTTATTTTTGTTATATAGTCTTTGGGTCAATGTTGGCAGTAGAGAATCAGCATTCCTCGGCCCTTGGGGACCATGTGATTTGGAGATAATGTGCGATGAAAGAAAAGCTTTGTGCTATCCTGCCGGAGGCCTGAGGTCTCTGGGCTGGCTTCTGCAACAGGAGGGCCTAAGTTTTCTCATTCTTGTATGACCTCTGAGGACCACAAGCAGAGGGAAGGCTCAGGGATCGCCAGGAGGAAAGTGCCATGGCCCTGGGCACCTGCCCTCAGAGAGCTCCCCAGTCAGCTAAGGAGGGGACCAGGGTCAGTGCTGCGTGAGAGCAGGTGTGCCCCGTATCCCCACAGACTGCACGGGTCTGTCACAGCTATAGATTTTCCTGTTAAAATCATTTCCTTGTTATTGACTTGTAAAGATGAAGTAGATAAATCTAAGGGCTCTTTTTCATTTCCTCATCCTCCTGTTCCATGATAACATAATCGTGTGTTTTCATTTCTAGCGGCAAATTCATATGGGCCACAAAAGGAATCCATGACACTGTTTGATCAGCAGTTCTTGGGCACTCAGTAGATTTAACTGTGGGGGAGATTTTTTTAAATGTCAGTGTTTGGGTTCCTTCCCAGTGGGCAAGGACCTGAGAGAAATCACAGAGCAAAGATGGGATGACCCCAAAGAGGGTAGGGGAGCTGCAGGGTCTCTGATGCGCCCAGGACTCATGATGACCACCAGAGTGCATGGCATGCGCTGGCTCCAGGGGCCTCCAGGTCAAGTCCACCCTCCTATGGTAGAAGGACAGCACCGTGGGGACAGAATCTGCTGTGGGATGACAGAGGGAAACAGGCTCCCCAACAGAACTCCTCATGCCCCTACTGCCGGAAATGGTCTCCCACCCCAACAGTTGATGTGTGAAATCCCACAATTAGATATCCACATCTTTCCTGGAAGCTTACATTTCTTCAAAAATATAAGTTTCTCCCAGGAGGTACATTGAATCTTAGAGATTTTTATCTTCTTGGGCTCCTTCTCTGATAGCAGTGTTTGAAGGCAAATCGACAAGACAATTGGATTCTGTAATGAGAGCTGGGCAGGGTGAGGAACAGAAGTCCTGCTCTCCCAGGTGGCTCTTCCAGCCCTTCTCCAGGATCAGCCCCTTATTTAAACACCACCAAAATTCTATAATGACATCAGTGACACCTTTCATCTCCTGTCCCCAATACCCGACACTGCGGATGGAACACAGGGGGCATTCTGAATGGAGCCTCATCCCCAACACTTTTTTTTTTTTTTTTTTTTTGGAGACAGGGTCTTGCTAAGTTGCCTAGGGTGGCGTCCTCAGCCTCCCCAGCTGCTGGGATTAAAGGTGTGTGCCACTGTGCCCAGCTTCATCTAGGGTTGACCTCTGGATTTGCTCTCTAGATACTTCCTCTTTCAAGTAAGTCATGTCAGGAGAACCAAATGAGAAGACAACCAAAAAATAAAATTCATAAGAGGGAAATGAAAAAACAAATCACTGTGAACCTAAAGGGAGAAGCATGGGCTGGTCGGCCTGGGAGTCTTGGGAGTCCTGGGTCCATGCTTCATGCAATCTGCAAGTATCACGTGGCCCAGAATCATAAGCACCTGTCCTCTGGGCGCGGGGGCCACAGAGCACTGAACACATTGTGAGTGCTCCGGAAATCGCAAGGACACCAAGCTATCTCCAGAGGACGTCTCCTTAGAGCAAGGTGCGTGGCAAGCATTAGTATTGTTATTCTTTTAGCACAAATTTATAATTGACTTTCTGTTAAACATTGCAGCAAGTTAGATTAAGTCCGCCTGATTACAGTCATTAAACAAATGCCTGGTAATGACTGCTTTCTTATTTTAGCGATTCCTCAAACCACAGGGGTAATACCACAGAAGGCCTGTGCTCCGTTGTCAAATTAATTGGGGTGCACCACACGCATTTCACAACAGAGCATGCTCACCACGCTCACAACAGCAGACCATGATTTAAGGCCACCGCTGGACTAATTTACCTTGGAGCTTTCCCTGTTCCTCTTTCCATTCTGTTAGGTAGGATTTACTAGTTCATTACAGCTTACCCATAGCTTCAGGCAATGTCTACCTATTAAAAAAAAAAAAGTGTGTTTTTAAAACCAAAACCTGGGCAAGAATTCTCCCAGAATCTTTCCTGTGACCCTGAAATGAACCCAAAAAATAGGGTCTGTGATGGCTTTTACCCGACTCCTCGTTTGAATGGTCACCCCAAGAATGACTTCCCTGCTAGGCACGCAGTGCAGAAATAGTTAAGTCCTGCAGGCGGCGAGTTAAGACTAAGGCTGCCCCAGAGAAACGCAGTGCGGGAGGTGCCTGCCAGGTGCAGCTGGTGGAAGATGCCCTCCTGCAGCCGCTCTTCACACCGGGGGTCACCGTCCGGTGCCACCTTAGAAACTGGCCTGCTTCTGTGCAGGACAGTGAATGATCACACCCTGCCAGTCAGCTGATCGCTGTGTCATAGCTGCAGCTTCTACAAATGCCAGCTCCGGCTCATACGGCTTCCTGGTCGCACTGCGGCAAAGCATAGGCATCCAACTATGCAGGAAGCAACAGTTTCAAAGTCCTGTCTTCCTGCTGCTGCTTAGCATTTCTTACACGAGGAGCATTTACCTTTGTTTAGCCAGGAGCAGAGACGCAGTCTGAATGCGCACAGGGGCTTCTAACTTGGTAGCACGAATTTTTGGAGCCTGGTAACCAAAATAGCCTCTGATGGAACACGGCTGGTTTTCCACCACGAGTGCGAATAGTTTGGGGGCTTCTTATGCCCAAGCTGCTCTACCTGCAGGAATAAAGTCTAGGACAAAGGAGAGGATGCTGGCCATGGTCTGCCTGGCAGGGCCTGAGCGGCGCACCGCGTTGACACTGTGGGACTCCCCAGCTCACGGTTAAGGCTGGCCGTGGGGCTGGTGCCATCCCCACTCCTCAGTTAGAACGCGCTTTAAAGGAGGAACCAGGCTCACTGACCTAAATCAATCCCAGTCCTCTCTGGATGCGGGACAGCTGTCGACTAGCAGTGACCCAACCAGCCATCGAGGGGAGAATCACAGTCTGCAGGTGGAGCTTGGGAGAGTGACAGTTTAATATTGGTCATCTGATGGCTTCTTCTAATTTTCCTAAATAATCATGCTTGCTAAGTGTACGGGGGTCTGGATGAGTCTTCCTGCCAAGTAGTTTCCTTCAGCTCTGGCTGGACATCAGGCTGCCCAGCGAACCGGGTCAGCACTGGCTGCCTTCTGCGTGGTGCGGCACAGCAGCAATGGGACAGACAACAAAGCAGGAAGCAAGAAGCAGCACTCTGTCTTCTCTTGCAATGTTACCGGAATGCAGCTCTTCCTCGCGATGATGCCGTGTGTGTGTGTGTGTGTGTGTGTGTGTGTGTGTGTGTGTGTGAGATAGCGATTTTAATTCATCTCATCGAAGAGCCTAACAGATATCATCATGGATGTGGTTTTTAATGATTTGGGGGAAAAAAAGAAAAAGAGAAAAGACGGCGTGGAGACAGCAATTGGAGACAGCAGCCCATTCAGGTTATTGCCAATTTGAAATTCTCAGTCTGTGCAGCCGAGCCCTAAGGGACAAGCTCGGTAACTGAGAAAGCGATCGTAGATAAAGAAATAAAAATGACAAGCATAATGGAGGCTCTGTGAGGGGACTGTCAGGGCATCAGTTCATGGATGGCAATTTCGCCAGACTGAGATTGAATAATTCATAGATTGAAATTACCCTGCTTTCACCTTTCCATTTAAACCGGCATGATCTGAATCTCTAATAAATTTTCAAGATAAAGTAAAATGCCAATTTGAATCTGAAGAGCTTTTAAAAGCAGATGCTGCACCCCTGAGTCTTCGGTACCCTTCCGTTGTGCTATGAGAGTGAGTTTCCATCACCAGTCACCATTAGCAGGGAAAATGACTATGATTACAATAGCAACAATACCGTAGCATCCAGTGAGCTCTGATTTACGTAATTGGCCAAGACTGACTGTGGTTTTAATACCCATTGTATGTCACCAAGCCTGGCATCCGTGGATCTGTCTCGCGCTGGAACAAAGGCAGGGCAGTGTGTGTCCTAGCTACCTCCGAAAGCCCAGCAAAGAGCTCACTTGTAGGTTACAAGGTCTCTTTTGGTTACCATTTTGGCATCTTTTTCTTTTTCTTTTTTTCCTAATGCCTCTATCCTATATTCCTGTTTGGGGGAAACGGTGAGCCTGCCACGCATGGTTTCTTTTTCTTTATTATGGGACAGCATTGACTTGTTAATTTATACATCCTCTTTGTTTTAATATATACAAGCATGTGTTTACCAGGAGGGAGGAAAGATGTGTTCTGGGAGAGTAGTTTTAAAATGCAGCCAAGACGAAGTAGAGGTGTTTGTTTCTTCTTTGAAAGCTGGGTCTGCTTCCAGGTTAGAAATCCTTCAGGGGGAGCTGCTATCCTGGTGTGGTGGGTTAAAAACCTCCCAGACTGAAAAGCAGCACAGGTGGCATGGCTAGGGATAACCGTGCTCAGTGACTGAAGGAAGCTCTTGTGCGACTTCAGTTTTGTCTATGCCTGCTCACTGTGGAAGAGTCTGTGATTCTAAAGAACTTTTCCTCTGACAGGTTGTTCCATTGGTGTGCGGTTGACTGTGCCATCTTGAGAAGGTGACATGGATTGTACACCCTCCCCGGAGAACGGACCGTAAGCATTTCAGAGCACAGTGACTTCGGATCGGTCCCTTCAATAGCAGGAAGATGGCTGGTCTCTGAGGTTGATGACCTCAGATAGGGTTCAGAGGTACGACAACCTCTTGGGAGGAAGGATGGTTTCAAACACACCTGGCTGATGTTCAGGGCTTTGGCTTGAGACTCAGCTCTGATGTGCTCTTTAACCCCTTCCCACAGCTCTGCCCCTCCCCTGTCCAGCCCCCACAGTACCTTGCCATAAACAGGTAAGTTGTATTTCTAATCTTTTATTTAGTCAAAGAGGCTCTTCCTTGTCTGATTTTGGTGATTATGTTGTCTTTGCTTCCCACCTTGCCCTCGGGATTACTCACAACTTCTTTCATTTCTATATTTTTCTAAGTTCAAATGAAAACATGGTATTTTTAAAAGTAATTTAAATATAGCTTTTGATCTCTTTATCTAACTAAATACACTCAAGGTTTTAATGCTTTTCAAAAAGGAGGAGGGAACAGTTTTACCCAGTGAATAATTTGTTTAAAAATAGTAGGCAATTCACCGGATATCAATTATGCTACCATATTATTTTCTTTGGATAGCTCTCATTTCTAATGCTGAGTCCATTCTTCTTATCTTTCAAGAAAGCAGCTCAAAACTTGTGACAGAAGGCTTTTCAAAAGACCACACTGACTCTATGCCAAAGTGTTTTCTTTCTCTGTTAAAACAGTCTTGGTCTTCAGCACAGGGGTTTTAATTTCTACCATGCTAACTCTCTTTAATAGTCCATGTTTGAGCAGAGGAACCATTGATTGATCAGAATGCTATACAGGTCTGATATATCTAAAATTATCTAAGAATAATTCAAAATCAGACCTTTGTCATTTGGGGGTAACTCATTAAAAATGAATTATATTCCTTTGATAAATGTAGCAAGTTTGGAACTTGCTGTTTTATGATTCAAGTGTTTATGCTTCATAGTTCTGGGAAATAAGATTTGCTTTGTTTCTTTAGCATGCAAGGGCTAGAATATAGTTTTTTATATAAAACATGAGTAAGAATTTACTGTTGTGTTAGTGTTTGATGATATTGAAATTCACTTGTTCTGTTACAAAAATAAGATTCATCATATGGATAGAGCTACTACCTCAAACTTCTTGAATTCCACTATTTCTTTTTTTTTTTTTTTAAGAGAGAGGGGAACAGTGAGAGAGAGAGAAAGAGAGAGAGAGAGAATCAATTTTATTTAGTTTTTCAACTGGTTTTTGTTGCTCCGACACTTAGCTGTGCATGTGGTGCTGGGGTTCGAACCCGTGTCCTCATGCATGCCAGGCAAATGTTGTAACTACAGAGCCATGACTCTAGCCCAGAATCCCACTATTTCTTTGAAGCCAAATTTTATTTTCAAACTTTAAGTGATTAAGCATATTCTTAAAAAGTTCATTAGATAATTTCTAGCCCATTATTGACAGCTCTATCACTATTTGTAGATATGTCTTACTTACGCTGCTCTAGCTATGAATAATATAGATGAAAAAGACTACAGCACTACTTTTATTTGAAAATACATTGGCAGGGGTTAAAAGAGGTGAAATCTCAGACAATAATGGATTAACATTATATTTTTAAAATTTTTTTTAAAGATAGAGGGACAGTGAGAGACAAAGAGAGAGAAAGAGTGAAACAATTTTTATTTAGTTTTTCATGTGACCTTTGTAGTTCCAACACTTTGTTGTGTATGTGGTGCTGGGGTTTGAACTCTCACACTTGTGCATGCCAGGCAAGCACCGTAATCACTAAGCCACCGCTCCAGCCCAACATTATATTTTAAGGATTTTTCTTTTTCTTTTTTTCTTGCTTGCTTTTTGGTGAGTATGAGAAAAACAGATTAAAAAAAAATAAGAAGAAGCACTCATCCCTTCCCTCTTTTCTCCTAACTTCCAGTCACTCCAGAGTTGTTAGCTACAGTTAGAAGGAATGATTTAAAATCTTTTTTTTTAAAGAGAGAAGGACAGTGAGAGAGAGAGAGAGAGAGAATCAATTTTTATTGAGTTTTTCACATGGCTTTCATTGCTCCGACACTTAGTTGTGTATGTGGTTGCTGGGGTTTGAACTCGCGTACTTGTGCATGCCGGGCAAGCGCCGTAACCGCCGAGCCACAGCTCCAGCCCCAAATGATTTAAAATCTAAACACCCAGAAACACTTCCATAGAATCCATAGAAATGTCTATACTTGAAGATTGAATTTGCACATCTTGTCACTTAAAAACGGAGATCATTTCTGCACGTTAGTTTATGCTAGATGTCATCTCATTAGTGAAGTTCAACTTGGAGCTAAAGCCCAAAGAAAAGAAAGGTAACCTAGAGTTCTTCAGAGAGAAAGTCTTTACTGAATATGCCAGCTGGTTACCGAGGGCCTTGGGGAAGAGACAACTGCACTCGTGAGCAAATCGGACGTTCGTAGCTGGCTTGCAGCTGCGTTTCTCTGATCGACCTACTGCACAAGAATAATGCATTTCCTCCTAAGTTTTAAAGAAAACATGCTTTAACCAAATACCAATAGCGGTGCTTTTTTAGTCTGCCAAAGATAAAAAGACAAGGAAGACAAAAGATACAGGTAACGAGAAAAGAAAATACTCTCCTTGTTTGATATATCTTTTTTCCCAATGGAATGACCAAAAAAGGTTGATAATCTTGTGGTCTTTAGACGGTCTTTTTAAAGAAACTCTTCTCTCTAACAAGAATTTTTATAATATTTTATTATGAAAATTTTCAAACATATAGAAAAGAAAAAAAATCCCAAAATGTCAGTAGCTGTATGCAAACCACCTCGACTCTATAAATAGCATCTGGCTCACCTCACCTCATCACGAATCTGTGCACACACACATCTCTCAATTCACCCATCAATCCGTCTTATTTTTGGATGCATTTCAAAGTAAGTTGCAGTCATCAGTGCTCTTCACCCCTAAGGATATGCCTGCTGCAGTGGTTAACCAGAATTCAACATTTGTTTACAGTGCTTTCCTTTAAGTAAATTTGTATATGATGAAGATAGAATTTGGGGGGAAAATGTATTATTATTTTTTTAATGTGGCACAAACTATCTCTTTAATATGAGTAGGGGCAAGATGCAAACACTCAGGACTCTATATTATAATTGGGAAGGTACAAATCCCTCATGTATGGTAGGGGAAACCATTTATGATAGAGGCAGGTGAGCCTCACCAGGGCCAGCCTCTACCCACCAAGCCCATCATCAGGGTTGGCAGGGGAGGGGGTGTTGTCCGGACTTCCACAAGTGACTCCCAGGGTCTGCCCGAGCCAGTCGTCCCTCCTCCTGCGTGCACAGCAGAAGTAACTCAGTGGCTCTTGAACGATCACCTGCTGTTCCTCTGCCTCCATCTTTTCTGCAGCCTCTTCCCTCTCTTCCCCCACCTGTCCCATTTGACTTTCTCTTTTCTATTTTCTCCTGACTCCCAAAGTTTTTTTTCTCACATCCAAGGTGACAAATTTCATCATTTTCCAAGTCACTCTACAGCACCCATTTTCATGGAAACAGTTACAGGAAGCAAAGACAAGGGATTCAAAAGTCGTGGGAACTCTTGGTCTGGATTCAAACCTGAGTAGGAAGAGGGTTGGCCTCTCAAGACCTCCGCAACGAGTCACCTCTTGGACCCAGTCTTGTGCCTGGGATTTAGTCACTCCTCTCTCTCTTTTTTCCTTTTTTTTTTTTTTTTTTAAAGCGAGGGACAGTGAGAAAGAGAGAGAGAATGAATTTTATTTAGTTTTTCCTGTGGCTTTCGTTGCTCCAACACTTCATTGTACACGTGGTTCTGGGGTTCGAACCCGCATCGTCGCACATGCCAGGAAGGCGCTGTAACTGCTGAGCCACCGCTCCAGCCCCTAGTCACTCCTCTCTTAACTGAACCCCACGCCGAGCCTCTCTAAGATTTGTGTCTCTGTACCACCTAAGAATGGGGACGATTCTATGCTGCCAAAGCGAGTTTCTCAAACTGCAGCTGCCACCACCAGCTGCGGTTCTCAGCACCTCCTTTCAGGAATGGCTCAGGCCTCAGGGCCCCGTCCTTGGACTGAGGACGTTCCCAACTTCTGTTCCCAGACTGTGCTGTGCTTCAGGAGGCAGCCCCTTCCAGGTGGTCTCTCCCTGGGGCCTCCTCCATTCAAGTTCATTGTGAGGCCAGTTCGTGCCTGGCATTCTTCCAGGCATATTTGAATATAACAGACTGGCTGAGAGTTCAGGTTCTGAAGTGAAACAAACCTGGACTGCAACCTCGGGTCTGCAGCTGAACGGGCAGCATCACTCGGGCAAGTTAGTGAGCTGTTTCCTTCCTTTACAGTGGTGCTGTGAGTCTCAAATGACATTTATGCATATGTGTCGAACACAAATACACGGGCCTGTGACGTAAGCTACATGTGGGTGTATACGTACATGTGCATCTAGCCTGGAGCCTGGCACCTGCTTGATAATCGCTGTATGATAATGGTGCTGTGACCATCGTGACATCAGCAGAAGTCACCACTGGCCTGGACCTCAGCTGACCTCCATCAATCAGAGTGGAGCCTCACACACCGCCCTCTTTTCCAGTGTCCGCCTTTGCTTATCCCAAAGAAGGATGCATTAAAGAATTTTCTTTTCTTCAAGTTCCAAATATACCCCAGCTTTCAGCTCAGGACAGAGCTGATGAATGATCAAGTTCCTATAGGAGGGTGTTCCAGATTTTTAGTAGATGTCCCCTAGGGGAGGGGCCTTGTGAATTCAATAGCACAAAATCAAATAGTAGAAGTATAATTAAAACATTATTATTATTATTATTATTTTGGTGCCAGGGATTGAACCCAGGGGTGCTCTTACCACTGAGCCACATCCCCAGCCTATTCTTCATTATGAGACAAGATCTCACTAAGTTGCTGAAGCTGGCTTTGAACTTGTGATCCTCCTGCCTCAGCCTCCCATAACGCTGGGATTACAGATGTGTGCCACTGTGCCCAGCAAAATTTAATTTTAATAAAGGAAAAAGCAGAGGGCCTATCCCTCTGAGAGAGTCAGAGTAGCATTATTCAAGATTCATTTTCTACAGCATCATCTCCTCTTTTTATCCTGAGAAACAGCAGACAACGGAGGGAAATATGGCCTTAGACATAGTAGGGGGGCTGCTGACTGTACCCATGCTTCCCAGGACCCCCTCTGCCCCCTGCTTGCCCTGTCATGGCCCTTCCCGAAGGGCGGAGAGTGAGTGGACCAAGGAGAAGGGCAAAGAGTGAGTGGACCAAGGAGATGAGTCCATCCAGAGCCTGGGACGCGATGCGTGCTCAGACCCTGGAGTCCTGGATTCCCTGCAGCTCCAAGGCCTGGCGCTTCTTTCCTGGGACCATCATTGCAAGGACAAGCTACCCTACCGGGGCATGCACTCCTGGGTCTGACTGGTGAACAGGGAGGGACCCAGTGCGCTGGAGTGGCCTTTCCCACTGCAGGGGAGAGCTGGGTGTGTGCTGGGCTGGACTGCAGGCTGGAGGCCTCTCGCCACACTGCTGCCACATTCCAGTGGCAGAACACCAGAAGCAGGGAGGATCCCCAATTTGATCCTGGTCTTGGGAAGCCATAATTGTCAAGGGCAGAGCAAAGACCTTGTGTGAGTTAAGATGGTGTTTGTAGCTTTGGTCTTAAACATAGACTATGGAAGCCTCCTTTGGTAACTCCTGCTCTTCCATTCCCTGCAAGCTTTGGGTGGAGGCCAAGAAACTGATTGGCACACAGTTTCTGTATTCGTGGGTGATTAGATTCTTGATTGTCAGTACAAATGGAAGCCTTTTCCCCCAGCTAAGGTTTGCAGTCCAAACACCATTTGCAAGCTGGAAAATCCTAAAAACACAGAAGTTCCATCTTGCATTTATGTATATTCTAAACAGTGAAAATAATTCTCTCCCCACTATCTATTTCTACTCTTGTATCAGAAAAGTGACCCCGGGGGGTGGTGCTGGGGTGGTGGCACTGTGGTTATGGCGCTTGCTCAGCATGCGCCAAGTACATGGGTTCAAACCCCAGCACCCACATATACAACTAAGTGTCAGAGCAATGAAACCCATGTGAAAAACTCAATAAAAGTTGATTCGTTCTCTCTCTCTCTCTCTCTCTCTCTCTCTTTCTCTCATTGTCCTTCTCTCTTTAAATAAAAAAAAAGTGACCTGGGTTTCATACTGACCTGGTGACTGGGGCAGGTGATACTAGGTTGGCCACACTGAAGAACATGGCCCCACGAGAGCCATTTTTTTGAGCTATCTAAAGTCGTAGTCCCTCCTCTCCTACAGTGAATTCCACATTCAGTACTGAGCAGGTGAATCCAGAGCAGTGTTCAGGAACTAATACCTAATGAAAGGAAAGCGAACCACATGGAGGAAATTTGGTAATTTTCTCAATTAGATTTCTAAAAGAAAAATTCAAGGGACAAAAAGATTTAGGAAGGGTGGAGCAGAAATGTACCTGGAACTCCGGAGGTGTTTTATACACAGTAAATTATTGACATGCAAATGTCACTTAGTCAGCAGAGAGTAAGCAACACGGGGGTTAATGCAACACAACAGAGCCAGGCCATGGGGAGTCAAACTCTAATTGTGCTGCTTCCGGTCTGTGTGATTGCTACAACTTGGATGTGATTTGTCACCACCCAAAACCCATGTTGAAATTTGGTCACTGATGTAGCGGCATTGGGAGGGAGATTAGTGTCTTTCTTGTGGTCTTTGATTAGATGTGATGGGAGGGAGATTAGTCTTTCTTGTGGTCTTTGATTAGATGTGGTGGGAATGGGTTTGTTTTTGAGGGAGAGGTCATGAAGCAGGCCAGCGGCTTCCTCCCCATCCTGCCTTCTGCACAAAGTCACTTGCTCTTCCGTGAAGGGCCCTCACTAGAAGCCTTGCAGATGCCAGCACCATCCTCTTAGACTTCCAGGACTCTGAGTTAGCAAAACCTCCATCCGTTATAAACTACTTAGCCCCGGGTGTTCTGTTATGGCAACAGAAAAGAGTCTCAGACAGTGACCTTCTTTGTTCCTCAGCTTGCTCTTGTGTGAGCGAGGGGTAGTAGTGTTTCCTCGGAGGTGGAAAAGAGGATCCACTGGTCAATACCGTGATACACTCAGGAGGTGTCTGGCATGCAGTGGGTGCAGAGAAGGATGTGTTGAAGAGCAAACTAAAAATAGAAGGTGACAAAATTAGAGCCCAGAGGGTCATCAACCTGTTCTCAGTCATGCAACCAATTAGTAAAGAAACCAGCATCCAAAGCAGATATTCAAGCATCAGGCCATTTTGGAAAATTGCACATTGCCCAAGAGCTTATTTTGACCCAAAGAAAATATGTATCTGTATTGTTTACTGTATCTCCAAAGGAAAAACAAAAAGCACTTTAAAAAAATCTGAGAGCAGGGCTGGAGCGGTGGCTCAGTGGTTGTGCCGCTTGCCTGACATGTGCGAGGATGCAGGTTGTATGTGCACCACATACAAAACTAAGTGTTGGAGCAATGAACGCTGCATGAAAAACTAAATAAAATTGATTCTTTCTCTTTCTCTCACTGTCCTTCTCTCTTTAAAAAAAAAAAAATCTGGGGGCTGGAGCAGTGGCTCAGCCGTTAAGGCGCTTACCAAGCATGTGCAAGTACATAGGTTCAAACCCCAGCATCCACGTACTCAACTAAGTGTCAAAGCAACGAAAGCCACATGAAAAACTCAATAAAAATTGATTCTCTAGGGGCTGGAGCGGTGGCTCAGCGTTTCAGCGCTTGCCTGGCAAGCATGAGGACCCAGGTTCAAACCCCAGCACCACGTACACAACTGAGTGTTGGAGCAACTAAGGCCATGTGAAAAACTAAATAAAGTTGTTCCTCTCTTTCTCTGTCTCTCTCACTGTCCCTCTTCTTTAAAAAAAAAAATTGATTCTCTGTCTCTCTCTCTCTCTCACTGTCCTTTAAAAAAAATTTTGATAGCACTCTTATTCCAATAAATGTTGAAGTTTTTTCTTACACCTTCTGTTTTGTATTTTTCTTTCCATATTGCTATTTTTAATATCCTTTCTAAGTTTGTTCTTATTCCAAACCAGTAAGTCTGTAAAGATAGGTCATTACTTCACTCAAATTAATCACTCTAGAAAAAGGGCCATTTCCTCCGCACCCCACAGCAGTATACTGTGTCAAAGTGAAAAGCTGAAAAACGTGATATAAATAACAACGAAAGTGCATGACACAGAGCACTGTGCAGAAGCAGAAGCGGGCACCTCAGCCAGAACCCGCGCCTGTGGCACTGGCTTCCCCCCTGAGGGTGTGTGAGGTTCTGCCTGGCCTGAATTCGCACACCCTGCTTTGTGAGCTCCTGGGTGGGTGGGTGGTGTTCTTTGTTTATTATTTTTGCAGTCCTGGGGATGGGACCTGTGACTTCACACACGCTTGGCAAGCACTCTACTGATTCACCCCCTGCCCGTTCTATTTTTTAATTTTGAGACACTAAGCTGCTGAGGATGGCAAGTTCAGGGCCAGCCTCTCAAGGATCTGGGATTACAGGCTGCGCCACCGCATCAGTTGTAACCTACTTTTTAAAAAGGAGTATTCTGAGTGTGTTTCCAAATCGCTGAAATAGTTCTTTTTTTTTAAAACTGAGCTCTGTAATCACCATGTTATTCCAGTGTCTAATCCCCTTATAGGGCATTGAAGGTTCTTCCAGATTTTTACTATCATAAAGACAGTTGGATGACTTATTAGAATTTTAGTCTGGAAGATGGACAACATTTTGGAAACACTGGGCCTGCTTTCTAGGCTGCAGGTTAATTTTAAAACAACAGAAGTGTTTCTTCCCCTCTCTCCCCAGGAGCCCTCCTGGGGCATTAGATTGGGGTAATATGGGCTTTCCTTGGTCCTAGAGGTAAAATAACAGGCCCCTGTGTGCTCATGGAGGTGAGCAAACTAGCAATCCATGCACCTGGGAGTCAGAGGTAGGACAGGGCTGGAGGCTCTAAACTTCCACAGGCAGAGGGAGATGAGCTGGACCTGCGTGCTGAAGCGCAGGAAGCCTGGCTTCCAGACGGAGGGGTAGCCCAGCTGGACCGGTTTGGGCATGCGCGGGAGGGCTGGCTTCCAGACGGAGGGGGGAGCGCAGCTGCACTGGCCTGGGCATGCGCGGGAGGGCTGGCCTCCTGGGGAAGTGGGTGGCCCCCTGGAGCTGCAGAACCTGGGAGATCCCTGAGATGCATGGGGCTCCCTTGCATCCCTGCGGCCGAGGCCTCTCCAGAGAGTCTGGCAGGCGCACAGTGCATGCAACTGTCTTCCCTGAATTCCTGCGGTGCTTACCCAAGGGCTTGCCACAGTCCCGAAGGATGCAGAGAAAAACCGGAACTCAAATAAACAAATGAATAAGTAGTGGTGATATACTAGTCTTAATTTATTTAGAAAGATTATACGGTGCTCCAACAGGATGAGAAATTCATTACCTAAATAATACTCTTCTCCAAGTGTAACTTCGTATTCCTGATAATTTCCTTACGATAAATATCTGGAAGTGAACAAGAAAAAGAGCAAGGTTTGATTCTTTTTGTATACACGGTATTATATTCGCAAGTTTTTGTATTTTTCAAGTCCACTGATTCTTCTATTTATCTCTGACAAGATGTTACTAGAGAAAGGAGGAAAAGCAAAATTAGCCAAGCTAATTGATCATTAAGTATAATCGACCATTAAGTATAAATTTCCATTTATAATCTACTCCATCCCAGAAGACTCCAATTAGCGGATCGCTTTATTGATAAGCCCAAGAGATAGTTAATCATTAAGTATTTAAACAAACAATATAAATTTGCACTCGAGAAAGCCCCATACACTTTATCAGCTATGCAGACTGTCAAGAGATTATCTGGAAGACTGCAAGCAGTTAGGTATTAGAATAATAAAAGTAGGCCCAACCCCTGCAAAACCTGATTTCCAGCTCTTCCCAGCTGCCAGGAAACTTCCTTAGTCCCAATTTTCCTATCTGCACGTGCTGCTTTTCTGCCTGGGGTGAACTTTAGCTGCTTCTTTGCGGGGAGAATTCTCCTGTTGCCCTTGTGGATTTAGCTCCTGACTTAGCTCTTCCCTTGAGAACCACACCCCTTTTATGTTCATGTGTGAGATTTAGTAGAGGGTATGTTTATTGCCCCCCCAGGAGAGAAACCCTAGGTTGGGGAGCTGATCATGCGTATTGTGGTAGCTCCAGGGCCTGCCCATGGCCACCGGTCTTGGGTACTCATTAATTTTACTAAATGACTGCATTTGTTATGGGATGGTGGGTGGGGGGAAACAAGACTATTTATATTTGTAGCATTTTCAAGCTTTTCTGTACACATCTCATTTGATATATGTGGAAAAGCAACCCTGGGTCCAAAACTGGGTACAAAAATAAATAAATAAAAATTTAAAAAGATACATGACAGATTTTGTAATTGGTGGCAGAGGGGTGGGTGAAACAGAGCTGGCTTTCAACCCAGCTTTGCCATTGATTAGCTGTGTGTCTTGGAGAGGTTGTTTATTCTCTCCGGACCTCTGATTTTTTTCATTTTAAAAATGTGGTGAATAGCAACTTTTGTAATGTCGTGAGTGCTAGCTATGCACATTCAATAGCTCCTAAGCAGGTGGTCAATAAAAATCGGTTGGATGCAATGTGTTAGGAATGACCTAAGGCACACTTTGCACAGAGCCCTATGTGTGGTGGAAACAGAAGCTGGCAGCTATGGAAACAGCAGAGGCAAGAGATGCCCACGGGTTTCCTTAAACGAATCAGGTCGTGCAATAAACATAAATATGCATGAAAGAGATCATTTGTTTGGTTATTGTGAAACTGATCCCAGTTCTCATTCCGGTCACTTAAAAGACTGGAGGGGAAGACAATGCCTTATAGTCATCTCCACCCATGGTGCAGCAAGGGGACTTGACCTCAGCCTTTCTCAAACTTTCTGGCTAAGTACAGGCTGGCCGATCTTTGATGGGTTGGGGAAGCTCAGGCCTGGGGTGCACCAAAATTGCACCACATTGGCGAATCTTGTGTGAGTTCACAAAGCTGCATCGTCTTCCCTCCTCCAGGGCATGAAGGATCGTCTGGAAAAGGCTGGCTGCCGCCATTAGGACCCCGGAACAGCCAAGTGTACAGGGCACCATGAAGCAAATAAACCACCGGCTCTCAACAGGTTTGAAAGTGATTTTCGAAGGTGCTGACTTTAGAACAAGCATAGCACACAGGCGTGTGTAATAGCGTGTCTAGAGTGTGGCGACCGTAAAATGCTCCCAGCACCTTCAAGTCATTCTGGGAATTTTCTGCTTTATCCCAATGCATTTTGATAAACTAAATGCATCTTGATTCCCTGATATTTTACTTACACCTCATGCATTGAGAACTTTTTTTCTTGCATTCTTTAAACCATGTTTGAATAAGAGGTATAGCATTACACTTAGAATTGCTAAAACAAAGCACCTTACAAGCTTTCCAATGAAGCAGATGGAGGAGGAGGGATAAAGAGTGGGAGGATGGCCATCCTGCGTTCTTTTTGTTTTTCCTTTTTTCTCTCTTTTTTTTGTATCAGGGATTGAACCCAGGGGCTCTTAACCCTTGAGCCACAACCCCAGCCCTTTTTATTTTTATTTTGAGACAGGGTCTTGCTAAGTTGCTTAGGGCCTTGCTGAGTTGCTGAGACTGGCTTTGGACTTTCGATCCTCCTGCCTTGGCCTCCAGAGAGGCTACGATCACAGGTGTGCACCACTGCACCCAGCCGTCCTGTATTATTTGGTACCTCACAGGCTTTGAAAGGTAGAGAGTGTATAATTAGAATTGTGAATCAAATCATTGCAGAGATAACGATATCATCTGGTATGGCTCCAGGGTTCGTGCAACCAAATATCTCAATCACTAAGACACAGAATAATGAATATTTCTCAACCTGAAGCTCTTGAAATACAGAGGCCCAAGTAGCCTGACTTGAGGGGTGAGAAAGATATTGCTATGTGCAAATGAAACTTCTCTTGCCTTTTCAATATACATGGAAAATAACCAACCAATCCTCTCGTGGCTGGCAAGAGGACGGGTGGACTCAGCACTGATTCCTACCCATTTTTGTTTTTTGTTGTTTTTCAGGGCTGAGGACCGAACTCGGGGCCTTGCGCAAGCTAGGCAAGCGCTCTGCCACTGAGCTAAATCCCCAACCCCTTCAAACTTTCCTGCGTTTACTACAAAAACTGAGGAAGTCACTTAACTTTCCCAGCTTGCTTTTCAGCTGGCGGAGGAAGTAGGAAAACTCAGTGGATAAATGCTTGCTGACGTAGTGCGAGGCAGGGCTCTGGATAAGCTATGATTTTCTTGATAAAAGATGAAAAATTATCTGGCAATGCTACTTTTCCTGTCTCAGATACAGATGTGATGTCTGGAGATGTGATGAATACATGATAGTATTGAGAACCAGAGACATTGGCCCAAACCTAACCTCCAAAGTTCTAAAAAAAATGACCTCTACTCGCTTAGGGCCCTCTTGTTGAGCCACATCCCCAGCCCTTATTATTTTTATTTTGAGACAGGTTCTTGTTAAGTTGCTTAGGACTTCGCTAAATTGCTACTGTTTGCAAATGACTTTCATAAGGAAAGAAGCCAGTGGGGGAAATAGAGAGGAGAGCTGCAGCTCAACGACAACACGGGTTTATTTGGGAGAAACTTGAAGGGGGGCCCAGGAGAGTCTGGGAGCGGTCTTCTGCTTACGGCCTGGGGTGGATACTGAGCACTAAGGGAAAGAAGATTGGGGCTAGGGAGTTGTCACGGAAGGGTCCTGCCTTATGATGCAGCGCTTCGGGTTTCTTTGCAGGATGGTGGAGTAGTGTAGGTAAGCTCCCCGTTTAGGGAGAGGTGGGTCAGGGGTTTAGGGAGAGGAGGGTCTTGTTCTGAGATGGAAGGTAAGATTCAAAATGGCATCGCCTAGGTCAAGTTCTACCCTCACAACCTTGACCTGTCTAGAAGATTTCGAAGCTGAGAAAGCAAATCAGCCGCACTTCCCTAAACAGGCTGTTGCACTTTTCCAAGCTCCTCCCATCCCCAACCAAATCAGGCTGCCAAGAGAGCTGGTCGCTCTGTCCCCTCCTCTGCTTGCCCCAGGTGCACCTCCATCCCTGGATCTGCTCCGTCCTCCAAGGCACTCGCTTGTCTCTAGCATTTCCTACGGACTCCGCCCTGGACCACCTCATAGGAGGACACTTCGGTGTGGTCACTCTGCGGCTAGGATGTCCTGGGGGAAGTGAGCATGTTTACAAGCGTCAGAGCGCAAGTCCTGAATGGGCGTGCTGGTAGGGTGTGGGTGACCTTAATGAGGTTGATTTCCTTTAGCTCAGTTTTAATCTGGAGCTTAGAGTCATCGACTCTCCCTGTTTTAATTTCTCCACAGAACAACTTGATGGCTCACTGTGCACTTCACTTGCTCCTGCAAGTGCCCAAAACTCACAGATGGGGCAAAAGGAACAAACACTTGGAGCCATCGGCCCCTTAGAGAATGTCACACAGCAGTCCTTCTATCAGGTAATCACGGACCGCTGTGTGTGAAAAGGATTTCCTACAAGTCAGTGGTTTTGCAAAAGTTTTTTTTTTCTTTTTTCTTTTTTAGTCTGGAGATTGAACCCAGGGGCACTTAACCACTGACCCACATCCTCAGCCCTTTTGATTTTTTATTTTGAGACAGTCTCATGAAGTTGCTTAGGGCCTCAGTAAATTGCTGAGACTGCTTTAACATTCGATCCTCCTGCCTCAGCCTCCAGAGCCTCTGGGCTTGCAGGTGTGCACCACTGCACCCAATGCAAAAAAAAAAAATTTTTTTAAAATAAAAAAATAAGATTCAATTTCTCTTAGAATAAGCAAAATTATCTTAGAAATTAATAGTTATTAATTTTAAAAAGATGGTAGGATTAGTTCCTCCTTAAGGCTCCTTCCAGGTCCTTCCTTGGAGAAATGGCCAACTCCATGGCTGGGACGAGCAAAGCACATGCAACAGGTTTGTACGACAAAGGCTAGAAAATAAAATGCTCAAGGAGCAGAGGCAGCTGGCACGGTAGCTCCTGGCCAAACCCAGGGCGGTTTAGCATTATGATAACTAGTTTTCAACTATGAAATAAAATAGGAAATAACGAATCTTTGGTGTATTAATAAAACAGTGAAAACCTTGAAACATGGAAGTATCACTCTAAGTATCACTTAGAACGGAGAAGCTAGCCCTGAGCGACGGAGGCTGACCTGAGGTCCCTTAGAAGGGGACAAAGTGAAAGGATGCACCACTCAGCCAGGTGTGATGGGAGCTCAGCGCCCCACTGCATCTGAGTTCTCTCGCCTCTGTTTATTTGACTTTGAAGGGAATCTCTCTGGGACCCTTGATTCAGACTTCCACAAGACTCAGATTGGAGATCATACAAAAGGGAGGGCTGATGACATCGTCGTCCTGGTGGGCTTTGGCTATGGGAGTGTGTCTAACCTAGGTCAGTGGGTGGGGGCCCTCTCCATCAGCTTCCTGAGATGCAGCAGGGGTACAGGACAGAACCTGGGCTGCCATCGCAGCCACGCATATGTTCTTGGGCAGGTGACTTGATTCTGCCAATCTCTAATCTGTGACATTCGGGTGATGCTATTGATCACATTTAATTTTCACAAGGCACTGTCGTGGCTATTGAGATGATCTAAGTGAATGAGGCAGGCTCACCCATTCAGGGCCTGTGCAAGCAGAAGCACCTGGGTGGATTCTGTGTGTCAGCCTTCCTGGGATGGGCGTGGGCCGACCCACCCCATTCTCTGACGTATCAGCACAGTTCGCGATGCTTAATCCAGCTGCTGCGTTAGTTAGAACAGGCTGAGTTGTTCTGCAGTAACAAGCAACCCCTAAATCTCAGCAGCTTTCAAAGAAACAAATAACACTCACAGTTACCACTACCACTATTATAATTATTTTTTAAAGAGAGAATCGATTTTATTCCATTTTTCACGCGGCTTTCGTTGCTCCCACTCTTCACTATGTATGTGGAGCTGGGGTCGAACCTGCATCCTCTTACATGCCAGGCAAGTGCTGCAGACACTGGGCCACCACTCCATCCATGATTATTACTTTCTTAAGCAACGACCATTTCAGGCCCAGGTGCCTCTCCAGGGAAGGTCTCCTCCTTACAACAAAGTGCCCCCTTGTGACAGTAGACTTCCATGATGCCCAGGCAAGGAGGGAACTGTACAACTGAGCACTGGGGCTTGGTTCCTTTGATTCATATACAATGTCCTTTCCATGCACATTTCATTGATAAAAACAAGGCTTGTGGCCAGGCTGCAGCTAAGGGAGCTGAAGAAACGCAATGCCCTGTGTTTCCAAAGAGAGGATGGGAAATATTAGCAACCAGTGCTGACAGCTCCCAGTCCATCCAAGTGGGTGAGCTCGAATCGGGGAAAACTGTGTAACAACTGCGGTGGTCACTCCAGTGATTCCTGAAAGTGATATTGTTTTAAAATCACGAATTTGTTTACATACATATTACAATTAGCTTGTTTTTTCTTCCCTGTTTTGTCTTTTCTGTGCTTTTGGGGCTATGAACCACACCACCCACACGGCAAGTGTTTTCAACTGATTGATCAATTGATTTACACCACTGAAAAGAAACCATGCTTACAAAGACAGGGTACTGGCAGATTGCATTTCACACCCAGAGTCACAAGGCAGCGAGGGAGCCAGAGAAAGATACCCGTGCCCTCTGCCAGGAGCCACAAGACTCCTTTATTACTTCCTTGAGAAAAATTGGCCTCAGAAGAGTTATTCATGTTTCCAAAGGTGATTACTGCTGTTAGCCTTGGACTGTACTCATGACAGAAGCTTAGGAGCAATAACGCTGCAAAACAGCCTCGGACACAAAAGAGGCAGTGTCCTGACTGCAGGTCACTGAGGAGCATCTTCCAGGGACAGAAGGGAAACCACCACGCTGAGTCTCAAAACTCAGCAAAGTGTTGCTACAGCCCAAACAGAGTGAGTAGTTTCTATGGCTTTGTCTGTCTTCTTGATCGGATTTTTACCTCCCCAAAGATGCAGATCAGCCCAGATGTGGTGAAGAACACCTGGAATCCCAGCGGCTCCGGAGGCTGAGAGAGGAGGATCACAAGCTGAAGAAGGCCAGCCTCAGCAACTTAGTGAGGCCCTAAACAACTTAGTGAGAAATAAAGGCTGGGGATATGGCTCAGTAGTTAAGCACCTCTGGGTTCAATCCCCAGTACTGAAAAAAAAAATGCAGACCAGATATGAGTCAAATTTAGCCCCAACACTTCTTAGTCAAAAGAAGGACAAAATCAATCTTTGTCAATTGAATAGAACCCCTGCATTAACTTCAAAGACCCAAATTTCAGCTCTTGAGTCCTGAACTTGTTCATGTTAAAAGTTAACCACCATTCATGTGCAAAGAAGAAAGCCTGGGCAGCATGTGTGTCTTCTCCAACCAGTGCCCACACTGGGCCAAGAAAGAGACCATAACTCCATTTTAGAGCCGAGGCCTTGCATTCAATTTAACCTGATCCCCAAATGACCAAGCTGATTAATCGCCAGGTCTGGCCTTTCTGCCTAGTAATCCCTCATCTCTGGTAACTTGCCATGAAATTAGTGGGAGCCGGCCGTTTCAGGCATGGATAAGGTAGGTCTTGTTCAAACCTCCCAGGCCTGGCTGCCCCGAAAGAGAAGCAGGTGGAACAGGGATCAGGTCACATGGCGGTAAGGGGGCCGCAGTGGGCGGGCAGCTGGAGAAGTCCCAGGTGTGTGTGAGTTGGCAGGGGTACAAAGAGCAGAGTTGCGGGCAACTCAAAGTCCCTGGGCTGTGCAGCTGCCTGTCTGGCACTTGCCTTGGACCCACCTGCAGTGCTGAGGGCACAGCCCACTCCTGAGCAGCACACATGAAAGGCTCGGTGAGTGGCACCCGGCCCTCCCCTGCCCGGCAGGAGGATGCAAGCCTGTCCCCTGCCTCGGGCAGCCAGCTCACTGGCCCCCTCTCACTGCCCAGTGCTTGGGGCAGGGCAGACCCAGAGGACTAAGAAAACAGACCCATTTTCTTTCCATTCAGGAGCCTCTGCCCAAGTACACCTAGAAAGTTAAGAGGAAGAAAAAAAAAAAAACCAAAAACAAAATCCTGAGCTGGAAACCAAGTCAACAGGCAGAGAAGGAACAGGCTCAAGGCTGAGAGGTGGAAATAAAAGATCCCTCTTGGGCTGCGGAAGCTGGTGTAAACAAATCCTGCCTAATCTGCTGTCCACCTGCTCGTGGGGCTGTGGCTCTGCAGGCTGGATGCCGTCTCTGTGCGGAAGCTGATGTGGAGTGATTGTGCCCCAGGGAGCAGCTCCCGATCTCCAAGGACAGAGGGGACTGCTGTTCACCCAGGTGAGACGGCAACGGCAAAGCTGGGGCCCCTCTCTCCATGGTGAGGCCAGCCTCCAGAGAGCCCCAAGCAGGGCCAAGGCTGCTCTTGAGCCGCCCCGTGTTGGGGTTCCTGACTCTGCTTTCAGCACAAGCGGTAGAATCTGCTGATTTGCGTACCAGTCCCCCTTCTGCCTTCTCACAGAATCCCAGCTTGGGGTAAGAGGGTCCAGTAGTTTGGATCTGGAATGGTCCTCGTGTGCCCGTGTGTTAAAGACTTGGTCCTGGCTTGGTGTTTCTGGGAGGTGGTGTGACCTTCAAGAGATAGGGCATTGTGGGAAGTCTTTTGGTAATCGAGAGTGTGCCCCAAAAGGAGATGACAGAACCCTGGTCCCTTCCTCACGACAGGCCCAAAGCAATGGGATCAATTAATCATGGACCAGAAACTCCAAAACTGTGAACCAAAATCACCGTTTTCTGTTTACAAGTTGATTTGCTTGAGCATTTTGTTATAGTGGGGGAAAGCTGGCTAACAGGGGACAGTGGCACATACTTGCCCCTGCAAGCTGCTGCACGTGGATGTGGCTGTGTGACAAGCAAAGGACATCCAGGGAAAAATCTTGCCATGGGCAAGACCATTGTGAATACACCCTCTTCTGTGACTTGGAATGCATATGGGACATTGAAATTTCTCCCAGGAAGATGGGTTCCCGGTCCCTTGACTACCAACCCTGGGTCTCCTGCACAGGGAGCCTGTGGTTCCCAGATTTGGGGGCTGTTTGAATCACCTGGAGGACCCACAAGATCCAGAAATTCTGGGTGGGGGCCTGAAACCTTGTGTCCCTAGCCCCAGGTGACAATGACACCCTTTGTTGAAGTCAATGGTGGTTGGCTTTTCACAACTCTTAGGGGAACAGTCCCACCTGATACACCACCTCCAAAACCCTCAGTAATCAGCCAGCTCACCTTACCCTGTACCTCCAGAGAGGGGCCAGGACTCACTAACCCCTAGGCGTGAATGCCCAATCAGGTGTATGATCTATCTGGACTCCGATCAGACAGGAATCACTAAATCAAAGAATTGCTATTTTTGCCTACAACCAAATTTAATTGTTTTTTTCTTTTTGATATATGATGATGGTACACGCTTATGGGTATGGAGTGATAGGTGCACACGAGGCTTAATGATTACATTGGGGTCATTAGCATTTCCAGTTCCTTTTTATCGGCAGCCTCTGAATGCCTCTCTTCAATCAGTGGCTGTGAAGTACACTCACCCTACGGTGCAGCAGAAAGCTGGAACTTATTTCTCCTGTCTAACTATGTTTGGGTGTTCATTAGCCAACCTTCCTCTGCCCCTCCTGCACCCTTCCCTGCCTTTAGGGGCACTCTCTGCTCTCCTCTATAAAACCATCTTCTTAGCTTTCACACAGGAGTAAGAATATTCAGTACCTGTCATCTGTGCCTGGCTTGTCTCCTTCAATGCGATGTCCTTGCAATGTCCTCATGTTCTGCAAGTGTCAGCATTTCGTTCTTTGTCATGGTTGCATAGTATTTCTTTTTGTATGTGTACCACATTTTCCTTAACCCTTCTGATGGACTCTGTGGTTGCAGAATCTTTACTCTTTGTTGCTGTTTGCTCATTTGTGTGTTGTTTTGCAGTGTTGGGGGTAGAACCCAGGGTCTCAGGAGCACTAGACAAGTGCCCTAACACCCACATCCCACCCTAAGAATCTCTACTCTTAAATTCGAAGTGTCTTTGGAGCGGAATGGAGGAGATATTTAGAGCAGGAGAACTTACCTGGAGCCTCTGAGACCACACCTTTCTCCACTTGAGGTGAAAGTCCCTGGCTCTTCCCCCTCCTAAGTATGGAACCGGGGCAGACTCCTTTCTCATCTGTAACGCTGGGAAGCTGTCTTAGCAGATGGGCTTGTCATAAGGCATAAGGGCCGTTGGGGAGCCAGAGGCAGGCTGAACACCCATCACTGGAGAACAGGGTGCAGGGCACCATCACGGCGGCGTCTAACGGCAGGCAGCAGAGTGAGAGATGCAAAGGAGAAACCCGGAGACCCTCAGAACACGGTGCCTGGAGAAAGAGAGGCCTGAGGAGCAGATTCTGTAAATCAAAGAATTAAAAATAGATGCACACCAAATAATACTTACTATATGCAGAAGAAACAAAGATATACATTAAACCCATTGAAATGGTAATCTTGAGGGGAGGAATAAGAACAGGCCCTGAATATGAATATAAGAATTAAAAAGTAATGAGCCAGGGCTGGAGCAGTGGCTCAGTGGTTACAGCGCTTGCCTGGCATGCAGGGACCTGAGTTCAAGCCCCAGCACCGCGTACACTACCAAGTCTTGGGGCAATGAAAGCCACATGAACAACTAAATAAAATTGATTCTCTCCTCCCTCTTTCTCTCTCCCTTTAAAAAAAAATAATGAGCATCCATCACATTGTAAAAATGACAGTGTCTGACATTTCAAATTTTAATGAAACTAAGAAGGAAAGCAGGCTCTCACTCCCTATTGAGAGGACAGTAATTTGGCGAGGCCTATATGGACACTAGTTGCTTTTGATACCCATTTCCTCTTCTACAAAGTTGTGCTTCATTCTTTTTTATTTTAATTAATTATTTTTTTTTTAAATTTGAGACAGGGTCTTGCCAAGTTGCTTAGGGTTTTGTTAAATTGTTGAGGCTGGCCTTGAACTTGCAATCCTCCTGCCCTAGCCTCCCACGCTGCTGCGGTTACAGGCCTGCACCACCATGCCTGGCTTTGAGCTTGACTGTTTTGTGGCACGTGACCACTCAGGATAATTTCATGTTCCAGGCTCCTTGGAAGCCAGATGTGGCCATGGGAGTAAGGTCCAGCCAATATCACATTATTGGAAGTGTCATTTGAAGTTACTGGGGCATTTCCTTAAATGAACGTCTCAATCAATGATCAGGGAACAAAGAGGTCGAAATGATCCAGAATTCCTAAAATTTGCCCCTTAGTTGTCCCAGCCCACGCCTGGGAATCAGGGACTCTTTAACACTCATGGTGTCCTTGAAGGAAGAGAAAAATGGCCCTGGAACATGCAAAACTGTCCATAAATAGATGCAGAGGGCAGAGGTCTGAAGCATCGGCACATTGGCTAAAAATTAGAATTATGCTCTAAACCTCTGCTTCAGCAGGGAGAGGTGTTTACCAACACCGTTCCCCTCGTTCCCTGTTCACTCTTCAACATAGGCATAAACATCTCAGTTTATTCTCAGCAGCTGGGCAGTGCCTTAAAGAAAAAGATGATGAATTCGATTTGTTAATATTTCTCTTTCCTAAAAAAGAAGTATGATGAATCTTAGTCAGCTGACTTGTTTCAATAACAGTGTGTCTACCACCAAACTCCACAGCCCCACATCTGTTCCTAATAAAAATCTATAACGAGCAATGCCCCATTGCCTTTCAAAACTTATTTTCTTCATCCCCAAACTATGCACAGACTTGGCCAAAGCTTGTTTCTGTTGTCACCAAGACATAATGGCATTGCATTTATTCCAGGATAAATAAATCAGCAGCGGTTCCAAGTAGAATCTGTGTCAGCCACTTAGGCTATTGCAAATTGAGGCATAATTACTAATTGACATTTTCATTTACTAAAATGCTGAAGCAGGCAGATTTTGTTTTGTTTTGTTTTTAAGTTTATAACGTTCAACTCTTTATGAAACTTTGTTTCAGGTCACAAGGCTAAAAGACATTTGATAATGAAAACAGCTCACATTTTCAGTAAAAATAGATTCTCAAGGAAGCAACCTCAGGAAACTCTTTTCACAAGAAACCTTGATTTGTAAAAATTGTGGACTTTGAACAGAGCCTTAAAGTACCAGCTTAGGCCACCCAAGAACTTTAACCAGCACCGGCTCCTGCAGGAGGAGAGTGGGAAAGTCTGCAGGCCGCTCCTCGACAGCCTTGCTGATGTGGGAAAATAAGCCAGCGTTGTTTAAAAACAAGCTTTATAAAATCACAGTACAGAGCCAGGGAGGATAGGGAGGCATCTAGGGAGACAACAATGTAGCACACTCCTTACCCCCCGAGAATCCAATAATACTCATGCAATCACTGAGTTCTGGAAAATTCACAGTCTAAGCATTTATATCACTTGCAGGGGTGAAATATAGAAGTATCAAGAGCCTGGGGTGTGGGTGATGTGGGGGTGATTCTGGTTTAAGAACACAGACATATCATATTGTTACTTTATATGCATTTATGATTGCACAGTAAATCAACTCTTTAATAAAAACGATTTAAAAATGCAACTTAAAAATCATATTATATAATTCTGGGTGAAAGTTTAGCAGTACTTTTCCTGGAAGTAACAAACCCTACACATTTTCCTTTTCTTCCTCTGAGAACAGTTGATCCTCAATGGTTTTTTTCTACACTGAGCAGCACATGTAGGAAGCTTCAGCAAATGTCTGTTTGTCCCAAAAGCCATAGCGCAAAGCGAAGTGCCACAGAGCAGGAGCCTCAGCCCTGGTGCATGTGACATGGCAGGCAGAGGGGGACCTCGCAGCCTTGGAAGCACTGTGCAGCACACCACTCAGGAGAAGCTGACTGCTGGTGGCCTCAAAACACTGTCACTTCAGACAGCAGCATGCCCCAGCTCCATTGCTTATATTCTAATCAGTGTCTTCAAGCTATAGCCAAATCATCCAGAGGTGCTCAAAACAGAATGGGCTCTTCCCTCTTGAAGGCTGTGCATTATTTTGCTAAAATCCATGTTTTTACAAGGGAGAGTCATAATTTGAGACCTTTCCCCAGTTTGTACTGGGAATTTAACCCAGGGGCGACTTACCACTGAGCCACGTCCCCAACCCTTTTTATTTTTGAGACAGGGTCTTGCTAAGTTGCTTAGGGCCTCTCTGAGTTGCTGAGGTTGGTCTTGAACTTGCAATCCTCCTATCTCAGCCTCCCACGTCTCGTACGTTAAGATCTTGAGAGCAAAGTGGAGGCCAGGATGTAGCTTCGTGGTGGAGCGCCTGTCCAGCATGCATCAGGCCTCCGGTTCCATCCCCAGCACCATAAACAAAAAACGAAGTGTAAAACAGGAGAAGGATTTCAGGGTGGTATTTTCTTTCTCTCTCTCTCTCTTTCTCTACCAGGAAACTTTTCATCGTGATGTTCAACAAGACAACTGATTTTCAACAATGCAAGTGACCTCCAGTCCAGTCTGCCCATGTTGGGTTTTGCTCTGTCATGTATAAAGAAAGAAAGAAGTAGGTGTGTGGTCCGAAATCTGCCCAAGATTCTCCCAGAAGACTCTGAGAGAAACGGGGCTGTGTTCCAAAGGCAGCTCCTACTCTCCGGAGAGTAGGCAGGGTAGAATAAGAAGAGCCCCCCGCTAACGTTCCAGTGGATTTAAGAGCCAGCATCCTAAGGGACACTCTACACAGACTGGGGATGAACTGGAGGGTGCCCTCTGAGGTCAGAAGCTGAAACATCTGGGAACTGGTGACGGCCTAGTCTTAGCCTTTGCATCAAGACCTCTGCGTTGGGCATAGGAGTCTAGGGCTGACATTTTGCAACTGAAAGGAGGGGGGGACGTTGGGAAGCAAGGGTAAAATGCAAGTCCCCTACTCCGCCAGCCTGAGTGTTTGCCTGTAAACTGTGCAGACCCAGGCCCAGAAGCAGAACAGCTGGCTGCCCTCCCTCCCTCCTCCAGAGACCCAAGCAGCCTGGCTGCACAGAGGAGCCCAGGTATGGGCACAGCAGGGACCTTCCTCAGAGGTCCTGGCAGGTGCGTTGGCAATGCTGGCATGGAAAAATGTTCATAGAAACAAGCTGAGGCAGATGTGTAGAGGCCTTGCCACTGTGCGGAGAGCTGTTGGGATTCGTAAGTCATTGTAACCATGGTCTCATCTGGACCCACGGGAAGGGGAGGCTTGAGATGGCCACACAGAGAACCCAGCAGGGTCAACACAGAAGACTTCAGGCTTTCAGGGGGACAACCAGACCTCTCACAGAGGTGCCACAAGAACCAAGGGGCCCTTGGCTGAGGTCAGGGGGATGGCGGTCAGTGGCCTCATTCATGCATTGGACTATGCATCTCAGATTTGCTGAGCACCTGATATGTGCCACACACTATTCTAGGCATATTTATTTGTTTATTTGGTACTGGACATTAAACCCAGGAGTGCTTTATCCCTGAGCTACACTCCGGCCCTTTTTTGTTTTTTATTTTGAGACAGGGTCTAAGTTGCCCAGGCTCCTGCCTCAGCTTTCTTTTTTCTTTTTTTTTAAAGAAGGACAATGAGAAAGAGAGAGAGAGAGAATCAATTGTTATTGAGTTTTTCACATGGCTTTCATTGCTCTGACACTTTGTTGTGTACATGGATGCTGGGGTTTGAACCCATGTACTTGTGCATGTTGGACGAGCGCTGTAACCCCTGAGCCACCACTCCAGCCCCCTCAGCTTACATTTTAAAAGCCAACAGATAATAAGATAATATTTTCAAACTACATCCTATTGAAAGAAAAACCTTTACCTGTAACAGAGTTTATTTGAACAAAGAACAGTTCATGAATCCTGGAACCACGAAATTTCAGAAGGCAGCCCATCAGCTCCAGCCAAACTTAGACCCAAACTAAAGAAAATCATATGATTGGCTGATAAGGCTTCTGTCCTGTTTGGGCCTGGAGGGACACCTGTGATTGGCTGAAACTCAGCTCTTTGTGACTACCGGAAACATGACTATTTATTACAAAAAACAATATACGAGAAGTAGTGTTGTGGTTTGTTTATCCACAAGGCTACATCACAACTCAACATATGAGACAGCCTGAGACTCCCCGTCCCTTGCTCGGTTAGATTTAGATAGCAGTCGTGCAGTGGACATCATGGGTGCTACGAAGGAACAGAGAGAGGAGGAGGGCACCTGTGCAGGGAGCTGCAGGTGGGGTTTTAGGTGGGGGTTTGGGAAGGAGGGTGTCACTTGAGAAGGTCGCATTGGAGTGAAGACGTGAGGGAGACCAGGAGGTGCATTGCAGGCCAGGCCTGAGGCAGAGGTTTGGGGCCACCTGGCATTGTGTAGGAAGGAAAGGCGGCAGGAGCCCATCCCCCAGGGCGCCAGGGCCATGCTAATGGCTCCTTCCTACCAAGATGCAAGAGAAGCTGTGGGAAGGTGTGGAGCAGAGAAGGGAAATGATCTTAGTGGAGGTTTCTCCTGGGATGGGAGAGATGCTCCCTTGAAATGCTTGCAGGGACGGGCTCATTAGGAAAAGGTCAATGTGCAGCAAGGATCCTGAGGCTTTTAGAGCCTCTGGACCCTTGTCCCGCAGTCTCCCTCCATAGGAAACCACCTAAAGTTGTAGTTCCCTAGAGAAAGAACCATTTTCCAGGTGAGCTCTGTATGGAATCTGGAAGATGGGGGAATCTAGGGAACCCTGTCAATCAAAACCCCGAAGAGGAGGAGGTCCACAGGCTGCCCGATACCCATCCCTCCGTCTTCCACCTGGAGTAAGAAAGAGGGCAGGGGACGGATAACTCTTCCTGCCACTGGATTCGAACATGTGGCCCGCGGCCCCCAGCCAGCCTGTGAGCAGGCTAGGAGAGGGCACTGGAACAGGGAGAATGCAGTCTCCCCATGAGGCCGGGGGCGTCCCCTGCTAAGCTCCTACCTCAGCCTCTAAGCGGGGTTCTACATGGGCTCTGCAGTACTACACTTCACCTGGGATTGCGGACTCCTGGGTAGCAGGAAGCAGCAAAGGGACTGAGTCCTCCCAAAGGTTTCCTCCCGTGGGACTGGCTGGGGTCCAGTGGGCCTGCCAGAAAGAACTTTGGACTTGTGTCCCCAAATAAGAGCCCATTGCACTATGGAATGTCCCCTCGCCCCATGTTCCTCTTCACCGGAACAGCAAAAGCATTCAGGAACCTTGCATAACTGACACAGGCAAATGAATTGGACAGTTAGACTTCAGTGTCTATAACCAAACAGGATGAAACTTGCCCAAGTGGAAGGCGGAGCTGAAGGTTAAAAGGTAGCTTCTGCCTGCAAGTTGGGATTTGCAGACAGAATCTCCCGAGCGCTGAATTTCAGCACAGATCCCCGTGCAGAACTGTCTCACACCAACTTCTCAGGTGAAGGGGGATTTGACAACTGAGAGTCTCTAATAAGTGACAAAAATTATGTGAGTAACAATTTGACATTTCTCATGTTCAAGTCTCTATTGAAATAGAATGCGTAAATGAATGCTCTTAGGAGAGCCGCTTAGATGAGAAACTGAAGGGGGATCATGAACCCCATTAACTGGCATGTCTCAAGCCTCTAATGGAAACTTCCCAAGAGATTGGGAAGGAGTCAGATGCTCTGAGTGTGCGGAATATTTGCAAAGTTCCTGCATCCACTTTGTAGAGTTGGATAGCAGAGTTCTCTACTGATTTTATAACTCACATTTATGTTTCTTTCTTTCTTTCTTTTTTTTAAATAAAGAGAGAGGGACAGTGAGAGAGAGAGAGGGAGAATGAACTTTGTTTTTTTTTTTCACGTGGCTTTTGTTGCTCCAACACTCTGTTGTGTATATGGTCCTGGGGTTTGAACTTGCAAATCCTCACGCATGCCAGGCAAGCACCGCAACCGCAGAGCCACCACCGCTCCAGCCCCTCAGTTTTACATTTCTAATAAAATAAGATACATAGCAAAAAGACCACCTCTTGCCCTTCTGGAGGAGGAGTGATGGAGTCTTAAAGATATTGTTTACTTTGCTGAGTTATCTGTAAATTTCTGAGTTTCTGTAAATTCTCCACACCGCCCTAGTTGGAACTCGAAGTCTAGTGTCATCATCAAATCAATTTCCCTGAAGAATGAAGAATGTGATAACTATTGCCCTTGAAATTCATCGTTATCTGTTAGGAACCCAACTCTATAAGAATCATGGAGATTCAGAGAGCCTGGGTAGGGAGGTGGAGAGAACGTGGGGAGGAAGAGATCCACACACTGATAATTTTCTCATAAGAGTGTTCATGCTATCAGAAAGCAGAGAGAATTCAATAGAAACAGATTTGATCAAACCCAAGAGGGTTTTCTTGAAACCTCTTCTGACATCAGTGTTTAAACAAATAGTGATTTTTTTCAGAGACAGAAAACAGCTAAGCTGAAGTTATCCATACCTACATGATTGTTCTATATTTAATTTTATTGCTCAAAGGTGGAGAAAATGTTAGGATACCGAATATCGTCAGTTTCTCCAGCAGGGCAGTTTTTCCCAGAAAAGTCACTGTCAGTCAGGAAGGATAGGAGAGCCAAAGAAATAAATAAAATAGAAAATGCCAATAACAAACAATTTATTGCATACCTACTAAGTGACAAGGACCTTATGTATAATTTACCTCTAATACTTTTCAACAACCCTGAAAAGTAGTGCTAATATTCCTGTTACAGATTAAAAGTCAAAAATGTATTGAAATCATTCACAGTTAAGTAAAGCTTCATTTACGGTTTGCAGAGTGCAGCAGCGTGGGTGCTCAGCATATGTGAGATCCGTGGTTCTGTCTCCAGCACCCCCAACCCCTCCCAAGGAGGAGAAGCAAGACTTGGACATGAATTTCACTCCTAACCCTGAGAACTTTGCCCCACTGTGCTCTCTCCATGTGACAGCACTGGGAGGCCATCAACCCTAGTTTTCATAAATAAAACCCCAAATCTGTGGGAAAGGGGCATGAATTCACTTCCAACGTACCCGTGTGCATTCTTCTAATCAACTTATAATCAGCCTCCTTCACTGAACTCATGTCTAAGGGGCTTTACCCTAAAATGGAAATGGAGCTGGTTTTATTCGTTTTGCACTGATGGAGAGCTGCTGTGGTCCAGGGCTCCTGAAGCACACAGGTCTCAGCCTGTCATTAGCGCTGTAGCCACTGCAGTGGTGAGCTCTGCCACAAGGTTTCAGATGCATTGATTTAAAAGGATCAATACCATTGCTGCTAGGACTTATTAGTCGCTTCAGCCTGCCTCTTCTCGACCCACACAACTGACCAATCACGCAGCAAAGCATCGGAGACTGCATTTTTGTTTTGAGTTGTGTTGTCAGTTAAAAGCATTGGAGGCCAACTCTGGGTTATGAGTGTAGCCTCTCAGAGACTCGGTTTCTTCATGCACAAAATCGGGTATGGGAATAACTGTCCTCCAGAGCTCTGCTCAGACCTTCAGCATGATAGTCAAGGATGTTCAAGGTCTCCAGTCTCATCACTGAGCGCGTGGGACCCTCACATCTTTGAACCAGTTACTTTTTCAAAAGCTTTGCATACCTCCATGGCTCTGTTTGGTTTCTTGTCCAGAACTCCCAGCACTGTCATCCCTGTGGAAACCTCCTTGACTGCACTCCACTGAGCCCCATCTCCTGCACTCCCACGGCGCCTGGACCATAGTTCGACTCTCACTTTACTTGAACTCTTGACCACGTCTCTCCCCAACCCCACCCCGTTCTGGGGATCAAAGCCAGGGTCTTGCACAAGCTAGGCAAGCGCTCCACCACTGAGCCACGTTTCTAGCCCCGGAGCTTGTCTTACTCATCTGTTTCCTTCCCAGCCCAAAGAAGAATGCCGGCGTGGAATGGCACTTGATAGACACTGAACGAGGAAAGAGCCCATCTCATTTAGCTTGGGGAAGGGTGTGGGGGTGACAGTCCTCCTGCTGAACCAGACCCTGTTGTGTGATTAGCCCAGCTGTCAGAAAGACAGACGCAGAAAGCGATTTCCAGGGAGGAGGCAATTCTCCACCACTTAGTGACATTCCTGTAGGACTCCAGGAAGGAAGGGATTCTGCAGGAGGATAAGTGGTGGGCTCCAAATGCTTTCCTTGTGCACTGCTCTTCGGAAAAGGGCTTAGGTAAACACGTGTAGATGAGCATTCAGTTAAGACCCAAAATACTGGATGTTTGGTGAGCCCACAATAAACCCAGTTCTAAAACACGTATATTAATATATATCATAGAAATGTATAAACAGAATGCCATGGTTTAGATATGAGGTGTTTCCCCAGAGCTCCTGTGTTGATGCAGGGATGTTTGGAGATGAGATGATCAGATATGAGAGCTGGAACCTGATTGGCCCATCCGAGTTTGCATGGACTGCCATTGGGAAGGTGGGGCATGGCTGGGGGAGGTGGATCCCTGAGCGTGTGCCCTGGAAGTGGGCATCTTCCTGGGGGCCCTTTCTCCTTCTTCATCTGCTTCCTGGCCACTGTGAGTGGAGCAGCTTTCTGCACCATGCCCTTCCACCATGCTGTGCTGCCTCACCTTGCATCCAGACCAACAGATGCCTTGGAAAATGGTCTAAGCCTCTAAAACCATGAGCCGAAGTTAAGTTTTCCTCTTCTAAGTTGTTCTTTTCTGGGACTTTGGTCACTGTGACAATACACAGAAAGTATTTTTAAAATGAAAGTCTTAGTATGTTGCTTTTGAGATCTAAGCAATGGTCTTTATTAAGTCTCTGCTGAGAGCTCTGCTTTTCTTTCCCTGGCCTGTTTCCCGAGGCTGGCTGCCCCTCTCTCTCTGGGTTCTCTTATAGGACCACCAACATTCTTCAAACACCAGTGAGATAAAGCAGGAGGGGGCTTTCGAGCTCTGGAAGCTCCCTCTGGCATGTCACAGTCTGGTCCCCAGGTCTGCTGTGAAGTTATAAGCATGACAGTGTGAAACTCCACAGATTATTCTGGAATCCTTTGTTTGTTTTCCTTGTGACCTGACTCGCATAAAATTTATTTTATTGTTTCTTCCAGACTCCTGGGGAGTGTGGTCATATGATTCAGATGGAGGAAAACATTATCAAAACAGGATCAAGAAGTCATCACTTTTACATTGTTTTCATTAAATAAAAAGCTTCAATATGCAGACCTAACACTACAACCTTACGTGTAAAAGTATCTCATGCATATTAAAGTGGTCAGTATTAGAACTGTATAGTGTTCTCAGTATGATCAATTTTTTCTGCATCCGAAAGAAAAAGTCAGTACATGTAAGAGCAGTTCATTTTGAAAGTGTATGCAGTCTCCTGCCTTCTTGAAACCATTGAATTGTGTGCTTACACACTCACACACACACTCATACACAAGGAAAAAACAGAGGTGGACAAGGATTCTCTCAGGGTCGTGACAGTGAAGTTAATTTTGTTTTCTTCTTTTTGTATTCTGTAATTTTTCAAACACTCTTTAACAGCCGAGTGTTTAACAAGAGTATACGCACCAACAATCATACACAATTTACACAGATTCCTATGCTGTAAACTTCCAAATAGAACTTTTTAAAAAAGACCTGTTAGAGTCCACTAGCCTTCAGAAGAAAACTGTGTATTATTTCTAAGCTCTGTGCTACCTTTTAATTGTAACAGTGTTTAATGCTGTTTTGGTCTCAGAAAGGAAAATTGCATTTTAAACCAAATGCTTCCTAAGCCTTGTTGAGCTACATCTTAGACACGTTTTAGATTAAGGAGAGGCAGAGACGGGGTGAAGAGGATCTTGTGAAATCACGGCAATAAGCCAGAGCCTTCGGGAGGCAGAAGGGAAGGTCCTGAATCAGAAGGTGGGTCTCTGGGGACGAGGGCAAGGCTCTGGTAAACACCCGACCATCCTAGTGTGACCTCCCTCAGCGCAGGGCCTAAAAAGTCTCCTTCCAATGTGAGGAATGATAAAAGACCTTTATAACTGGGAAACAATAATTTCTTTCAAGAAGCACGTTTCATAGACTGAGAATTAAAGGAGAATTAAAGAGGACTCATGGGTACACAAAGTTGGCTGGATGCAGTCACCGTTCCTTAGTGGCTCCGTAGATGTGGTACAGCATTAGCCGCTGATGACCCCGGAGCTCGGGGACACCTCGGCATTGTAAGCTTTCCCATCTCTGTGCACATTTGCATTTTATGATAACATACATTTTTCACAGCTTTCATGAAACTCTCAAAGGGGCCAATGACCCCAAAAGGTCAAAACTAGCATAATGGGAAAGCATGAGCTTGGGCTTCAGAGCGAATTAGTTCAGACTTGTAATTCACGAGCTGTGCAACTGGAATGAGTTCACGTCTTAGAATTGTGATATAAGACAGTTCTAAACATATACATATATAAAATATCTTAAAATACTTCATAAGTACCTAGGGCTGCATGCCAGACACCCTGGAAAAGGCTGCTGTTATTATATCTATCTTGTCCTTTAAATAGTCTGGAATGTTCTGGCAAAGCCCATGTTGTCAGGTGTCCATCTTTGCAGGGTCCTAAGTTGGCACAGACTGTGTGCACGCTTTCCTTCCCTCTGTCATTGACTCTCCTTGGCAAGGACAGGGACCATGATTTGCATTTCCCCAGGTGTCTGCCACACATCAGCAGTGACAAGTGTCTACTTTCCACATTCTCTCATTTGACACCTCACAGAGCCCCAGGATGTGCACCTGCACGCAGCCCTGCCTCAGGACACCTTTTCCCAGCCTGGCACCTCAGGTGTCTGGGAGTCACGGCCAGTTACTGTCTATGGCGTTGACATGTGTGTGTGTGTGTGTGTGTGGGTGTGAGCTTGCAGTCACGAGCTGCAAGAAGAGGGCACACTGAAGCAGGATCCAAATGCCCATCGTAAAGCAAAATAACAGGATTATGAAAACATTAGCCACTCAAAATTCTAATGCAAGTCTGGACCAGAAAACACCATTATTACCCTCTTTCTGGGGTTCATGGATAGCTATTAAAATTCCACTTATTATCCAATAGTCTGATTTGTGGGCTTGGAATGCCAGCCTTGGCCTAATAATTTAATTGTAACTCCCAGGCTGCTGTCTGGGGCCCGTGTGGACCAGCTGTGAGTTCTCGTTTCATTGAATATCCGTATATTCGTTTGAAGTCCACATAAACCTGGCACATAGTGTGGTGCTATCTCATTCTCCCCAGCATTGGGGAGGATTCTAGGAGCCTGCCATCTTCTCTGACCTCTGACCCTGGGTGGCTCTAGTGCCCGTCCCCACCTCCCAGGACCATCGTCCACTACTGCAAGCCCTCGTGGTAGCTGCCTTCCGTAAAGACTTGGGAATTAACGGGCCACACCATCGTACAGAGCGGGCAACAACTTGGAACTGAATAAAGACCTCTGTATCCCAAAGCCCAGCCTCTGTGACCCCAGGAATTTCTCCTGGCTGTTTCCTCTTCCTTCTGACTCAGAGCATCCTCTCCACAATTCCTCTCTTCTTCCTGTTCCAAGGCTCCTGAGTCCTTATTAAGCTCCTAAATCCTCGTCTCAATCACTGGGGAGACTAAAATATTCTGCTAATGCATTGTATGAAATAAATTCATTATCTTCGTGCAATTTCTTCCTTCCAGAGAAGCCAGGTGGTTTTTCTAACCTGAATACTCTTCTGGCCCAAAGATCTCCCTTCCCCTGCTCAGACAGTGAGGACGATATTTCTCTTGGTATTTTAAATAACCACTTTGCTTTCTGCCTATTAAACAAGAACTGCACTTAAGAACCAAGAGCTATCAATGCTCACCCCAAGTCTTCCTGTTTAAAGACTTGGTTCTAAGTCGTCATAGTCTTCTTGAGGAAGAATCTCAAGACAATCAATCAACATAGGAGAGTCGTTTTCAGGAAGGCATTGCTGCAGGGTTACTGTTCACAGAAAAAAAAATAAAATAATATGAAGTTCCAATAATGAGGTGATGGTTAAGTAAATGATAATGTAGTACTTGGTGGGATATTCTGTAGGCACTGAAAGAAGGGTCAGAGAGACCCTTCACGAGGTAACCGTTTGCCAACACAGTAGGAAACATGGGACGGTGCATGGGGCAAGTAGACAGAGCCTGGCAGTGTCAGGGTGGCAGATGGAGCTCTGTCTCTTTCCCCTGTAATAGAATCGTGTTTACAAGTCAAATGAATCAAAAATAAAATCAACTTCAACATATGGGGTCGTCCTGAAAACAGGAAGTTTTAAGCCAAAGAGTTGAGGTAAACAAAGTTATGTATAACTCGAGCATCTCCTAGGAATCTCCACCAGATGCCTGAATATCCTGTACTGTAAATTTCTCTCTCTCTCTCTTAAGAGATAGAAAGAGGGGCTGGAGCGGTGGCTCAGTGCTTGCGGCACTTGCCTGACATGCGTGAGGACACAGGTTCCAACCCCAGCACCACATACACAACCAAGTGTTGGAGCAATGAACGTCACATGAAAGACTAAAGGAAGTCAGTTCTCTTTCTCTTTTTTCATCTGGTTTTCGTTTTTCCAACACTTGGTTGGATATGTGGTGCTGGGGTTCAAATCTGGGTCCTCACACATGCCAGGCAAGCACTGTACTGCTGAGCCACACTCCAGTCCTGCAAATTCATCTCCTGCTAATTTCACTGGTGCCCGCATTTACCAGTCTGCTCAACTTTCTGGAAAGTGGTCAAGACATGGACAAGATCCCAGGATTCTCGGAAGCACAAGGTGCATCAGAGCCGCACGCTTACTTCCTGCCTCTTGCTGACGGCCAGGTAGACTCATTCTTGCTGGGACTCTGACAAGCTGGAATTTCTACTAAGCCATAGCATGTGGGAATCAGGGACTCAAAAAGTACACGAGATGCAAAAAGTGGCATTTGCCAGCCTAACGGGAAAGTCCACCCAAAAGTGGAGTGAGGACTGAAAAGACCTCATATTGTGAGAAAAGTGCACTATATTCCAGCATTTTCTGTGGCCATTGTTGTAATGATGACATTGGGTCCCTCAATGGAAGGCATTGACCCAATTGGGACACTGTCCAGTCAGAGAAGCAACTGGAATACACATTTTAGGAAGAATTCTATTTAATATGGCTTCTTTTCCAAATGTAGTTTGGGGGCTTGCTTTCCCCACGTAACTACAAGGACCTGCTCTCTTGCTCCTCCATTATAAGCAGTAAAAAGAGTTGTTTAAACGCAAGTGTTTCTGGAAAAAGTGGCAATTTATAGAAGCCACCAGCTCCCCCAATTTTCCTCCTTTTGCTCTGTTGCTTAGGACTCAGGCTGAGAACAGCTTTTGACCCTCAGAGCTTGCACTGTGTCCTTCGGTGTCCTTTTCCAGACCCTCCTCCACCCCTGCCGGTTTTCCTTCTATACCTGGTACCCCCCACTCGCTTTATCGCAGCCTTGAGCTGCACCAGTCTCGGCGGAATTAAAACAGAGATAGGAAAACGTCAGTTGCTATTAGAGCTAAGGAGAAGCTCTCCCGCCCGCGCCTCCGTCAGTCCCGCGAGCCCCGGGAGACGCCCGGCTATCACTGGTCTGGCTGTTTGGAAACTTTTCAGGTTGTTTGCGTTAGTGGATTGGGTCCAAGTGAGGCACATGTTTTTCAAAAAACGAATGCCAAAGATAACAAAAAATGCAGAGGAGAGGGGGAGAGGGGGACTTATCCAGAGTCCGGGAGAGAACCAGGATAAGGCTTACTAAACAGCCGAAAGCACAAGGGCACTTGACTCCACCGCATTTAGAATGACCCAGAAAGACTGAGGTTAAAAACAGTGTTGCTCAGCCACTTGGAGGGGAGCGGCTCGGGACCCCTGAATGTGTTTTGCATCTTCGTCGTGTCACCAGGGGCAGGGGTCACCGCATTATTCTGTTATTAAGATGTTTACAGCTGCCTTTGAGTGGGCTTTGTTGACAGTGTTGTTCCGAGCAATTCTCTAAAACCATTCTGATTCCTGTTCCCTGTCATTAGCTGCAGTGATTTGTTTTCCGGGTTGATGGTCAGCACTGTAATTGTGTCTGGGACGCTCAATGGGTTTGGATGATCATCGGGTGCTCCTCCGTGTTGAACTTACTGCTGCTTCTTGAACCCACTTTAGATTAAAAGGAGCAGGCTGCTTGCATCTTTAAAGATGCTGCAAGACAATTATTTCTGTATTATTAGAGTTTAGCATTCACACAGCACTTCTATTTCCACGGCAGCGCAATCATTTACCAATTTTCCAGCCCTGTACTCTGGAGCTGTAAGCCACTGGGCTTCTCTCTGATTTCTAGAGCAGCCTCTGAGGCTGGGGACCGGTAGGTGGCTGGGCCACGTTCCTTCCTTCCTGTCGGGATTCCCACCCTAATTCCCGGCCACCCCACCCAACTGGGATCTGCCTAGACTGGCTCCATTACTTTGTTTGAAGTTTCGTGTTTGATGTTCTCTGCATGTGACATTCCAAAGTCACATATAGATTATTTTTGGATTGTTGAGGTGTTGGGATTTTCCCCACCACGTTTGCATTCATTAACTCCTTCATTCAAGCTGGAGGCGGGAGGTCCTTCTGCGTCAGGCCAGGGGTTAGCTTCTGGAGGAGACTTGGTGTCAGCCAGTCAGGAACACTGCTGACAACACCAGTGCCATCTGCAGCAGACACTGGGGAGAACCAGTGGAGTCATGTCCTCTGGAAGGCCGAAGGGGACTTGGGAACTGCAGTTTGTACAAGTGCCTTGAGGAGGAGGTGGGAGAGGAGGGGAAGAAGACATGAATTGTCCAGGAAGCAATTCAACATGGAAAACAGGAATCCAAGATAGGCATGCATTTGCCCTGATTAGAGGGTTTGTCACAAAGAATGATGTTTAGGAGGCTGGGAAGATGGGGAGGAGGAAGGTTCCAGATGTCTCCTAGTGGTTCTCTGAGCAGAGCGAATTCTCCATTAAGTGATGTGACCCCAGTTGGACTAAAAACGATTGGAAACAGAAGGATAGAGAACGCATCAGGAATCACTACACACCCTGGGGCAGAAAATTTAGAGGGGGGGGGAGAGAAAGAGAAATTGGTTATAAGGATGAGAAACTGAGCTACCAAATAACAGAAAGATCAAAGAAAGTTTGAAGGGACACTGGTCACCAAGCCAGGGGTAAATTCTACTGAAGAACATTGAGATCAACTGCAAAGAGTTTTCTATCAAAAGATGAATCCAGCCTGTGCTTCCTTGTCCTTTTGACTGTTTGTAGGTGATGGGAAGGCTCAGTACTCTGAACGTGGGATCCTTACTGCTCCTGGGTTCCAGTCTCCACTCCCTCCTGACTTTGTCACCACCCAGGACTCTGTGCCAGATTCCTGGCAAGCTATGCTTCACGGCAGCTCCCACAGAATACCACACTGTATCCATGACACCGCGTGGTCTGTGCTTCCTGACATGCGTGGGAAGTAGGGACTGTGGGGCACAACACCTCCTCTGGCTGCTTCACTCAGCACTGTGGGCTTGTAAAGCCTCTCCCTGCCTCAGAGAGCTCTCCCCCATGACAAGTGGTCCCTGATTTGCTCTCAGACACAGACACCACAGCGCTGGCCCTGATCCGCGGTCTCATATAAAGGAAATGTGATAAAGGCAGGAGCAGCTTCATTTACTGAGCATCTACTATGCGCCAGGTCTCCACCAAGCATTTGCACAGGTCTCTCACTTAACTGTCCAACCACACGAGGCAGATGTCATTATGCCATTTTATAGACAAGGAAAGAAAGGCAAGGGATGTCGAGTGACAATGTCTACATTAATTCAGATTGGAAGAGTCACCTAAGTGGGGTCTCTTAGCAAAGCATCCTAGAAAAACTGCTCAGCTCCTCGATGCAGAAGAGGCTTTGTCCTATTTGTCCTCCTCACCCTTGGGAGACAGCGAAATAGGCCTCTGCAGTTTCAAATGCAGGAAGCTCAGTCACTCGGCATGGAATGTAAGCAAATGAGAAATGGATAGGAGTCAATACGCCTGCTAATTAAGGTGACAGTCCTTGCAGCACCAAGTCCTTCCAAGAGGTGTGGAACACTTGTGCACTCATTCATGGACCCTGTGGACTTGGTCAGACCCATCTCAGAGACCTGGGAAGCTCCTGTTATTACGCTGTGGCTTTACTGAGGCTGCCCAGACCAGCACCTTCATTGGGGGTGGTTTTCACTCGGTGTCACCCCTTCCCACCACAATGAGCTGAATTTGTCTCCTAAAATTTGCCTGTTGAAGTCCTAATATATGGACATGTTTGGAGACAGGATCTTTCCAGGGGCAACTAAATTGAAATGAGGTCTTTAGGTTTGGCCGTAATGAAATCAGATTGGGGTTCTCATAAAGGGGGAAATTTGGACTTGGAGATATGCACGGGGGTGGGGGAAGCTAGCACGGAGGGACACAGGGAGACAAGGCCCATCCCTGAGCCCAGGAGAGGGGCCTGACAGTCCACAGCGGAACCCACCGTGCCCACACCTGGGTCCAGGAGTGGGAGATAACTCATGTGTGCAGTTGAAGCCACCCAGTTTGCAGTGCTGTGTGCTGGCAGCCCTTCAAACTAACACCCTCCACACCACGAGCATTGGAATTCCCTCCCCGGCCCCTGTCCATCAACAGGAGCAAGAGCCAAGAGCGCTTTGAAGGCTGCCACATTCTCAACGGGTACTGGTTAGTTGCTTGCCTGGGAGTTTCCTTAGAGTCGTGCTGCGCAAACGATGGTGTGTGTATGTGCGAGCACGTGTCTTGATCTTGCTTTCCTGGATTGAAAAACTTAAGGGGATGGATTTCGGTGGAGTCTGAAACCACATTTGAGCCCAACCCCTCTGTATCAGGTGCCAGTGCTAACACAGTCAGACTCCTCTCCACCATGCCTGGAAAGCACCAATAGTGCTCCAGACAGCTTTAAAAACAAGAATATGCGGATCCTTGCTGGAGAAGTGTGAGCAAACCAGCAGCCAGGTCCGCAGCCTCCTCCTCGGTTCCTTTCCTAAGTAATTTAAAGACAAGCTCAAACGTAACACTCTCGGTTGGCTACCAGAGGATTTAATGACCCCGAGCTCCGAAGGAATGGTGTTTTGAATTATCTACTTGACAGGTCTCCCCAAGGCAACACCTTTCACACCCCCACCCTACCCCTAGTTGGAGCGAGCAACTGCGTATTGATTAGTTGAAGCCAAACCTCAGGATGCCCTAACCCTTGACTTCTCTTCTCTCAAGCACTAGGTTCACATTTCAAGGCAAGTAAGCTCCTTGCTATTTGTACTGGAAGTTTCCTGGTAGACCAAGACACCTTTCCTCTCCGCAGGTAGACTGGCAAGGCTGGTAGCAGCCCGCATGGAATGGTGAGAAACGTGTCCTCTCAGAAGCCTTTGCCCTCTGACTTGTGGCGTGCATCTGAATTTCACAACTGAAACCTCAGTTTCTGAGTAAATCCTTCCCTTTAGTTCTGCAGCAGAAAGTTCCATCCCTGGAAAACTTAACCTCTCGTTCCTCCCTGGATCCACCTGCCTGGATGGGGCCCAGCAGGGACAGGTCTCGTGGGTCACACCAAGTGCTGGAGGAAGAGATTCAGCTTTTGAGGGAGCGTGGGGCAACTGAGCCCAGGAAGCCCCAGTGGGCTGGGGGTGCAGCACCCACCAAGAGCCGAGAAGACCCAATGAGCGCTCCAGGCATCGTCCAGAGGCCTCTGCTGGAGTCAAGCCCACCCCGTGCGGGGTCAGGGGCACCACCAGTGTCCACCGCCCATCACTGGATGCAAGCAGTGGTTTAAAGCAGCTGCGTTTTCTTGTGAGTTAGGCATTTCGGTGTGGTTTTCTGTGTGATCCTGAGGTGATAGTGCCTCCTGTGAGGAGAGAAGGGGAGACTGAGTACGGATTTCTATTAGATGCTTTTGACGGCCTTGCCTCCGTATGAAAATGGCTTGCCCTCTCAATGTGTTGATTCTGAAGTTGGAGAACAGAGACGCTCTGAGTTCATAATCGTAAGAGGACTCAGAGCTGGGGTGTAGCTCTGAGGCAGAGCACGGGCAGCCTGTACTTGGCAGAGGGAAGGGAAGCCCGTTGGGCTTGGCAGGTGTCCTGACACCTCTGCTGACCTGGTGGCATCCGGGCTTCTGGTCCTGACACCTCTGCTAACCTGGTGGCATCAGGGCTTCGACTACCTGCAGACCTACCTGTGTAATGTAGGCCCAGGGCAAGATGAAAAGGCAGAGCCCTTAGCTCAAAAAGCAAGAAGCAAGAGTCACAAGAAGAACTAAAATAGACATCTTTTCCCTTTATTCCATGGTCTCTTAACTTGTCGTGATATATTTTTAAATTAACTATTTGATATAGTTCTAGCTAAAGAAAACGTGACATTTTAATTAATTAGCATGAATTTCACCATTCATCTTTCTATAAAGCAATGACCATTTTATTTATTTATTTTTTTAAAGAGAGAGGGACAATGAGAGAGAGAGAGAATCAATTTTATTTAGTTTTTCATGTGGCTTTCATTGCTCTGACATTTTGTTGCTGGGGTTCGAACCTGCAACCTTGTGCAAGCCAGGCAAGTGCTGTAGCCACCAAGCCACTGCTCCCGCCCCAGTAATGGCCGCTGTACATGGCATTTAACTTGTTTGATCACCTACACTATGAAATTTGTACAAATGCCACTACCCTCTCTCTTTGGAGCAGCAGGAACACGGGGAGCCATCTCAGGGGTTCCCTCTACTTCCTGACGTGCACTCCCGGAGGGAAGGGACCAGGGTCATTTCCAGCCTGGCTCACGTGGCGTAAAGATGAGTGGGAAGGATGAGGATGTGGTTTCTTGATAACTCAGATTTCTTTGAACTCCACTTCCTAGTGCTCTGATCTGAAAGGAAGAGGTGACCTCTGGAGGCTCCCAGAGGCAGATGGGACTCTCTGCCTCACATGCTCTGGGACTCTGGCTGGACACCGCACTTGGGTCGGCTGTGACTGTGCCTAGGGAGTACCATAAGAAGTGCGGTTAGTCTCCAACCAATGATAGTTCAACTGAGTAATATTTTGTACTCAACTACAGTGCAAGAGCAACGTGTATTCAGCAGAAAGCATACTGCACACTGCACGTGGATGTGTTCCCGAGCTAACAGTGCGTGACATGACCCTTTCTCCTGATGCTGGGCAGTGGCCGCCAGCCACAGAAACACCAGGGTGACAACCGACACCCTACAGTGGAGGACTGATGGGTGCCCAAGTGCATTTTTGTTTGCAATGCTTCCAACTTGCAGAGCAATTACTGGATGTAAGCCCATCGCAAGCCCAGGAGCGTCTGTCTGTGTAAGCGGTGCAGCCAGTGACGGCCGAGGAGGCGCACCTGCTCCTGTCCTCTCAGGATGCTGCACGGTCCCACCAGACTCCACTACACAAGGTAAATTCAAAAATGAAACCGTGAAGACTCTGAAGACGCAGGCAATCCAGCATTAAAGATCTGTGCCACTGCCCCGTCACAGCCCTGCGCAGCAGCCCGGGCCCACCAGGCACCTCGTGATTGTCGGTTACTGTCCAGATGCAGCAAGAGCGCCCACTGTCACCCAGACCTGCTCGCGACTCTCGTTTAGTAAATGGCAGAGTGCCTCACACACAGCTGGCCATTGCAAACCCTCCGCTCACTCTTTCCCTCTTCCTCTCAGCTTGTCTCAAGGGGCAGTGTCTATGCTATGAGCATCCGGCTTGTTCTGTTTGCTATTATTGCTTGAATTGTCCCCCTGCACCTCAAAGAAACTGCATTGAAGTCCTGATCCCCAGTACTTGGGACATGGCTTTCTTAGGAGAGAAGTCTGCAGAAGCAACCAAGTTATAGTGAGGTCATCGGATGGGTCCTCACAAGAAGAGACAACACAAAGGCAAGACAAGCTTGTATTAGTCAGATCAGACTGCTGTAACGAAATGCACAGACTGGGCGGCTTACAAGACTTGTTTTCGCACAGCTGTGGGGACTGGGAAGACCAACGTCAGGGTGCTGCCGATTCCATTCCTGGTGAGGGCTCATCCTTACTTGGAATGAGCAGCCTTCTTGCCACATCCTCACATGTCACACCGAGGAGGACAGAGTGGGCCCACATGAACATGTAGGCTTTTGGTGTCTCTTATAAGGATCCTAGTTCCATCCTGGGAACTCTCATGACTTCATCTCACCCTAATTATCTCACACTGAGGATTAGACCATCAGCACATGGGTTTCAAGGGACAGAATTCAGTCCATTGCAAATGAAACGAGATGTAGGGGGAAGACAGCTGCCAACAGTCAAGGAGAGAGGCTGGCACAGATGTCGTCTAAGCCATTAGAAGGCTGCAACCTTATTGGCAACGTGAGCTCAGACAGAAGGAAAAAAGCTTCTGTTGCTCAAACTACCCCCATATTCAAGCTACCCATTTGTGCAAGCTACACGCTTGTGCAAGCTACCCACTAGTTCAAGCTACCCTCTTGTACAAGCTATTCCCTTGTGCAAGCTACCCACTAGTTCAAGCTACCCTGTTGTGCAAGCTAACCCCTTGTGCAAGCTACCCCCTTGTGCAAGCTACCCACTTTGTGGTGCTTTGTGGTTGCAGCCCTATAAGCTAATAGATTGGCCTTGCCTTAGTGTCTTTGTTGTGTGACGTTTGATAAAAGATTTGAAATGGCTTTCTCCCAATATTTTGCTTCTTTCTGTGGTGGACTGCAACTAGACACTCATCCCACATGCAACCCTGCTGGAATATTGAAGGTGTATTAAAATCTGCCTGGGAAGTCCTGCTCATAATAGAATATTGCACCATGCAACGTGATCCACCTCTGAAAACACACTTGGGCAAGACAACGGGACAGTCCCAGATGTGAGGCAGAGGTGAGAATTGCTAATTATCAATGCTTAGTGTGCACAGCATCGGATTTTAAATGCACAGTTCTTACGAGAACTCTGATCTAGATCTTAATGCCCACTTAATGAGGTCAGTGTTAGTATGTCCCCTTTACAGACGAGAAGGTAAGGCCAGAGAAATCAGGTAATTTCCTTAAGATCACACATGTATAGTTAAAGAAGAGGAATTTAAACTCTAACAGTTAGACTCTAGAGTCTGAGCTGTTACTAATTATTCTATTCTGCCAAGATATTTAATTTTAGAATTAGAAAAAACAAATGAAGTTGGAACTCTACCTCACATGATATACAAAAATTAACTCAAAGTGGATTGAAGTTCTAAATGTAAGAGTAAACTATGAAAGTTATAGAATAAAATAGCTGTGAATCTCTTTAGACCTGTGATTAGGCAATGCCTTCTCAGACATGATACCCAAAGTACAAACAACAGTAGAAAAATAAAGCTGAATTTTACAAAAACTAAAAACCTGTGCTTCAAAAACACTACCAAAAGAGTGAAAAGACAATGTACAGAATAGGAGGAAATATCTGCAAATACGTGATTTAATAGGTAAGAAGGGTCTAGCTGCCAGAATATATAAAAAGCACTTAAAACTCAACAACATAAACACACTTGGACGAAATAATAAAGCAGTCCTAGATAAGAGCCAGGGATGATAATTATTAATAATCAATCCCATTTTTAAAATTGCCAAAGGACTTAAACAGACGTTTCTGCAGAAAAAGCTTTACAATAGCTAACAAGCACGTGGAAAGATGGTCCACATCGGTAGTGATGAGGGAAATTCATATAAGCCAGGATGGCGTACCTCCTCACATCCTCTAGGACAGCAACTTTTTTAAAAAAGGATAATAACAAAGGTCAGGTTGGGGGTGGAGAAATCGGAAGCTCATAGCTTACTGATGAGAGTATAGGATGGTACAGCCACTGTAGGAAAGAGTTTATCAATTCTTCACAGCTAAACATCAGAGCGTTATCAGGTGACCCAATAACTCATTCCTTGGTATACGCTCAAGAGACTCAAGAAGATGTTTTGCACATCCTTACACAAAAAATTTATGTGTGTGTGTGTGTGTGTGTTTATACAAATGTTCATAGCAGCATTATTGATACTAACCAGAAAGTGGAACAAACCATCTATTGATGAGCTTATAAACAAAGGTGATACATCCATACAATGAAATGGTACGCAGCCACACCGCGGTGAACTCTGGAAATATTGGGCTATGTTTATCACATATTTTGTGATTCCGTTCAAATGGAACAGATGAACCTCATGAGACAGAGGGTAGCATAGTGACCTCCAGGCGTTGAGGGGAGAGCGGATGGGGAGCCACAGTGCAGCAGAGGCTTCTACTGGGGATGGTGAGATGTTGTAGGCTTGGGTGGTGGCAAGGGTGATGCAGTCTTGGAAATTGCACACTCGGAAAGGTTGAATTGTACGCTGTGCAAATGATCTCCTCAAAGCAGCTGCCACGTATGCGGGTAACAAGATCGTGGGAACATACTTGTAGAAAGTCCCTCATTGTTCTCTGGAGAAAGCAAACTTCCCTTTGCTTTGAACTAAAACTGCCCCCAAATAATTGAAGACCCAAAGTAACAAGATCTAAAATGGATGCTTTAAGTCAATAAATTGTAAGATTGGTAGAAATCAAAAATGCAAAATATTCATTTTTAATGTTAAGAAAGGCAGTTGTGCTAAAGTTGGGGCCGCAGATCACTGGATTTGAATTTCTGTTAACTGAACAGCGGGATGCAAATGTGTACGCTGAGGCTCTCGTCTCGGTCTGTATTCTAGTTAGGGAGAGCAGTACCGCAAATGGCAAGGAAATCCCGCTAATCGCCCAGGGCCCCCTCCCCTGATTGACATAAGCATGTACACTCACACACAGGCACCGAACCTGGTGTACCGACAGGGCTGTGGGGCCACCCCTGAACTGTTATCTCCACATCCCCACTGATCGAGGACCTCGGGCAAGCCGGATGCTCCATCTCTTTGAAAGTTGGTTTTCCCACTTAGGAAATGGGCAGAACTCATATCTCCTTTGCAGGGGATTTGCCAATATTCAAGAAAATACACGCAAAGGGGCTGGCAGAGAGTAGGTGCTCATTAAACGGGCTGTATGGTGGCTCCGGATGAGTGGAGAAGTTTCTCGGACCTAACAATGCTAGCTTAGTGCCAGGCGGGACGTAGATGCAGAGTAAACGTGTTAGAGGGTCTCTCACTTCCTGCTGGAAGCACGCCAACCCAGAAGCCTCGTCGCTGGACCAACGTGTCTCCAGCAATGCTGCCGCCCTTGGCTGTGACGCGGTCCCTCCGACCAGCAAAGGCACCTGCACAGTCATGGTTAGGGGCGGGCTACTCTTCACATTATTTTCTTTTGACGATATTTTCCCCATCTAAGAAAATGTGCTCATTCTATGTTTTGCCAAACCTTGTAATCTGGAAGAGTGAACTACGGCTCCACTTGGAAAGACCTAATTGGGTTTGGGCCATTGCTAGAAAGTTGTAGTCTTCATTTAAAATCATTTTCTCTGGCTGGATGCCTTTGGTTTCCAGATTAATAGTCTCTCTGTGGTGCCTGGAATCTTGACATTATTTTCACTTTTATGCTAAATTTCACCAAATTATCTCCCACCCCCCAGCGCGCTCTCAACTTCAGGAATAAAAGCTGCTCAGTTTTCCTGTTCCCCATTGCAGAGGCCGAAGCTCATGACAATCCATCTTGCTGTGTTAGTGTCCAGTATCTTCAGCCCGATGCATCTGACAACAGGAACCAGTATTTGCTTATTGTCCATTTATTTGTTTCAAAGGAGCCTTGTCACGTCCGAGCTTAAACCATACCTGTTACCATTACTCCAGTGAACAATGAAACGTTTTGGGTCCAACTGGTTTGAGACAGTAGAGGGATGTCACAGTACAGCAGGTCCAAATTATAGATTATAAATTACTGTACCCCCAAATTATAAATTACTATAAAACCTGAAAGTAACACCATGAGCTAAGGTGAAATCACAAAATGGAAGTATTGTTTTGCCATGGGTATCTAATCAAACATAACGTTTTGAAACTACTCTGCTAATTCTCAAATGCTCCCTGGTAATTAACTGAGCTATTAAGAAAAAAAAAAAAAAACAAACCCAACAACTAAGGAACAGGAAATCTTTTGCTTTCGCCTCCTCCAAAACAAAAATTTGAAGCTACTGCTGGTAGTAAGGGAAATAGCTTGTTGGTTTTGATGACTTTCTTTCCTACTCTCAGCCTCTTGTAATGGCTGATCAAAGGCCAAACTCATTTAAAGTGGATGAAGTTAGGTCTCTGAAAGGAAGCGGAGCACAGCTCCAGGGAGATTTGAGGAGGAGACAGTGCAGCAGGTCAGGCCAGGAGCTGCAGGGGCCGTCGCCGTGGGCCACGCGGGCAAGGGGCATTTTTCGGAGAGGCTGCCAACCACCCTTGGATGTTGATCCCTCTCCCTGGCTTCCTCCCACTTGCCTGTTATTGATCCATTAGCTGTGTGCTTGTCGATACCCTAGAGCTATTTATCTTCTCACCAGGGCAAAAACGTCTATATGGATACTATCTACTACGCAACAGAACTGCTCTTTATTTTCACCTTAAACTAGCTTTTTTAAGCTTCAAAAAGATTCTGAGATTTGGGGAGCAAGTTCTGACACATATTCGCCTAACTTCCGTGACTGCATGACTTCAACCAACCCCCTCTGCTTTAGTCTTTTATTGCTGATACTTCAATCTCAGCGAGGCTGGAGCAGGAGGTGAGAGTAGGGAAGGAGGTGAGGCTGGAGCAGGAGGGAGGCTGGAGCAGGAAGTGAGGGTTGTGCAGGAGGGAGGAAGGAGCAGTAGGTGAGGGTGGGGCAGAAGGGAGGTTGGAGCAGGAGAGAGGCTCGGGCAGGAGATGATGGTGGTGCAAGAGGGAGAATAGAGCAGGGGTGAGGATAGAACAGGGGTGAGGATGTAGCAGGAGGGAGGATGGAGCAGGAAGTGAGGGTGGAGCAGGAGGTGAGAGTGGGGCAGAAGGGAGGCTGGGGCAGGAGGTGAGGATGGAGCAGGACTGAGGTGGAGCAGGAGGTGAGAGTGGAACAGGAGGTGATGGTGGAGCAGAAGGGAGGCTGGAGCAGGAGGGAGGCTGGGGCAGGAGGTGATGGTGGGGCAGGAGGTGAGAGTGGAGCAGGAGGTGAGGATGGAGCAGGAGGGAGGCTGGAGCAGGAGGGAGGCTAGGGGAGAAGGTGATGATGGGGCAAGAGGTGCTGGTGGGGCAGGAGGTGAGGGTGGAGCAGGAGGGAGGATGGAGCAGGAGGTGAGGATGGAGCAGGGGTGAGGATGGAGCAGGAAGGATGGTGGAGCAGGAAGGAGGGTGAAGAAGAAGGTGAGGATAAAGCTGGAGATGAGGGTGGTACAGGAGGGAGGATGGAGCAGGAGACAAGGATAGTGCTGGTGGTGAGGATGGAGCAGAGATTGAGGTGGAGCAGGAGGTGAGGATGGAGCAGAGGGAGGATGGAGCAGGAGGTAAGGATAGAGGTGAGGGTGGAGTGGGATGGAGGATGGAGCCAGAGGTGGCAGGGAGAGCCGTTTAGGAGGGGTAATGGAACAAGACTGAGGAGTGGGAGCCCAGTCAAAGGCTCCAGGTGCTGCCAGAGAAGTGCAAGAAAGTTCTCCACCATTCATTTGCTTGGTTTTCTCAAGAGACCTGTGCTTGAGAGAGAGGAGGAACTGGGTAAATCTATGGCTGCCCACGCCAGTAGGATTAAATATGAAATCTTGCTTTCTCAGTCACGCATATTAAAGACTGTTGACCAAAAAGGTCACATATTAAATAATTCCATTTAGATCAAGTGTCCAGAACAGGCAAAGCCACAGATTTGGAAAAGAGATCAGTGCAGCCAGGGTGATGGAATGGAGGGTGGGTGTTTCATGGAGACCAGGGATTTTTTGGGGGGCTGATAAAAATATTTGGAAACTGGGTTGAGGGGATGATCATGCCAAGCTGTGAATTCACAAATACCATTGAATTAATATATAATTTAAAACGTTTGATTCTATGCTGAGTGAATTTTAACTCTATTTTTAAAAGTACAAAAACAAAAGAACTCTCAGAATGAGAAAAGAATTTGGACTCATCATTGAGAGTACATTATAACAGATTCATTCCTACAAAGCACATGAAATTTAAAAATTCTAACCCTGAAAAATGCTGTTTTGTTATATGTAAAGGATATTATGTAACAATGCATATTACGTATAAATTACACATAAATTAAATAGCATTTAATTTAAACACTTGGGAGCCAGCAACGTATCAGCCTCTTGTAGCTGTTCACTGGTGAAAAGGCCAGCTGGCTCCCGCCCTGTGGAGTTCTCATGATCTGAGCGAGCATTGTGTCAGCAGAGGACACACAGAGGCCTGGTAACCCCATCACACGGGGTCCTGCTCTTTGGAGCTAGGTCTGTGTCACAATAAAGCTGATGTACACACTGACTTTTAGCCAGACTCAGAGACTGGTGGAATTCCAAGGGGCCACACATCGCACCATTGTGGCCTGGGCACTTAGCATGACAATGTCACTGACAAGGTCTCCAGGTACTGCAGTGAACCGAAATCCTGCAGAAACCTTACGTCCCCTCCACGAGAGACAATGAAAACAAGGGAATGTAGCAGCCTAAGTGATGAAGGCAGTCGGGAAAATCAGCAGCGCCAAGGTGGTAGAGTGGGAGGGGCCAGCAGCGTGCAGGACACAGTCATGTTGGTGACTCGCTGTGCAGAGGACGTTGGGGCAGAAAACCAAAGTGGGTGGGGGTGCTGCGTGATGAAAGGCGGCCCAGGTAGGGAAGGGCAGGTGCCAAGACCTGGATGCAGAATTCTGGGCAGCTCAGGGCGCAACGGAGAGGACGGTTGGCCTGAAGCGCCATGAGCCAGAGGAAGAGGGTCGGGGAAGGCCACTGGGAATGTCACGTGGCCTTAGACCTGGGATGATCGCGAGCAGAGCAGCGATTTTCAAAGGACTCTCCTTGAGGCTCTGCTGAGAACATGGACTCCATGGGCCCAGGGAGGGGTGGGAAGATGAATTAGGATGCGGCTGCACATAACTTGGCAGTTGATGAGGGTGGCTCGCCAGGTGTAGGTAAAGATGCAGCAAGAAGTGGCTAGCTTCCAGGCAGATGCTCTCTGAGGGGGGAGTCAACAGTTTTGCCACTGGGTTGGACATGGGTAATGGGAAATGTGATCAGGATACCAAAGTTTTAGGCCTTATGGATGAACAGTGGAGTTGCCTTTTGCTGAGATGGGAAGACTGCAGGAAAAACAGGTTTGCTACATGAGAACCAAGAATTAAGGTTCTGAATGTGTTTGGTTCCAGATGCCAATGGGATACCCAAGAGGTGATATGTAAGAAAGTAAGAAAGAGTTCATGTAGAAGTCTGGGCTGGGAAGGAAATTTGGCAGACATCAGCAAACAGATGGTATTTAAGCCACAAAACAGAATGAGATCACCCAGAAGCGAGCAGCCCCATGCTTAAAAGTCAACTGAAAACCAGACAGCCCCACGTTATACACTAAGCAGGTTGTTTCTTCGGGGAGGTAAGAAGTCAAAACAGAGCTTTGGAGACTTGGTTTGTATTTCTATACCAGATCCAGTTTTCCCTAGATTTTCTCAAGAAAGAGAACAAGTCCATGCAACAGGAAAGACAGCCCATTTCCCGGGATAGATAGGAACTGATCTACCAGGGAAAGGTATGACTGTCACTGATCACAGCCTGCTTGTTCCAGGGCCTCATTGGCTCTATGGATTCCAAGGATATCGAGGACTTAACAAGAACGGTGTCCCAGCTCATGAAAGATAGAGGCTTTGGTTGCTGAGTTTGTTCCATTCCATTTCATTGTTTGGAATAAACACTTGCATTTGAGCAAGACATCTGAAGTGACTTTTGGAAGACACAGCATGAGAATGTTTAACCAAAAGGTTACTCTTTTTCACTCTTTTCAACCAGCAGAATGATAAGCAGCCGACCAACGTCTCCCGTGGGAAGGACTAGTTATCATGAACTTGATGTTTGGGTACAATGAGGTATCAATGGCCCCAAATGCCCTAACTGGCCTAAGTACTAGAAGACCCTTAGAACGGGCCTCCACCCCGCTAACATGGAGCAGAGGACCTAATTACATTAGCAATGCAGAAAAGAAATTTCACTGCCTGTTCTCATAAAGTTTTCAAGTAAAAAGCTCTTTATGGCTGCCCCCAGGTCATGGATTTGTTGTTCTTGCTGATTTTTCCTCGTCTCCCACTTGCACAGGCTGCCCATTGTTAACCCAGCACACCCACTTTTACTGGTAATTTTGTTAAAATCAGACTGTGCATTTCATTGTCTGTGATGGTAACGCTGTGTTCAATTTACTGACACACTTAACCCGGCCACAATTATTTGAGCAGAAAGCTCCGTTAGACCATTGATTGCTTTTATTCCTTTCCTGGGGCAAAACTCTTCTGTACCTTTAAGAGGGGGTCCTTCTCTTTGGCGCCAGATCTGTTTCTCAGCAGAGCAAACACACACACGCTGGCCACTGTGCCAGTGGTTGATGGAAACTGGAACATGAGCTGCTCTCGCAGAGGGAAGGACGGAGACCCGGGGCTGGAATGACGTAAGGACAGTGGAGAGGTCTCCATGCAGATCTCAGATGACCCGAGCCCAGCTGTCGCATGTTAAACGTCGCTCTCCGGGAAATACCCTTCCAAGGGGAATCATAGTTAAGTCACTGTGGTGGCCAAGAAGGTGTGCCGGTGGCACTGCAGAAAGAACAGAGTGGACATGAAGGTGGCGTCATCCAGCACACTGGCGGTTTCGTTACAGGCTGCGTTGCAGTGGTAGAGGCAGCAGCCACAAGAGAGTGGCTCCAGTGTGGCTCAAGCCCACAGCCTGCCCCTCCTGTGGCCTCAGTGTGTGTTTATGTGAAAGCTTAATAAATAAGTGCAGACTCACCCTGACTTGTAATTGCCTCGCTAATTCCGTACAAATTGCAGGTTTCGTTAGGCAGTGATTAAGACTGTGGGCAGCTTCGTCCCAGCTTCCCAGAGGTTATTGGCAATATCTAGCAATCCTTCGGGTTGTTGCAACTGGGGGAGGCAGGGGAGGGTCTATGGTCCTGTGTGGGTAGAGGCCAAGGATGCTTCTAAATATCTATAATGCATAGGACAGCCTCTTCCCCCAAGCAATTTTCCAGCTCACAATGTCAGTGGTGGAACAGCTGAGAAGCCCTACGTTAGGGTTGTAGGCAACTGATGGACTTGCAGAAAGGGAGGACCAGCATGGTAGTGATAACTAATTGTACTTTGCTCAGGGTCCAAAATGAATGTGTACAAAGGAGGATCGTGAGACGCGGCACTGGAATGTCATTCATCGGAAATTCACCCTTCCATTCAGCCCCACGCTCTGCTATTCCGTAACTTGGTCCCAACATATTTGACTCATCCACCCCGTCCTCAGCAGCCAGGCGACATCCATCCCCTTGAAGTGGCTCTGGGCCACTGTGACCTCTAATCAGTAAGTTCTGGAGAATGTCTCCTAAAAATAACTTGTCCAGTTGTTGCATCTCAACAAGGGGCAAACCTATCTTGCTTCCCAGCTCCTACTGTCCCAGCCAAACGAATAACAGGTGCTGCCCAAGGCCACCTTCTCCCCTGGCATCTCCTGCATTTCTTTAAATCTCTCCACCGCTTTCTTCTCCACCCCGTCCTTCCTGTGCCCAGAGGCACGGCAGGTGACTCAGAGCCAGTAGAGAGGGGCCCGGTGTCAGTCATTTCTGCTCATGGGCCAGTGCCCTTCAGTGTCAGCTCTTCCACATCAGGGACACCTCGCAGGCTGCTTGTGGAATAGAGCGTGTCACCATTCCACTGCCACTCTAGCCTCCAAAAGCTGTGTAAGATCTCGGGCAAAGGCAGCCCAGGTCCTGAGATCTCAGCCTACTGCTTTGTGTGAGGGTAAATCTGTAGTAACGCTCACCTGGAAAGGGGAGAGGAGACCAACAGGTGCGCACTCAGAGGGACCCAGCGGTCAGCCCTGACTGAGGGACCTGCCAGCTTGGCCCTGTCCCTGAAAACCTGAGCTGGGAGTAGAAGAAACTTCTTCCATCCTTTTCGAACCCCAGATCCTCCCTCTGAAGAGAGGAAGCTGTGCTTCCAATCCTTTCCCTCTCCCCGCTCATCTCTGCTTTCTGACTGTGAGTGTTCTTCCTCTTAGCACCAAGACTTCCAGACACACATTTTATACCTTCTCACAATAGCTACTGGAACCTACATTAAGACTGGAAAACTCTTTCTTCATCTCAAGTGCCCTGAAGCATTGTGGAGCCCTCTAGTATGTAGAGTTTCTGTTTTAAAATGCTTTATTAGTGCATTATAGTTGTACATAATGTGATTTTGACATGATCATTTGTGCATGGAATTTAATTTGCTCCATTTGGGTCCCTGGTACTTCCTCTTTCCCTCCTCTGTCCCTCCCCCTATTTCCTTTCCTCTCCTCTACTGGTCTTCCTTCTATTTATCTGTCTCTATTTTTAATTGGTGCTTTATGATATGCATAAAGGTGGAAATCACTGAGGCATATTTATACTTGCACATAGAGTAATTCTGTCAAATTCATCCCACATTTCCTCCCGTTCTTGTCCCTCCCTTCCCCTCCATCTCCTTCTTCCACCCCACTGGTCTTCCCTCCGTCCTTAAATCTGATCCCCGACCACCTCCCTTTGCTTTGCCCGAGCTTCAGCATATGAGAGAAAACATTTAACCCTTGACTTTCGGAGTCTTAGCACGATTTTCTCCAGTTCCATCCATTCACCAGCAAATGCCTAATTTCATTTTTCTTTATGGCTGAGTAATACTCCATTATAGAACACATTTTCATGATCCATTCATTTATTAATGTGCACCTGGACTGGTTCTGTAACTTGGCCTTGTGAATTGTACTGCTATAAACATTGACGTGCCTATATCCCTATAGTATATTGATTTTGATTCTTTGGAATAAACACCAAGGAGTGGGACAGCTGGATCATATGGTGGTTCTATTGCTAGTTTTTTGAGGAACCTCCATACTGCTCTCCAGAGTCCAAAGTGTTTGCACTAATTTGCAGTCTCACCAACAACGATTGTGCATTTCCCTCCGCATCCTTGCCAACATTTGTTATTATTTGTATTCTCGATAATTGCTAATTGGTATGGAGCAAGGTGCAATCTCAATGTAATTTTGATTTCAATTTCCCTGATTGCTAGCAGTGGTCAATATTTTTCATATTTGTTGATGGCTTGTACTTCTTCTTTTGAAAAATGTCTATTTAGTTCTTTCACCCATTTATTTATTGGGCTATTTAGTTTTGTTTCTGTTTTTTGGTGTTAAGATTTGTGAGTTCTTCATATACCCTGGATATTAATCCTCTGTCAGAGGAATCACTGGCAAAAATTTTTCCCCATTTCCTAGGCTCTCTCATCACACTCAATCATTTCCGTCGCTGTGCAGAAGCTTTTCAATCAGATCCCTTCCCGCTCATTATTCTTGGTTATTTCTTGAGCTTTACAGGTCTTGTTGAGCAAGTTGGTGCTCGCACCAGCAGGTTAGAGTGTTGATCCTCTGTTTCTTCCAGCCGTTGAAGGGTTTCTGGTCTAATTCCGAAGTCTTTGTCCCTCTTTGATTTGACTTTTCTGCAGGGTGACAGATAGGATACCCAGGTTTCCCTTCTGCTCTGACTCTTCTCCAAAGTACATGTTTGGCACCTTTACCAAGGATCACTTTCCTGCGTCTCTGTGGCTTTGCTTCTGTGCCTGCTGTTCTGTTCCGGTGGTCTTTATATCTGTTTTGAAGCCCACACCAAGCTGGTTTTGCTGCGATAGCTCTGTAATGTGATTGGAGATCAGCTTTGGTGAAGCCTCCGCACCGCTCTTCTTCCTCAGGATTGCTTTGGCCCTTCTGCGTCTTGTATTCTTCCAAATGAGTTTTTAGGACTGTTCCCCAGTTCTGTGAAGAGTATCATGAGCACTCCGATGGGACGGAGTGCTTTTGGTAGCCTTGGCGTACAGAATCTCTGACTCTGATCATGAAGTGGGTGACATTCGGGCCCCTGGAATGTGGCCTGCTGGCTCATCGAAGTGTCAACGTGCGCAGTCACAGCCCCACTTGGGATGCTCTGGGTTGGCCTTGCTGGCAGCTGACTGGCTTCTGAGTAGTAAGGAATATATGTCCGGACCTCCAGCTGGGGGCAGAAAGGGAAGCAGGGCAGAGGGGACAGACCCAACCCTCCTCTTCAGGCAGAGGCTGGACGACGTCTCACCCACTGCAACCCAACCGTGGCTCCTTCCCTTGCTCCTTCCAGGAGGTATTTAGAGAAGAAAAAAATGCAATCCCTCTTTCCCCCTAGCCTTTATTCTTTTAGCCAAGTTTTGACAAGCCACTGATTTCTACCCCATAAATTATTTAAAATTCCACCTTCACATGAGGACTGGAAAATCAATCTCTCTGATTAAAAAGTGACCAGCTCCACTTTGCCAAATGCCTCTTTAATCTTTTAATTATGTCTGGTTACACACAGCGCAAGTCTCAGAGAAGCAGAGTTGCCTCTGTGCTAACTGAACTCCAAAGATCAGAGAGTCCACGGGCCTTTCTACCTGGCCGGGTGGGGTTACTGCTGTCTGCCAGGTGGGACGGCTGTCAGAAACAGGCAGATCACTGTGATCCTCTCTTTAACACGTTGCTCTTTCAAGGAGAATGTTGTGGTTTCTAGTTTCTTCCATTAAAATAAAAATCCTAAGATCTACTCGGAGATGTTGCCCATATAAACACCAACTTCATAAAAGCTTCAACGCACCAATGCTTGCGTGCAGGCCTGAGGACTCAACCCAAACTCACCATCATAAGTGGAGTGCCCATTTATACACTTGGACTCCATGAGCCAAGACTTTTGGAAGAAGCATGACAATCACTTCAACAAGCCACTTCTTTATGACATACTGCTCCTGTCTAGTGAGCTAGACAAAAGCCAGCCTCCCGCTGGCTTTCGAACATCAGCCACAGATTACAGCATGCACACAGTAGAGAAAGACCAGGTGACCCTTGCCAGGGCTCTTGCAGAAGTCATTTGTTCTGTGTGTTTGAAACTTCTGCAAAGTCTGTGATTACGTAGCTCAAGCAACCAAGCGTTTCTCACCAAAGACGTAGACATGTCGCCGGCTGTTCCTAGCGCCACATCCTCAGGATCATCCGCAGATACCCCGGCCGAGCGGACAGCTTTCCTACACTCTGCAAAGCATGGCTTTAAAATCTCCTTCCCTGAAACACGTTGCTGTGAAGCATCCTGGAGACCCTACAGGAAGGGGAGGGGCTTTATGGGGAGGCCTTGCCCCCGTCTGACTCTGCAGCTGATGGCTGTGCTCTGTGCCACCAGGGTGCCGAGGCCAGCTGCTCCAGCACCCACGGGGGAGGCTGAGTTGCACCGTCCTGCCCACCCTGTGCTCCTGACCACAGGCATCTGTACAGCTCTTGCCCTTAAAGAGCAAGGACCTCGTCTGTTCTCGAGTTCTGCCAAGCACACCTGAAGCTCTGGAGAATAAAGGAAACTTGTGCTCTCCCAAACAATTCTGCAAAAACTGTGATTTAACTCACTTCCTCTATAAGGCACATGCAATTTTTTCTAATTTCAGTACTAGGTGGCTCAAAAAGCCAAATTTGAGCTACTTTAGACTCCTCAGGTGAGCTGACATGGTTACAATGGCCTGATGAATTCCCTTGTAAAAGCAACTTTAAAAAGCTGAGTATTTATGTGTTTAAAATTTTATTTGACACCACTTTCGCCTCAAGTTCTATGCTGTTCTCTGGAGAGCACACTACACTTGTTTTTTCATATGGGGTTGGAAGGACCTTTGGCTCTAGCACTGCCCTCTGGCCTGACTTTATTTAAATTAAGGCCAGGAATAGTGAAATCATGAATTGTGATAAGTCTTCAAATATTCATTAGGCATCTACATAGGCTAAGATCAAGGGCACTGTGGGGACATAAGTAGAGAAAAAAGGTGTAGATATAGATTCAGGTTGATATGTCCAGGTTCAATATCCTTTATCCAAAGTGCTTGGAATTAGAAGTGGTATAGCTTTTGGATTTGGGTCCCCATGGGAGGGGACCCAAGTCTAAACACAAAATTTATTTATGTCTCATGCATACCTTATACATACAGCCTGAGGACAATTTTATATACTGTGTCAAATTATTTTGTGTATTAAATAAAGTTTCATGATGTAGAATTTCCCACTTACAATGTCAGTTCAGTGCTCAAAAGTTTCAGATTTTCAAACCTTTCAGATTTGGGATATTATATTAGAAATGCTTGACCCAGCCAAAAGCACAATCCCCATCAAGATGCCAATGTCATTCTTTACAGATATAGAAAAAGCAATTCTCAAATTCATTTGAAACAAGAAGCCCAGAATAGCCAAAAACATTGCTAAGCAAAAAAGACAGAACAGGTAGATTCACAATACCAGATCTAAAACTATTCTATAGATCTGTAGTAACAAAAACAGCATAGTTCTGGCATCAAAATAGGACTGAAGACCAATAGAATAGAAGACTCTGAGACAAACGCACAAATCTTAATACATCTGATATTTGTCAAAGCCAGTCAAAAATATAACATGGAGTAACGACAGCTTATTCAACAAATGGTGCTGGACAAACTGGACAGGCATTTGCAGAAAGTTGAAATTATATCCTATTTTTCACCTTGCACAAAAATCAAATAAAAATGGATGCAGGCATCAGGAATTAAATCAGCCACCATACAACTGCTGGAAGAAAAAATTAGGACCAACACTCCAGCATTTGGGAGTAGGCAAAGACTTTCTCACAAAGACTTCTAAAGTGAAAGAATCAAAGTAAAAAAAATCAATGAGTAGGATGCCATTAAACTAAAAAGCTTCTGCTCAGCCAAGGAATTGGTCAAAATTGTCAAGAGACAACCTACAGAATGGGAGATAATCATGGCCTGTGATTCCTTTGATAGGGTACTAATATCCAAAATTTACATAGAACTCAAAAAACTTAATACAAAAAACACAAACAATCCAATCAATAAATGGGCCAAAGTGCTAAACAGAAACTTCTCAACAGAGGAAATCGAGCAAGCCAATGAATACATGAAAAAGTGTTCTAAACCACTAGTAATCAGAGAAATGCAAATCAAAACTACATTAAGATTTCACCTCACTCTTGTCAGATTTGCAAAGATGAAGAATATAAACAATAATAGATGCTGGAGGGGTTGTGGGAACATAGGAACACTAGCACACTGTTTGTGGAACTGCAGACTGGTACAGCCCCTCTGGAAAGCAGTATGGAGAATCCTCAGAAAATTAGGGATGGACCCACCATATGACCCAGCTATCCCTCTCCTGGGTATTTTCCCAGAGGAGTTAGATTCAGCACATCACAGCGACACGGTGAAATCTATGTTCACAGCAGCTTAATGTATAATAGCTAAATTATAGAACCAACCCAGATGCCCTTCACTGGATAAATGGATCCAAAAACTGTAGTGTATATATACAATGGAATTCTACTCAGCAATTAGAAACAATGATATTGTGGCCTTTGAAGGTAAATGGATGGCAATGGAAGAACTCATGTTGCTCAAAATTAGCCAAACCCAGAGAGTCAAAGGTTGAATGTTTTCACTCATTTGTGGAGGCTGAAGCTAAACCTAGGCTTGGGTAAAAGGTTGTCAAATTCATGTATTAGACCCAGCAAAGGTGTAGCAACACATAATCTAGGGCTACCATAGATAAGGGGGCAGGTAATTGGGGAGATGGGAGAGAGTGGGTGGACAAGAATGGATCTAGGGAGACAATCAACAATGCAGCCTACTCTTTACCCCCCTGAGAATCCAAATAATACTTATATAATCATTTAATTCTGTAAACTTCACAATCTAAGCATTTATATTGCTTGTAGGGGCGAAATATAGAAGAGTCAAGAGACTGGGGTATGAGTGATGTGGAGGTATTTCTGGTTTAAGAACAAATGCTTATCATATTGTTACTTTATATGTACTTATGATTGTATAATAACTTCATTCCTTAATTTAAAAAAGTTAAAAAAAAGAAATGCTCAACTTCTATAGTTAGAAAGAAAGAGTTCAAAACCTAGAGAAACATATCGAAATAACTAAGTAAATACAAAGTAGAATAAAATAATTTCCAAAAGAGGGGGAAACTGATCCGTGCCAAAAGGTAAGAAGTTTGCTTTTAGGTGTATGGGTTAGGAATTTCCTGGGGGTGGTGGGAATGGGCCTTCAGAATGACTGTCATTAGCACAGAAGGAGCCCAGGGAATAGATTAAGCTCCCTGGGGAGTGGGAACAGAACAAAAGCCATGGCCAAGCAACAATTCAGGAGAAGGTGGACAAGAACCAAAAAGCAAAGGGACTTTATCAAAAATTCAGATATGCTGGGTGCAGTGGCTCATGCCTGTGATCCCAGAAGCTCAGGAGGCTGAGGCAGGAGGATCTCAAGTTCAAAGCCAGCTTCATCAACTTAGCGAGAAATAAAAAGGACTGGGGATATGGCTCATTGGTTAAGCACCCTGGGATTTAATCCCTGGTACAAAAAAAAAAAAAAAGGTCAGATACTGCAGAGTGCTCCGGAATCAGTAAAAGGGGCCATTGGTTTGTAGGTCCCATTGGAGCCAGGAATGCAAGCACAAAGCGTGGAAAATAAACCTTGGCCTCAACACACACAGAATTTTCCACATAAGCAAGTGGACAAAACTGACCAAAAGCACAGAATTAAAATTCAGTGCAAATCACTACATTATCGGCTAGCGTTAGCAGCTGGGCATTCTGTAGTAGCCTGAGGTGCTGCCACCAAGGAGACGCTGACCTGCGGGGAGCAGGCACTGCCCAGGCTGCTGCTGAGAGAGCAGCACAGAGGCTGGAAAGGTCTTAATTGGCCCCTACTACATCACGGCTTCAGCCTGATCGATCAAGACAATGCATGGTCTAACCACACATGCTCCTGTGTTCACGGGGCAGCGGGGAACGGAAGATGCCGCTGGAAATGCCACGCTCCAGCTCCACACATGAAGGCCACCAGCACCCGAGGAAACACACGGCCTCCACAGCTCACGGTCTCCCTTTCACGCAGGGCCTCGCAGCCAGAGCCTCTCTTATCACTGGGGCTGCCAAGGGCAATGATTGCCAGATGTTTTGTTTTTGTTTGAGAGAGAGAGAGAGAGGAGAGAATAAGAATCGATTTTATTTAGTTTTCTATCTGGCCTTTGTTCCTCTGACACTTAGTTGTATATGTGGTCCTGGGGTTCGAACCGGGGTCCTCGTGCATGCCAGGCAGGTGCTCCAACCCCTGAGCCACCGCTGCAGCCCCCAAATGGTGTGTTGAACTAAGACAACCTGGTCTCCGCATGGGACACCTCTTCGTCTTCACGGGCATTTTTTTTTTTTTTTTAAAGAGAGAGGGACAGTGAGAGAGAGAGAGAAACAATTTTTATTTAGCTTTTCATGTGCCTTCTGCTGCTCCAAGACTTTGTCGGGTACGTGGTGCTGGGGTTTGAACTGGCATACTTGCGCATGCCAGGCAAGCGCTGTAACTGCTGAGCCACCGCTCCAGCCCCCCACAGGCACTTTTTGTGTTCTTTACCAGTGTGCGTGATCATGAGTGGGTCTCAGCGTTATTTGGACATTTAAAAAAAATGCTAGTGTTCCTTAGCTCTATTTGCAGCCCCACAAAACTGTAACCCAGGGCTCAGAAAAGAATACTGGTTTATTAGGACCAACAAACAATCAAGGAAGAAGAGTTTGAAGGAAGGAAAGGGCAAATAGTGATTCCGACAGCAGGAAAGTGCCTTGCTGATGGATTCAAGTAGTCGTTCATTCATTCATTCAATGATTGCATGAAATGCCAACTTCAAGCCCAGCTATGACTAAGGAGTTACACAAGGATAGCAGGAGATCTCTGCATTTCACGCCTGGATGGTGAAAGAAGAAAGAATATCCACCATTTATTTTGCACCCATGTCCCCTCAAGAACTTCCCTTGACCCTTTATCACTTTTGCTTGTTTGATAGGAAAAAAAATCTCTGACTTAGATGTTATCATCTTAGTTTAAAACAACAGAAAATTGATGTGAAAGCTGGACAAGGTGGCACACGCCTGTAATCTCAGCGACTCGGGAGGCTGAGGCAGGAGGATCGCAAGTCCAAAGCCAGCCTCAGCAACTTAGTGAAGCCCTGAGCAACTTGTCCAGACCCTGTTTCCAAAAGTAAAACAGGCTGGGGATGTGGCTTAGTGGTTAAGTATCCCGGGGTTCAGTCACTGGCACAAAAGAAAAGAAAAAGAAAACCGAAAGGCAGCAAGATGAGGTGACTCGACCAAAGTCACCTGTCCAGTACATGGGATTCAAACCCAGCTTTACTGGTTTTAAAGGCCAGCCTCTTTCCCCTGCCCTATGTGGCTTCCCCAAAACGAACAACCTTCAACTTTCCCCCAAAGACTACACAGACATGCTCACAAAGAATAGTACACAATTGCCATCATATCACTTCCTCAGGGATCTTCTCGGTGAAGAGGAGCCACTTGGAACCCACACAAGCCACTGGGGAGTCCCGTGGGAAGATGTGTGGCTAATGCTCCCCATCATTATTGGTGATGTTTTCTGTAAAGATCAGGACTGCTAAGATGTTCCAGCTATAGACCCATTCCCAGCCCGCCCAGAGCCCTGGATTCCAATGCTGCCCACGTGAACAGCACCAGAAAAGACAAATGACCTAGGCATTTCTACCCCCTTAGAGGGGACTGGTATCTCCGTTGCTTTGGGTCCATATGTCTTCACCAGTACTAATGATTTTGCATGATCCTTTTTTCTTGTCAGGCTTCCTCACTAGACCCTGAAGCTCTGCAGATTAGAACCCTTTTCTTCGCCATGGAACCTCCAGCTCATCCAGCAGACTGTTGCAAACAGTAGGCAAACATTAGAATGTTTCCTGAAGGAAAACTTAAAGCCCTGTCCACTCTTTGCTTTTTTGTTGTGCTTTTAAATTTGTTTGTAAAGGTTCATGATGCGTCCTGGGAGAACGCATTCCCTTATAGGGAAACCCCAGGGCTCAACACTGTGCAAGCAAGGTATCCGAATCCCCATTCCCACGTTATCACGTAGAGAGGTGGCTCAGCGGTAGAGCGCTTGCCTGGCATGCACAAGGACCCGAGTTCCATCCCCAGCCCACATACACAACTAAGTGGAGAAAAACAAGAACCAGATGAAAAAATAAAATTAATCCTCTCTCTCTCTCTCAAAAAAAAAAAGCCATAACTCTGAAGTAATCATCAACAAACCCGTAAATTTCATAGCCATGTAAATGTGGGAATTAAACACGCCAGCTCATGTGCACGCACACATACATAAGTACATTTATCTCCATGCCATCCTGGAAACCCACCTAGGTGTCAGGAGAAGAGTACAAAACATCAGTTCCCAAGAATCAACAGAACCACAAAGAGGGCAGACATCAATGGCAAGAATGTCAACAAATACCTGCTGGATGGAAAGGTGTCGCGGGAACGACGCAGAAACAGCTCCGAGCCCGCAGAGGTGGCAATGATAAACTAGCTAGTCACTCTTCAGAACTCCAAAAGGCTCAGGAGTCAGAGGCATGGGGCCTGCAGTAGGTGCAGGCCAGAGGTCAAGGTGGATTGAAAATCAGTACCAAGCACAGTTAGCTCTTTAGAGCCAGCCATCATCATTACTTCCTATCTCCAGAGACGGGGGGTTTATTCTCTCCCAAAACTGAACCAGACAGGTGACCAGGGACCCAACTCACAGAAGGCAGAGAAAGAGGGGCAGTTAGGTGAAGTGTGATTCAAACTCTTCTAGACCTCTTCTTCCACCCACATCCCCTAGGCCACAGTCAGGCTTGTGATTCCCAACGAGATGTCTGAAAGCTCCTTCTGCAAAGAAGTCAAAGAGCTTTAAGGAAAGACATGCAGAATGCAGGGGTGCCCAAGTAAGCATTGTGGGCCCCCTGCCCTCTCGTCCTCCAGTGAGTTCCTTGGTCAGGAGACTTGCAGAACCTTCATTCAGCAGGTTGTACCCCACAGCCACAGACCAGCCGATTTGAGAGCAGTGTCCAACACGAAACATAGACAAGCGTAAGGAAAGAGCAAATGGGGCAAGCAGAGAAAGAAATGCAAGGCAGGGGCTAGAAAACGCCTCAGATAAAGCATGATTAATCCCCACAGAGACTGGAAAACATCGCATTCATAAAACAAGAACAGGTGCATGCCAATCAAACAATCCCAGACCACAAAGATCCCCAGAAATTAAAAATAGAAGCCCAATATGAAAACTTCAATAGAAAGTTTGGAAGATAAAGTCAATGGAATCTTCCAGAAGACAGTGCAGGCATCAGGACAGAAAAGATAAGAGAATGTGAACTTAATCTAGACAGACCCACAGATGACCAGTAATAGCTCTGTAGAGGGAGAGGAGGGAAGGGAAACAAGACGTCCAGGAAGCAGTGAGGGGAAATGTCACAGGTTTTTGGATTAAAGTGACCATAGAGTGCCCAACATAGTAAGGAAAGATCCAACCAGGCACATTTTCACATTTTTTTGTGTGTGAAATTTCAGAACTCCAGAAAAAATATAGTGTTCACATGAAAACAGTATAGGTGTTTAGAAGATACGCAGCCATCAGGGAAGAATTATTTTCCGAGTGACAAATGTATGATGTTACGTTATCACTCAAAATCCACCTGGATTACACAGTGGGCCAATGGATTAATGTAGCCTAGTTAGAAAATTCATGGATCTGACCCAAGGTTCCATGTTGCAACCAGACTTGAAGAAGATATCACATGTCGAGTTTTGAAGAGGTATCAAAGATGGAAGCCCATAACTATCTGAAAGGTCATTAAAATATTCTGCCATTTTCCAGCTTATCTCTCTGTGTGAGGCAGATTTTCTTCCTGTATTTCAACCAAAGAAATAGATTGCAACAGATTGAAAGCAGAAGCAGATATGAGAATCCAGCTATCTTCAATTGCACCATACATTAAGGAGCTTTGAGAAAGTATAAAAGCAATGCCACTCCTCCCACTGATGTTTAAAGTACTTTTTTTTTCATTGAAAAAATGCTATTTATTTGTATGGTACTGGTATCAAAATAGGAATGAAGACCAATGGAATAGAATAGAAGACCCTGAAGCAAACCCACAATCTTTAAACATCTGATCTTTGACAAAGGGGGTCAAAATATTACATGGAGGAGAGACACCCTATTCAACAAATGGTGCTGGACAAACTGGACAACCACTTGTAGAAAGTTGAAATTAGATTCTTTTCTTTCACCTCACACAAAAATCAAATCACAATGGATCAAGGAGCTAGGAATTAAACCAGATACCATACAACTGCTGGAAGAAAAGTTAGGACCAACACTCCAGCATTTGGGAGTAGGCAACGACTTCCTCAACACATCTCCTAAAGTTAAAGAATTAAAATAAACAATCGGTGAGTGGGAATGTCATAAAGCTAAAAAGCTTTTGTACGGCTAAGGAAATGATCAAAATTGTCAAGAGACTTCCAACAGAATGAGAGAAAATCGTGGCCTGTGATTCTTCTGACAGGGGACTAATATCCAGAATTTACAAAGTTAAAAAAACAAAACAAAACCTCAGTATCAAAAACACAATCCAATCAATAAATGGGCCAAAGAGCTAAGTAAACTTCTCAACAGAAGCAAGCCAATGAATACATGAGAAAGTGTTCTAAATCACTAGTAGTCAGAGAAATGTAAATCAAAACTACATTAAGGTTTCACCTCACTCCAGTCAGACTGGAAAAGATGAAGAACATAAACAATAACAGATGCTGGAGGGGTTGGGAAGATAGGAACACTCCTACACTGTTGGTGGAACTGCAGACTGGGACAGCCCCACTGGAAAGCAGGGTGGAGAATCCTCAAAAAATTAGGGATGGACCCACCATATGACCCAGCTATCCCTCTCCCGGGTATTTTTCCAGGGGATTTAGAATCAGCACATTACAGTGACACAGCAAAATCTATGTTCATAGCAGCTTAATTTATAATAGCTAAATTATGGAACCAACCCAGATGACCCTCACTGGATGAATGGATCCAAAAACTGTGGTATATATACACAATGGAGTTCTACTCAGCAATTAGAAATAATGATATTGTGGCCTTTGAGGGTAAATGGATGGAAATGGAAGAAATCATGCTGAGTGAAGTTAGTCAAACCCAGAGAGTCAAGGGTCGAATGTTTTCCCTCATTTGTGGAGGCTGGAGTTAACCCAAGCCTGTGTGAAAGGTAGTCAGTCTCATGTATTAGACCCAACTAAGGCATAGCAGCACAAAATACAGGGCAATCATAAATTTACATTGGGACAGAGGGGGAAGGAGGGGGAAGGAGGTAGGTGGGGGAGGGGAAGAGAGAGAACAGGGAGGGATCTAGGGGGTAATCTGATTGAAGATTATATGCATATCATATTGTTACTTTATATACATTTTTGATTGTACAATAACTAAATTTCTTAATAAAAAAGAAAAATGCTATTTGTGTTAACAGGAAATGGGACTATTACTGTTATATTTAAGAGAATCAATCAATAAATAAAAAGTGATAGGGAATCAGAATGACATTGGACTTGCAAACAGAAACATTGAAAGCTAGAAGATAAGCGTTCAATGCCTTTAAATTCAGAGGGAGAGTTATTTTTAGCTGAACTTGCAAACAAATACCAGGGTAGAATAAAGATCGGTTCAGGCAGGAAAGCTCCCAGTCAACTTACCTCACTTGCCCTCTTTCTCAGGAAGGGTGTGCCACCAAAAGGAGGGCATGAAACGAAGAACACGGGGACCAGGAAGGAGAGGTTCCAACACAGGAAGGAGAGGTTCCAACGCAAGAAGGAAGTGCAGAGTGGCCAACAGGATGGCAGAGGGAAGTCCTGGGACCACAGTGGTGCCCACCCCCTAAAACTAGTCCAGGTAGGAAAAAAGTAAGATGAGGGTCTCTGAAAGGAGGTCCAGAGACATGAACCGATTATCTGTTCTGTGTGAATACATGGAGAGTTTGGGCAGAGTGTTAGGAGTTGTGGCAGCAAAGCCAAGGTGGTGAAAACAAGGCGATTATCAACTCCAACAAAAACAGAAAGTTGTACAAGAAAGGAAAAGTAATTACAGCATAGTGTTAGGTCAGCAGAGAACATTATTTACATAGTTATAATAATATAAACTTTGGATATTGATTTAAACCAAAAAGAGGAACAAGAGGAAGCAGTGTTGTGGGGCAGGAGACTTAAATTGTCACCAACTAGCATAGTCATTAAACAATGAGCTAGTAGGGCATATATATATCATTTAAACATTCAGTGGTAAATACCAGCAGAAACCTAGTGTTAGTTAAAAGTAGCTGCCTGGAGGAAGTCGGATGGTGAAGAGAGTGGGTGGGAGAATTGCTATGTCTTTCCTTCCTTTTATTTCTTAAAGCCCTTTAGTCATATTTGGTTCTTAAAATGTGCACATTTATTCATATGAATTTACACTGATTTTTGAAAACATTAAGTGCAATAACTCTGACGACCAAAGAGGCTAATGATGAACAAATTAGATACATTTCTGCCCTGGAGGATCACACAATTTAAACACAAGTCTGGGGAAACCAGACAGATTATTTTCTGATATTACAAAGCCTAGGAGGCTTCCAAATCAATCCAAATGGATTTGCCTCTCAACTGGTAAATATTTAAAGTGCCAAGTAGTTGCACAAATGGGTTGCCCCATGTTTTCCCTAAATCTTTAAGAGAGTAATCCCCAAACCTTTTCCACAGCCTGAGTGAACAGTCGAACACCGTGGCTCTTGTCAAGCAATGCAGGGAAACCAATCGGTGTTGGAAGCATCTGTAGTGTTTTCTTGGAGTTTACTTCCAACAGAGAAGACGCCATCAATGGTGGGTGAGCTAAGTGTCAAGCACGATAGAAGATGTGCCCTGTGAAGGGCAGGAAGGGATTATTCCATTCCTGGTTCACGGAGGGCAGTCTGGAAAGGAGTTGTAGGTCCAATGCAGAGTCGGAGTGGCTCTGGAGGGTTCTGCGACACTGCAAGGTTTGGGGCAACAAGATGCTAGAGTCAGGGGAATATGACCTGCTAATTCATCCCCAAACTGCAGTTTCTTCATCCCAGCACAAATCCCCGGCAGACTAGTGAAGACTCTGCCCAGAGCCCCGGAGCCGTCACTGTGATCCAGCAATAGCTAGCTGCCTCCCGACAATAATAACGTGCTAATGACTTTGATAAGGGGGGCCCATGTCATTATCGCCTCTTAATTACCTTTTGGGCAATGGGAAAGCAGCTGTAGAGTACACACACCAAGGATCTGCAGGAGGAAGTTCCTAAAGGAGCACTGTAAATAGTCTTAGCTCCCTGGGATTCTCCCTCCATTCATTTCTTTTTTTTTTTCTTTTTCTTTTTCAAGGCTACTTGCCGTTAGTTAAGAAGCAAGGTGTGGGCCTGGGAAGCTTTGGTTCCCCTTCAGAACATGGTGCCTAATTGCAGGAAGGTCATTTCCTCGGGGTTTAATCGAGCCCTCATGCTCCCTGGACATGGCCTTGTATCTATTTTGCAAATCAAGATCTGGGAGACGCCTCGCAGGGCCATGATAACTTGAGAAGGCAAAACCCATTTGCCACAGCACCCAACCCGAGGTAGTGTGGGAACAGCCACAGAGGACGGATCGATGGAGCAAAATGCACGCATGTTTCGGAGATTGCAGAGGTCTCACTCTTTTGGATTGAACACTGCTGCTGCAATCTATGGGGAACGGACTAGGCAGCTTTTCGCCATATTAGAGGTCAATATCCACCATCGGGTGGCCCCCTTGATTGGGCCTTTTCTGTGAGTGGCAGAAGGTGACACAGCAGGCAGGAGCACATTGCCCCTTGAACCAGACACAGAGCTAGACGCATCTGGCCGGCTTGGCTTTGGTAACACCTCCCTCTGCAGAACTCCCCAGGGCCCCAGCCCTAATCCCTTCTGAGGGCACGCCCCCAGTGACCTAAGACCCCACCTCTTAAAGGTCCCACCACCTCCAACACCACCACCCTGAGACACACCTCCAACACACAAAACTCTGGAGGACCACACATCCAAACTGTAGGCCACCTCTGCTGGTTCCACACCACGGTCACCAAAACTTCCCGAGCAGAAACACAGGAATCAGGTTGCTCTGCAAACAGCCTTCCAGCTGCAGTGAGGTATAGCTTTGCACCTCCTCACCAAGACGCTCCCCAGCTTCACACCATCCTCTACCCACGTGAAGTGTGCAGACCCCAGAATCTCCGCCCTGGGCTGTGCTGTCCCTGGAGCCCTGCTGCAAGGACAGCCAGGGAAGGAGAGATTCTGTGAGGACATCCCTTTCTCCTCGCACACAAAGCTGTTGCCAACTTCACTTTTTATTGTTGCTGCTGTACGAAGCCCTTTGGGAGTTCAAGGGTACCTGAACACAGTTCCCATTATCACTTTGTGATTTGTCTGCCCTGATATTAGCTAGCCCTCAGTGGAACTGTTTTTCAGCTGTATAAAATTTCCTCTTCATTTTTCACTGTTATCTGTTATAATGGTTTTGTGTGTGTGTGTATGTGTGTGTGTGTGTGTGTGCGTGCGTGCACGCGCCATCCTGGGGACTGAACCAGGGGGAGCTCTACCACTGAGCTACACCCCCACATATTTTTATTTTTAGTTTGAGACAGGGTCTCACTATGTTACCTAGCCAGCCTCCAACTTGAAATCCTCCTGCCTCAGCATCCCAAATTGCTGGGATTACAGGCATGCACCACGGTGGCTGGTTATCAGTGATAATATTAATTGCTCCCGAGTCAAACACTCCCAACACCCCCAAGAGAAGTGCAGGGTAGGGAAACAGAGAAAGGGAGGCAGGAGGGAGTGAAGTTTAAAATAAAAATAAGAAAGTGTGGGGGTGTAGCTCAGTGGTAGCCCTCCCCTGGGTTCATCCCCAATGCGGCACATACAACTGTGTTGAAAATGTATTCAACTGGAAAAGTAACACGCTGGTTCTTGAACTTCCCCATCTCATTTTTATTTTTCTGATTTTATTCTCCTTTCTGTTTTGGGCCTGGACCAGAAAAGTTATTAAAGTCCTTTATATTCATGAGCCTAGGAAAATCAAAATCTAAGATTAACCCTGAAATCTTTTTTTTTTTTTTTTTTTTAAGAGAGAGAGGGACAGTGAGACAGAGAATCAATTTTAGTTTTTCATTTGGCTTTCATTGCTCTGACACTTTGTTGTGTATTTGGTGCTGGGATTCGAACCCACATCCTCAGGCATGCCAGGCAAATGCCGTAACCACTGAGCAACCACTCCAGCCCTATCCCTGAAATCTGAAATCAACGTAAAACCACATAGGAAGAGTGGGCAGCTGAGTTGACCACAGAGTCCACTATTTGCATGGGATAAAAATAGATTAGAAAAGTCATCATCTAGATGAACAGGCATCCTGATCTTTCTTCGGTGTTTTGCATTGTCTTCTTTAAAAAGTTAAATGGGTCATTTGAATTTTGGAGGGGAAAATACTACAGGCCAGTGCAATTCCCAGAGCCAGCTTGCAGCTCTTCCACACCTGCGACCAGGCCCGGCCTGGGGCAGTGCTGGGCCACTTGCTCTTACCTCTTGCTGGCTGCTGCCGCCAGATGGACTCTTATCACAGTTGGGTGAGCAAGGGCCACATCTGTGACATGAGAACAGATAAGGTGTGGGTCCAAGCCAGAGCAGGAGAGAAGCCGGGGCTTGCTCCCCACCCCTCCTAGCTCCTCTAGGGCCAGCCACAGCCCCTCTCCCCAAAACCCCTCACGCATCTTTTTCTGGAAATTTCTGGAAACCAGCCCTCATTAGTACCCTGTGGCTAGCACCTTACTTTAGATGGTGGTGTTTGAGAATGGTCTGTGGTTAACTATTTTTGGTACCCAGGTTTGAACCCAGGGGCACTTAACCACTGAGCCACATCCCCAGCCTCTTTTATATTTTATTTGGAGACAGAGTCTTGCTAGGTTGCTTAAGGACTTGCTTAGTTGCTGAGGCTGTCCTTGAACTCGAGATCCTCCTGCCTCAGCCTCTCTAGTTGCTGGGACTGCAGATGTGTGCCACAGCACCCAATTGTAGTTAGCGTTTGTAACTGAAGGTGTCCTTCTTCCTCCCTGGCTGCAAGTGGAGATGACCCGGAGAGCAGGGGAAAGCTCCTGCCTGCAGGGCTCGCTCTGAGGATGAGAACAGGAGAGGAAAGAGGGGGCAGGGAGAGGGGACCCAGCTTCCAAACAGCAAGGGAGCAAAAACTGGGAGTTTGAAATGAGGCCAGTGCGGTAGCAGAGAAAGAGAAAGTCCCTATTTTCAAGGGTCTGTTCTCCTGGCCCTTCAGAGAGCAGGAGGGAAAGCTGGCATCAGGCTGAATCTCCGTTTTGCTACTGATTTGTATGGTGACCTCTCCTAATACGTCTTGGGTGCTTTGAAGATTGAGTTTTGTGTGGTGTAAGAACACAGAGCCTTACACATGCCAGGCACATGCTTTACCACTGAGCTACACCCCCAGCTCCTTGTTTTGAAAATTAAAAGTGATATGATAATGTTTAGAAGTGTTATTTGTCTGCTCTAATATTTAATACTACCTAATTAGTAACCGTCAGTCAGAATAAGCTCTCAGCAAACACAAAACGAGTCCTGCCCACAGTTGTCATTACCACACAGCAAATCCTTTACAAACATGTCCTCCAATCCTTACAATACCCAGGAAGGAACAAAATGTCTTAGTAATTCAAGAAGCAGATGATGAAAGGACATCCCCAGATTGTTTCTTCCACCAAAAAATGGTCTAAAGTCTTTTGTCACTTGATGTGACCTCATGTCAGGACAAGCAAATGTGGTGCAGTACATGAGCTCTCAACTTCGTTCCTTCTACTCCCGCCACTTCCTTGAAATGTTGGTCCCAGGTTGGAGTCCCCAGCTGAACTGGGAGAGGCTGGGTGACTTCCTATCCAGTGCTGATCACATGAAGGAAGTGAGAGGTGTGGCCCCTTCGGTCTGTAGGGGTAGGAGAGGGAGCCCCGACAACAGGTGAAGGGGTCAGGGTAAGAACCCTTCCACCATCTGAGCAAACCAGCTTACATACGGTTTGAGGTAACAGTATAAATATTATATTATGCTGCACTCTAGGTACGTAGTGGACATCATAGGCTTCTATGTGCTCCTAGACCAAAGACAAAATCACTATGCAAAACTTTGTTTGAATTAAAAAAGGTGTTCCGAAGTTCCAAAGAATGTTCTCAGCAGTGAGCTGCTAGGACACACTGGCTCCTGATTTCCAAACTTCCTGGATGTTTTAAGGCCACCTTGGGTGTTTCCCTTGGTAGCCTCTGTAGCAGATCCTGCCTACTCAGCCAAGCCTCAGTAAAGGTCTACTTTGAACTTCCTGGGCTACAAAGCAGAAGCCTACTGACGCAGCCAGGTGCTCTCAGTAACTTGAAGCCTTCCTCAGCACCGTTCTGTTCACGTTGTGTTGGGTTTATGGGCTTGTCTTTCCAAGAGACTGTGCCAGGTCTTGGTGACCTCTACAGCCCCAGCGACAAGCAGAGGTTACTGCCAGCAGGTGCTTAAGAATCATTGTTGAGTGAATGAATGAACAGAAGTTATAGATGGAGAGGTTTCCCTGCTGCATAAATGGGAGGGAGGAAGGGAGGAAGGAGGAAGAGAGGAAAAGGGCCACGGAAGCTGTTACCTCTCTAAAACAGCAGTGTGTATTTGCTCATTAGCTGAATTTGAAAAATCCCAATCGCAGATTCTATGAGTTATTGAACATGGTAGGGGTTCAATAATGGAGAAAACGGAGAAGAAGAGTTGATCATATAGACATTGGTCACAACGGTTACCCTCTGGAACAGTAGGACATCATGTTAAGTGAATCAGCCAAGCAAATACCGCAAGTTCCCACTTACGTGTGGAAGCTAAAAAAGTTGACCTCATGGAAGTAAAGAGCAGAAGAGTGATTGTGAGGGCCTGGGAAGGGTGTGGAGGTAGGAGGTTAACGGGTACTGGGCGTAGTTGGGTAGGAACAACTTCCAGCATTCTATGGCATGCTAGGGTGACTGTGGTTGACAATGACTGATTGTGCATGTGTTTCCAAATAGCTAGTAGAGAGGATTTGGAGTGTTCCCAACACAAAGAAATAATAAATGTTCAAGGCAGTGCATGGGCCAATTACTCTGATCTGATCTTTACACGTTGTGTATGTTTTGGTTTTGGCCTGGAATGCTGTTACGGTTTGTGAGGGGTCCCCCAAAAGCTCATGTGTGAGACAATGCAGGGAGACTCAGAGGTGAAAGGAGTGGGTTATGGGAGCCTTAAGCCAATCAGTGAATTAAGGCCCAGTTACTGAGTGGTAACTGAAGGTAGGTGGGATGTGGCTGGAGGAAGTGCATCATGGGCTTGCGCCGTCAGGGTGTATGTTTTGTAGAGTTTTCTCTCTGCTCCCTGATCATCCTGTGAGCTGCTTCCCTGCACCACACTCTTCTGCCATGATGCTCTGCTCACCTTAAGCTCCACGGAATGGAGCCAGCCTTCTATGAACCGAGACCTCTGAAACCGTGACCCCCAAATAAACTTCTCCTCCTGTAAAGTTGTTCTTGTCAGGTCTTTTAGTCACAGCAGCAAAAAAGCTGACTAAAGCAAATGTCCCACCAAATCTCACATGTACAGAGGTGAGACTTAGGGAATAATTGGATCATGATGGCTCTGACCTTATCAGTGGATTAATCATCAAATGAATTAATCTAATGATAGCAGAACCGACTACTGGGAGGTGGGACTTAGTTGAAGAGGGTGGATCACGTGGGGTGTGCCCTGGAGAGATTTATCTTGTCCCCAGCCTCCTCCCTCTCTACTTCCTAGATGCCCTGAGCTGAGCAGGTTTCCTTTGCCACACCCTCTGCTGTGACGTTTCCACTTTGGAGTTAGCTGACCACCAACTGAAACCTCTGAAACTCTGGGTCAAAATTCGTCTTTCTTCCTGTAAGTTGTTCATATCACATATTTTGGTCACAGGTATGAAAAGCTGACAGCACGGTGCATATGTATTGAAATACCAAACTGTGTCCCATAAATGCGTGCGACTATTATGTCAATTAATGCATTTGAAAAATATTTTAAAGAAGGTATTCTTAAGGAGTTTAAAGTTGCACTGGGGGCAAGGGTCATCTGTTTTCCTTCACATGCAGAAGCAAATATCATGAAAATGACAGGGAGATCAGTGAAGAGACCAGGGCTTCGGAGGAGAGGAAGAAGGGAGAATTATTGGGGAGTGATATCGGCCAAATTATATCGTTAAAGTGTGTGCATGTGTGAATACGTAACAACAAATCCCACCATTACGTACGACCGTTCCAATAAAAATGTGGAAAGGGAACAAAGAAATAAAAGGAATTTCATTGAGGAACTAAAACTCCCAGGAGACAAAGGACAACACAGCCTTGCACATAATTAGTCTTGAAATTAGTTGTTAGGGATGAAATTGCAAGGTCAGAAAACTGATCTAGGAGTGAGAGCTGGAGCATCAGGGAAGATTTTGCTGAGATTCAAAAGCTGGGCTGCCCCCTTGAAGGATGGCAAGGAAGCCCAGCTGTCTTGGTGAAGAAGCCGGGAGACCAGGCTGGCCAGCTGAAGTCAGGGGTAGCCCTGGGCCAGTCGCAGACACCTTGGAAGCTGGTGCTAGACATTCACACAGGATGTGGCAGCAAACGGAAGCAGCTGGGAGGGTTCGGGGCAGGACTCCCTCTCCACTCTTTCTCTCCTCCTTCCAATGGGAGAGGTGACTTGCACTGGCTAGAATCACCCATGGCTGATGAGTTCACGGGGAGGTGGCAGATCAACGCAGAAAAGGCCAGGCCAGACATCCCATTCTGCTTCCCAGGTGGTGAAAAATCCAGGCCCAGGGGCATCACAATGCCCCCAAGTTCTGTGACTTCACAGAGCTGCAGGAGAAAGGCTGCGGATGGGCATAAGGAAAGGCAAACGGCTTGGAGCTGAGGTTTCCACCTGTGAGTTGCTCCTTAGCCTAGATAAGAAACCAGTCAGAGAAATATCCTCAGCTTTCTAGATCAGCAAGATTTTCTAGACATAGTTAAGGATGAGTTTTCTCTCCATCTCCAGGGACAAACTCTAAGCACCCTTCATGGATTGTGTAATAATGGCTATCCATGAAAATAAGGTCGCCACAACGCTTGAGTATCATTATACCCTTCTGATGATCTCAAAACAATAATTGTGAAATTTATAAAGTATCAGAGCTTTAGCAAAATGAAAACACACCATAAAATAAATACCTTTCCATTTTTATGCAAATTGCTCAATTTGAATAAAAAACATTAATTAAGTTTACCTATGCAGATGAATTCTAACGAACCATGTTTCCATACTTCGTTATTAACCATAATCTTATTACTATTGGCCCTATCATTTAGAAAATATTAATAAAAGAATGCTTTAATTTTCCATGCATTAAATATGAAATATTATTCAAATAAAAGACATAATTTAAAATATTCTATAAAACAATACGAAGTAATGTTATGGGACTAATTTTATGTTAATTCCGGAGTTTACGTGGGAAGAGAGAAGCTGTGTGTATTTGTACCTAGCTCTGCTACTGTGTTTCCGTGGTCATACTGTGTTTGCATCTGTACCACACTAAGTCTTAGCATGAATTCTCCTGGAATAAAAAAGAAAAGCGATCTTCTCTCAATGAATAAGCCTGTCAGAGAAGGTTTGGGCAAAACCATTGAGAAGAGTCTGATGTTTTGTTTCTATACCAGCAGGGAACCGTAACAGTTTTAATGAATGTGTGCTCTGCAGCCTGAATACATTTCAAATCATATTTCCAACAGACATAAAGTAAGAGTCATGGCTTCCAAAATCCATTTTGCAGATAGAAAAACTGATTGCAAGAATAAATGACTGGGCCAAAGACAGATTGCCAATAACCGGCAAAATCAAATCAGCTGTCTCGACTTTCAGCTCAAAGTTTTTTTCACTAAATCTCATTTACCTCTAGGATGTCACCAGCACTGGGCAAGATCTTACTTAGCCCAGAGCAGGATTCACAAACAGAAGACAGAGGATCTTAGGGTATGTCTCCCTACCACATACCCCTTTTTAAGTTCATGCCGGAAATTCAGCCCCTGGTTTGCAAATGGGGTCCATCACCAAAAGTACTCAGAAGCTTTAAAAACATGAAATAATCATGTTCTACACCAGAGCTCATAAAATATGATATTGGAGGAGAAGTCCTTTCGCAATTCTTTATTCCAAATAAAATAAAATAAAATAAAGTGATAGGGATATTTACAGATCGCCTGCCGTGCCGGACACAGCTCCCTGTCTTCAGCTCCCATTCGGAAGGGCCCTGCTCTCGTGGTTCTCTTCATCTGTTTTGTTGCTTTTCATTTTCTACACTTTCTGTCCCTTCAGTCTAATAAAAGATAACCCCCTCAAGTATTTGGATGATCATGCAAGTTTGGGAAGCTGATGATCCTGGATGACTTAAGAACATTCTGTTTTAGAAAGAAAGACAAAGGATGCGAACCAGGGGCATCTTCCTTGAAGCTTGTCTGCACAAGAAGATTTATAAATAAAAAAACACAACAGTAAATACACTCAAGGAAGAGGAGAACGTTCTTACTTCTTTTTTCTTCCTTTCTCTTTTTTCCCCCTGGTACTGGGGCTTGAACTCGGGGGTGCTCTACCACTGAGTCACACTCCCAGCCCTTTTATTTTTTAATTTTGAGACAGGGTCTAAGTTGCCCAGGCTGGCCTTGAATTTGCCATCCTTCTCCCAAGTCCTCCCCAGGAGCTGGGATTGCAGTCTGAGCCACTGAGCCCAGCAAGAGGAGATAATTCTTACAAAGGAAGAAACAAACGCAAGCTCACCAGCTCATTTCCCAGTGTCATTCCGTGACTCAATTCAATTCCTGGAGCGGTAGGTAGTCGTCAGTGAGGAAGTAATGACTCTTGTTGAGGAAGGTAGCGACCCTCTGACCCACGCTCTTTCACAAAACTAGCATTATAATAGCATCCATCCAAAAATGTAATAAAATGAAACGAAACAGAAAAAGCTTCATTCCTCCAGAGTGCTTGGTAGAGCGTGTCAATGAGTCCAACGTTGTGACTTATAGGTGATTAGTGCGGTCTAGCACTCCACAGAATGTTTTTGTCTAAACGTATGTGATATGATCATCTGGATGAAGCTCATGGTCCATGGTCATCCATATCTGTAGTTCTCATTGTGCAAGTGGCACAGAGTGACATCGGTGCTGTGTCCCCCCTTTCATGACTGCAGCTGTCAAGAGGTCGAGTGGATGGAGAGCACACATTGCCTACGCATGCGTACACTCACCTCCATTCAGCAGTGGGTGCTGGGCAGCCTCTGTGGCAGGCTCCATGCTGGGAAAGTGGTAGGGACGTTCCAGGCCCTTCTAGAGTCTAGATTCCAGCACTTAGCTGGGAGACAGAGGGCCACGCTGCTAGAGTCTGGATCTGTAGTGTCCCTCAAAGGCCCATGTGTTACAGGCGCCATCCCCAGGCTGACACTGTGGGGAGATGATGTGACCTTTCCGAGGCCTCCTGGGAGGTTAGGTCACTGGGACAAAGGGCATCATCCCTCTCACAACCCAGGCTGGAAGGAAATTATTCTGCTCCACCATGCAGCATGGCCATGATGTGCTACCACAGGCCAGAGTAAATGGCCTCTTTGGCCTGAAACCTCTGAAACTGTAAGCCCAAACCAACCTTTTCTGTTTGTAAGGTGATCATCTCGGGTGTTCATCACAGTTTCGGGTGCTGACCGATGCACATGGTATCCAAACTGTCCATGAACAAAACACAAGGTTTTGCTTGGATTGCTGGGAAGCTGAACCATTGGCTGGTTCAGCTAGGGCCACCTTGACAGAGTACCATCGATCACTCAGCTAAAGCACCAAACGTTGGCTTCTCACAAATCTGGAGGGTGCTAAGTCCAAGATGCGGTGTCTGCTAAGGGTCTCTTCCTGGTTTGCTGATGCTGTCCTCTCATTGTGTTCTCACAAGGCTGAGAGAGGGACTCTAGTCTCTTCTTACAAGAATACTAATCCCCTAGTGGGACTCTGTCATTCGACTTTACCAAATCATGACCACGTCCCAATGGTCCCTCCTTCTCATGCATCCATCAGGGATTTGTCAGATCAGTTTTTGGACATAAACATGCAGCTAGCTAGACCCGCACTGTCCAGGAAGACAGGCACTAAGCCACAGGCAACTCTGAACCCTTGATACGAGACTCCTCCAAGCTGAGATGTACTGTGAGTGTGAAGTACACACCAGGATAGGCACAGTGGCCCAGGCCTATATCCCCAGTGACTCAGGAGGCTGAGGCAGGAGAATCACAAGTTCAAGGCCAGCCTCAGCAACTTAGCGAGGCCCAATGCAACTTAGTGAGACCCTGGCTCAAAATTTAAAAATTTAAAAAGGGCTGGGGAGGGGATGTGCCTCCGTGGTTAAACACACCAGATTTGGAAAATTCAGTATACACAAAACAAAGGAAAATATCACTTCAATCATTTTTGTATTGATGATATGTTGAAATGAGGATATTTTAGGTATATTGGGTTAAGTTAAAATATCATTGAAATTTGTTTTGCTAGCTTACTTCTGTTTAATGTATCCACTAGGAAATTTTAAAATGACTTTTGCGGCTTCTATTTATGACTTGTGTCATATTTCTATTGGATCCTGGTTGTCTAGGTTGGCAGTTCTCAAATGGGGGCAGTCTGGGTCCTCAGGGGACATCTGGTGATGTCTGGAGACCTTTTGTGGTTGTCAGCTTGGAGGAGAGGGACAGTTGGCATCGATGGCCCAGGAAGCTACTCCGTACCTTATGCCACATAGGACAACCTTCCACCGTGAAAAGAATGACTTTTCCCAAGTGTTGATAGTACCAAAGCTGAGAAGCCCTGGTCTGGAGAAATCAAGCAATTGCGTATCAGAAGAGCTTCACGGATCGCGGGGATGACCTGCAAACCTGTCAGGGTAATGGAACGCGTGTGACCCAGCAGTCTGTAAGGGCAACGTCGTTTGCAATATAGAGGACCTGAGGTCAGAAACCTCCCACACATGTGGTATGGGACGAGGAGAGTCCAGAGCAGCCCAGCTCAGAGCACTCCGTGGGACCCCAGGTGACGAGATGTGACGCCTGCCTGAGCAAGACCTTAGAGCTGCAATAGACAGTTTGTCGTTTGGGGCTCGCGCACAGCGAGCCTCAGCAGGCCGGAGGCCAAAGGCCTTGCTGCTTGCAATTCAGACCGGCTGGGAGCGTCCACAATAGAGACTCTGGAGTCCAGGAGAGTCCACGATAGAGACTCTGGAGTCCGGGAGCATCCACAATAGAGACTCTGGAGTTCAGAAAGAGCCCAGTTTGGAAAGCGGTTCACCTGGACAAGGCGATTTCTGCCTGAGTGTGGCAGGTACTTTAAGGCAGGCGAGGCGTTGGCTGAGATCAGTCCTCCCCGGAACCGTCTGGAGGTCGCTCTTTTTTGGAACGCGTGCTGCTTTCAGCTGGTTTCTGTGCCACGTGTCCTTTCTTCCTTCAGAACATGGAGTTCTGATTATTTTGGCTTCTGGTTGTTTGAATTGGGGTGAGGAGTGATAAGGCATTTGGACTCGGTGTACCATGTACTTGGAGTTGTTGGCTCGAGGGCTTTCGGGGCTTCGGTGAGCGCTTTGGGACCCCGCTTCATCTTCAGCCTGGGCGTCCTTAGGCCCTGTGCTTACAGGGAAGTTCTTCAGTGAATCCAAGGGTTGCAAACCAGCCAGCCTCCTGAGTTCCTGATCGCAGGTCCTGTGCCCCTGTGCGTCTCCCCCTGAAGCCCGAGTGAGGCCTCGAGATTAGATGAATACAGCTTTTTGTGTTTTCATTTCTGATTTTCATCTCAGGTTATTTCTTAAACCAGCACAAGGTGATGTTCCTTAGACTCACAATCTTCAAACTCCAGGCACCAATCAGACTGCACTTGCAAGCAGAAATAAATCAACTAGTGATAGGTGAAGAAAAATGTACCTTGTTACAGACCCACTTAAGGAAGACTGGGATTGGTGTGTAAATTCTGTACTCCATCGCTGGAGCACAGAAGAAAATGAAAGAAGCCACGCTGCATTACAAAACCTCAGGACCTCAAACAACCTTCCGGGCCTCTCTCCCTCCAGCCAGGCTCATCATCTGCCATCAAAGCTAATGTTAGTCAAAGTACAGTGCATCGAGGAAAAGTATATTTTGGATAAAAATGAATTCATCAATTTATAGTGTATCCATTGCAGAAGAGCAGAGAGAACTCCCAATTGTGTTCCAGTAGCTCCCAAATATTCCAGGCCTCCATCTGCATACATGGTAGGATCACATCCACCAGCTGCCTACCAAGTGGCTTCGGCTAATGACATATGAGCAGAAGTGATGTGTGTTACTTTGCATCAGCTTTGAGAGAAAGCCACCATGGCAGCATGGGTCACCCTGGATCCCTCGGGCACCTGGATAATTAAATTTCCTCTGCAGACCCAATTTGCAGCATGAAACGTTAAGACACAGGGATTTGATCTTTTTCCTTACTGTGGCATGCCCTTGCCTGTCCTGACTAACAAAGCACATCACTTAATATCGAGTATCTATCTTTTACCTTCTGTAACTGTTTCCGAACCATTCTATTTAGTTCCCCTAAAGCTAACCTGAAGAAGGGAGTTTAATAAAGACTCTTAGAAGTGATAGATTCAGAGAGAATGATGCATCTGAAGCCCGCAGAGCACTGTTGGGGATAAGCCAGTGACATTTGGACAATGATCTTTTTGACTGCCACGGTGGGTGTGCAGTTTTCTGTGTTTTGACTTCGTGGTGTCCTCGCTGTTCAGTCTGATGGTTTGCCCCACTTTTAAATCTATGCTAATTCAACAGCACTGCCACGGGATGATTGTGAATGGCTGAGATTCCCATGCCCTGATTTTGGGTATGGCCAGCTCTGCCCTGGTTTTGATGTCTGTGGTCCCCACTGGATGCTATCAGCAGACCTGAAGGACACCTGCAGCATCGGAGACTTTGCATGCTACGGTTCCACGCACGTTTTCCCCCAGCTCACCACTGCACTAAACCTCATCAAGCCAGCATTCATGCTGATCAAAAGGGCAATGTGGGCTGCAGCAGTGCTCAGTGGTTGGAGCACTTGCCTGGCATGCATGAGGACCTGATTCAAACCCCAGCACCACATGCACAACTTGGTGTTGGGAAGACAAAGGCCAAATGAAAAAATATAGTTGATTCTCTTTCCCTTCTCTTTCTCTCCCTTTCTTAAACAAAAAAAAAAAGAAGAAGAAGGAAGGGGGGTGCTGGAGTGGTGGCTCAGAAGTTACGGCATTTGCCTGGCATACGCAAGTACATGGGTTCAAAGCCCAGCACCCACGTACACAGCTAGATGTCAGAGCAACAAAAGCCATGTGAAAAACTCAATAAAAATTGATTCTCTCTCTCTCACTGTCCTTCTCTCTTTAAATAAATTAATTAATTAATTTTTAAAAAAAAAACGTAAATGTGGGCTAGTTGAGGCAATATTTTGGTGGAAATTCCCCTGGCCACCAGGGCTCAAGCAGTTGATGGGTTGGCAGATCCTGGGCACCAGCTGCCTACAGATTGTTTGAAAGTTATTTTCTTTTTGATTTCCATTTAACTTGCTCTGCTATCAAAATGAAATGTGCACATTAAAGGAAAATCAGATAATTCTACTACCTATAATGAAGAAGTACAGTCCACTGCTCTTTCCCTCCTGGCCCTGGAATTCTGCTCTTTGCTCGTCCACTTTGAAAGTTGTTCACTGCTTTTCCTCCAGGTTTCTATAACACACTTCCACCATGTTCCAGGAGTTTTCAGGTTTACATTGCTGTATTGACACAAAGATGTGGATTTGTTTTATTAATACCTTCTACACCTACAGCTTCAGTCAGCTTGTGCTGTGTAACAATCCATCCCTGAACTTATTGGCTCAGAGAAACCATTTATTTACTCACAATCCTGCGGACAGCAATTTGAACTTGGCTGGGCAGGGAGATTGTTCTCGTCTTGGCTCTGCTCCTCCCTGCAGCTGTGGTGCTTGCAGATGGCTGGGGGCTGGACCACCTATGTGGCCCCAGCTAGGATGGCTCTTCCATGCTGTGTGGGTCCCTCTCCTGGCCAGCAGACTGCTCACGCAGAGACTGGCAGGGTCATGGACAGCCAGGGGACGTGTGCACAGGTTCTTGCAGGTCAGGCTAGGACTGGCCTACTAGTGGCCTTCTCTGAACTCCCTCAGAGTTCTGTTGGAGGGGAGGAGAAATAGGTTCCACCTCTTGACAGGTGTATTAACGCTTGTCACAAAGAATAGAGAGAAGAGAAGTCATTCTCCGCCACATAACACAAATGAGACACCGTCGTCCCCTGTGGCTGTGGGGCACTGGTTCCAGGACATCCTTTGAACACACAAATCTGTAATGCTCAAGGTCTTTATCGGAAAAGGTGTAGTATCTGCCTGTGGTCCGAACACATCCCCTATACATTAAATCCTCTAGGTTACGTAGAACATTAATGCAGTGTCATCGGTTGATATGCGGTTGTTTATGGAATAATGAAAAGCAAGAGAAGTTCCACTGGCATGCTTGTTAAAAACATGCTTTCAGTTAAGGTTGGTTGAGTCCGTCCGTGAGGAACCAGCAATCCCAAGGCCAGCAGGGCACACGCCGCACGCCGCCTTCCCCCTGCTCCACTCTGTATGTGGCTGTAACCTAGCGAATACCAGCAACTGAATTAAATCAGCTTTCAGCACTTGCCCTCTGAGGAGGATATTTATTTATAACTACTCCTCATTGTGAGTTAGAATCATTTTTTCTTCCTTATGGTTTTCTGTGGCGATTTTCAGAGTAAATAGTTGTTCTATTTTATTGGGTTTTAGTTTGGAGTGGGTCATTGCCACCCACGCAGCTCCACACTCTCTGCAGTACGCACCTCCCCTGAGCATGGACACCACGGTGGATATCAGGTTCTCTCCCCACCTTTCTCCCTTCCTGGATAGACCTAGTCCTGGGGCCGGCCACATGGCAATTACTGTGAAGTCCCTTCAGTACTCTCTTCAGGGGAATGCCCCATTTCTTGGCTCTTAATGCCATTTCTCCCCCCCACCCATCTTGGCGTAGCATATCTTTCAGAAGATTCCTGAGAAATCGAAATTATTTTATAACTTTTTTTTTAGAATGTCTGAAAATGCTTACCCCACTGGCAGACTTGTTAGCCCGCATGGAAGTTATGAGATGAAAATTTTCTGCAGAATTTCTAAAGCATTGATGTCCTCCTTCCAATATTTTTGAGACTTCTGAAGCCAATGTGAGGCATGATCATTTCTAAATAACCATATTTTCTTCTCTACATTTTAGGATCATCTCTTTATTACTGGACTTCTGGAAAGAAACACTGAGGAGTCTTAACAGAGATCTTTTATTTTTCATGTGGGTGCATTTACTTTTTCAATCTGGTAACTTTTTTTACTTTATTCTGAGACTCCTCTTAAATATCCTTTAGAGATACTCTAATTCTCTTATTTTGTTCTTTAAACAATTTGTTTTTAAACTTTATTTCTCACTTCTTAATTTAATGTATTTGATGTTTTTTCAGATTCTAAGATCTTGTTAACTCTTCTGAGTATTCCTTTCTAAGAACACTCTGTTCTTGTTTCATGAATGTGATGTCTTCTACATCTCTGAAAGGTTTGTTGCTGCTTTACCGCTCCCTTCATGGTTTCTTGTCTCTGTTATTTTTATTAATAATTTTGGACTTTGACTTTTATATTAGGGATTTCCCTCAAATACCTATTACTTTTTGATTGACTGTTTTTAAGAGATATCCCAAAAAGTTAATGGTAGCCCAGAGCATAAGAATGAAATCTGCAACTGTTGAGAGTCATTTTTAGTGATCATGCATTGCTGGGTCCCTCTCAGTAAGCTTTCCATTGCAGTGATAACAAATTTCCACAAACTTCATAGCTCAAAACAGCACAAATTGTATTATCCTACAGTTGAACTCTATAGGTCAACTGGGTTTAAACTAGGGTACTGATTGGGCCGTGTTCTTTTCTGGAGCCTCTTAAAGAGAATCCATTTCCTTTCCTTCACCAGCACCTGGAAGCCACCATATTTCTTGATTTTTGTCCCCTTTCCTGCATCCTTGAAACCACAACAGGGACCCAGTAATTGTCACATCACACGACTCTGACCTTCTCTTCTGCCTCTCGCTCTGCTGTGTGTAAGACCCTGGTGATTGCTAAGCGCCCACCTGCGTAGCCTCAGATACTTAGTCAGCTGGCAACCTTCACTTCACTTTGCCATGGAACCTAACATACTCGCGTTTCCAAGGGCTGGGATGTGGACAGCATTTGCTTAGCACAGTCTCTGTAGACATTTTCTCTGGGGCACATCAGTTCACCCAGGGAGGAAACCCTTCTTCTCTGCCAGTGCCTGTGCCCGTCGGGCTGCCAGCCTCCTAGGAGCACGATGTGGGAAAGTGCCAGATTTCACAGGAATCGAAGGGTCCAACTTGCTCCTACGACAACGTTTGCCCCTCTTCTTCCCAACCTGCTCGCTCCCTTCGGAGGCAGCTGGAGCCTGCACTGCTGAGCCTACTCAGGGCTCAGTGGCTCCATCCTCCCTGACTCGTGGCTTCACTTAGCCTTTCCCTGTGCAGTGAGCCAGTTACTGGCCATCCATATGGTGCTTAGCTTTCCAAACGCTATTCTTTCCTCTCTCTCTTTGCTTCTTATTGAAGTGTGATCTTGCATTCCTTCCTGTCATCCTAGAGGGACTTTGAGAGGGATTGGAGGAAAATTCATTTTCTTAAAGCTGCTCTACTTAGCTGGAAGTCCCTGGGGTTTGTTTGTAGAAGCATGGAGTTATCGTGACAGCAATTCTATTCTTTGTGTTCTGCATGACAACAAGTTTCTATTAGTTTTCATTAAACACCAGTGATGGAGTTTGGATATTTTTTGTATTCCTGTGAAGGAAAAAAAAATGGAATAAAAGTGGCAGTTACCAAGTGGCATTCTCAAAATAGTAACATAAAAATAGCCTATTTTGCCTAGTTCAGGGAAGGTGCTCAATGGGGCATTTGTGAGAATTACATGTTTCCTAAAATGTACCCCAAGAGCTGGGTGTGGTTGTGGACGCCTGTAATCCCAGTGACTCAGGAGGCTGAGGCAGGAGGAGCACAAATTGAAAGCCAGCCTCAGCAGTGAGGCCCTAACCAACTTTGTGAGACCCTGTCTCAAAAAAAAAAAAAAAAGAAAAAGAAAAAAAGAAAGGGCTGGGGATGTGGCTCAGTGGTTAAGCACCCCTGGGTTCAATCTATGGTGAAAAAGAAAGTCACACTGGTCCTTGCTTTAATCCCAGTATCTCTACACCCAGGCCCATGTGTTTTGAGCTGGTGCTAAACAAATACTTGATCAAGCCATTAGTTGCTTTCTGCTTTTTTTCTGAGTTGAAGCCAGGAGTGCAAGCTCAGGGCTCTACACATCCTAAGCAGGTGGTGAGAAGTATACCGTCCCAATTTCAATGCAGGCAAAATCTCGAATTCCCCACAAAGCATCAGTTTGATACGCTACATCCTAGCCGGATAAAGTATGCACAGAGGGCGTGGATTTTATCGCCCCCTGGTTAACTAATTGTGGTTCCCTTCCCCCCGCCACCATGCTGCTTCACGCACTGGTTCTACTTTCCTGATACGATGAAATGGAAGCTTGGCCGAGTACCATTTTGACAACCCGGTGCCTGGGGTTCAGTTAGACAGCATGGTGGCCATTCTGTCTCTTTTCCCTAGCACCCTGAGGCTTTCTGTGAACATTGGCTGCCTTTGTGGGTGCCCGCAGTCTGTCCCTTCAGGATGCCTATAAGGGGCCGGCACTGAGCTACCAGGTCCCCTGGGATGCACGGTTTGCTGGGCACAGCAAGTAGGCAGGCCCACAGGAGGGTGGCGACTGCTCCAGATTCCCCCACCCCTGGGCCAGAGTCCCCAGTGGTGTTGGGCTTTGCTGGCACCTGGGAGCAGCAGCTGCTTCCACTGGATACGGAAGTCTGTTGCATCTGCAAGGTCCACTTCCCTGAAGTCTGCTAATTAGCTGTTAGCACATGACATGTCACAAAGCTCAGAGACAACAGCCAGTTCAACCCATGCATTAAAGTTGACAAGTGAGAAAGACTCAAAGTTCATGATACATTATGTTCCTCCAAAAAAAGTTATTAGATAAACTGCACGTAGTAGTGCTTTTTTGAGCCATAGTTGTGAGTGCAAATGCTGGAGCTCATCTGGAATTTTGGGAAGGTGAGAAGAGAGAAAGGGAGGGAAAATATTTCCTCTTCATATGCTCTGCAAAGACGCAGGAGGAATGGAAGGCATACTTCTTAATACCTCAACCAGCTGCGTAACCTTGGGCACAATCTTCTCTGGAGACCTCGATCTGTTTCATTTGTAAGCCAGGGGATTGGACTCTTTATCTATTGAATTAAGAGGTTTCTTTCCTTGTTAAAAACCTGAGATTTCAAGTTACATGATTTTCACAAAGCAGTAGAGGAGAGAGGCTGGGAGAGGCACGTCTCCGTGGTACAAGCATTGGTAGTGACATCCAGCTTGGATTTAGCACCATTATACAAAAGCAGGTGTGAAAAATTTGTAATGTGACATGACAAATTGGATTTTTTTTTTAATTTAAAAAAATGGCACTATGATTGGTTGAAGAGCTCTGTGCTGAGGGAAAATTGCCATCCACTGCCAAAGACGATGTTAGCTATGTCCGTTCTTTCATTTCATTATCCAAGGAAAACTTTATACCTGTCACTGTGATTGGTCCACCTGTCTTCCGCTCTCCCCTGGAGATCTGGAACTCCACGGAAAGACAGGGTAGTGCTGTCCTCCGTGGGCACCCCAGGTCTCAGCAGGTGAGTGTTGCTACAAATGATCTCATGCAACCTCTGGTTTCTTATAGGCAGAAAGATGTAACTTCAAAGACTTTTCAGCAGAAATTCTGAAAGCTAAGTTTCTCTCATGGACAGCAGATGAAGGCTTGCGGTTCAGTCGCTCCTGTGTTGATGGGAAAGATAAATATCACGTTGCACTCAGCCCAGATTTCCATGGTGTGACCCAGTTTCCTGATTAGGAATGAATCCAAGGGGCTGAGGAGGGAGGACTGACCCGGGAGCATCCAGGAAGCAGAGCTCCAAGCCCTGCTGGGCAGTCAAAGGCAGACCTCTTCCCTACTTGGACCTCAGTTTCCACCCTCATGTGCAGATTCATGGCGAGAACTCCTTGGGAAGTTTGCTGGAATAATGTTGGATTGGGAATAGCATAGATAAGGAGAGACATCTCCTTATCAAGTTACCTTAATATGCTCATCCCAAAACCAAAAATGAACTCCACGGTTGAAGAACGCAGGCACCAGGCTACCAAAGCCCCTGTCTCACATGTGTGTTTTTTTTTTAATTTAATTCGACATCATCTTACATAATGAAGGGATTTGTCAGTTCACACTCACGCATGCATACGTATTGACAGAGTTGCTTGAACCTGATCCTGGTCCAGATCTCCCCTTCCCCCACCCCCCAATCTCGGGACTCCTCCATAGTTCCCCCAAGTCACAGATATAAGTGACCAGATACAGGTATTGTCTCACAGGTTTTCAACCCAGCTTCAAGGGCCAGTATTCATTCCAGCTTCTTTGACACCTCCATCATCTCCCTTTTGCTAATGCTACTGTCTGGAGGCGTTGCTACCTATCCAGGATCTGCCAGCTGAATTAAGGACAGTGACCTCAGGGAGCCCTTCACTGGGGACTGAGCAGCTTCAGCACAGCAGTTGACAGTCCCTGCTCCCAGGGAGAAGAGAGCACACTTGTTAGCATACTATGTTGATTTATTTCCCTCTCTCTCTTACGGATGTTTTTTCTAGACACAGCATTAACTTGGGTCTTGTTCGAGGGTTCTTTATAATTCTCCAAACCCTGCTCTTTTCTGCAGCTCCACATACCCAGGATTAGGTTAGGCTGTAAATAATAAAACCCTAAATAGTAAAAGCCTAAGAGTCTTCTCTGTCTTTCATATAAAAAAAAAAAAAAACCCGCTGGAGGTAGGTGGTCTAGAAGGCCTTTCAGTTCAGCTCATCCTGTCTTGCTGAATACAGAACTTCTATCTCATAGCCCAAGATGGTTGTTCGAGCTTCATCCATACCTCAGCATCAGAAAGGGTCCAAAAAGTGGCACCCTCTTCCCTTAAGACACCTCTGGGAGTTACAGTGACCTCTCCATTGACCTCGCGTTGGCTGAAACTCAGCCACATGGAGGCAAGGGAGGCTGGAAACATAGTCTTCATTTCAGGCACAGCTTCATGGACACGATCTTGGGGAGATCCCTGGCACCCAGATCAAACATCCTGACGAGTCCTTCCACAGTCAAAGGTTATTGAGCTACTTTTTCTGGAAAAACTTCAAGATTAAATTGGAAAGCACCATCTGAGGAAGGGGAATCCAAAGACAAGCCAAGACAGACAAAAGACAACTTCAGGGATGTTAGTTGATTTGATAACATCTCAGCACAGCTGGGCACAACTGTGTCAACCTGCCAGGGTGATACAAGGTGAGTTGTGGTCATGGGTTAACCAGAAAGTGTTCATGGGCGAATTTTATCCAAGATAAAAAAAAAAAAAAAAAGACTAGGTAAAGATATAATTTGGCACAATAGCGAGGAAGTCTGTTCCAGAAATGAGCAGAGAGGCCAACCGATACGTACTCTCCCTCCCCTTCACAGCACTGCTTTCCTACCATGCATGATGGTGGGGGCACACATGTGCACACACACCTGCACAGACGTGTGCACTAACCTATCCATGCACCATAATGCAACGGCATAACAACCTGCTACACTAACTCTTAGCCCTTAAGACAACTTGGTACACATCACCATGTCCATGCACCATAATGCAAAGGCATAACAATCTGCTACACTAACTCTTAGTGCTTTAAGACAACTTGGTACACATCACCATGTCCATGCACCATAATGCAAAGGCATAACAATCTGCTACACTAACTCTTAGTGCTTAAGACAACTTGGTACACATCTCAGGAGGCTCCTGCCAATTGGATTGAAATTAAATTTCCCAGGAGTGCATATCACTCCAATTCTAGTCCATGAATGCCTTGATGATTATTTCTTGCAGAACACTATGAGGATTAGGAGGAATGTGATCTATTTCTGCCCTTGAAGAGGTTCTACCTTGGTAGAGAGAGTGCCGTGTACAAACCTTCCAAGAGAAATCCACTGCATGATCTCCTATTCGAATGATCCTAAGGGCCCTGGGGAAGCAGAATTGAATCCCAGCTTGGGAGGAGGTAAGAGTTTAGGGGTAGAGCTGGACCCGCGGAGAGGCAGGTCCTCCCAGTGGGAGCTGCCAGCCAGAGGCGGATGATGGTGAGCAGCCTGGGCAATGGAGCCGGAGGCTGAGGGAGGCTGGAGGAACTCGTCTTGAGGCGTGGTGTGAGTCCTCACCATGCTGGCCCCGGAAAGGTAGAAATGAAGGGAAGCCCTGGGCAGAGCTGGTTCATGAGGCCCTAGGGAGCTGGAGGCTGCAGACAGGGGCCAGGAAGACGAACTCGGACACGACCCTGAATGCAGAGGAGAGACAGTAAAGAGCGAGGCTGCAGGGAGGGAGGAGGGAGGAGGGCACTAACGCTCACCTCTGCTGAGCATGGGGCGCAGGACTTGGGGAGGGCCTCGCAGGTACTTCTGTGGCTCCACTCTGTCAGCCACCACACACCTGTGTGGGCACCTCCAGCCCCAGCCCAGAGGTGCAGG